>JAJKFI010000273.1:47296-60460 GCA_029204185.1 Lerista edwardsae
GGGCGGGAAAGCGGTGGAACGCGCCGTTACGCAACGGGCGGACTGCCGCTCAAAGGTAAGTCCCGCCCAGCGTAACGGCTGAATGCCGCCGCTGGGCAGGGGTCCGTTCTCTCATTCTGAGTAAAGCATTATGTACATCGATGGGCTCATACAAATCACCACCGTCCTCATGTAGGTGCATTCAGGAGAGCTAAGGCTGACTGCAGCCACGCCAACCTGACCCAACACAGAATTTTTCTCCGTCCTCCCTTCCTGGAAATGAGAAACGTCTGGCTGGTTGGCAGAGATGTCTGATCAGCTACTGTTAGAAATAAGTGCTTTAGGATAGCAGCAGAAATAAGTCCAGGCAGATCCAGAAACATCAGGAAAGCACAGCCATCGGTGGCCAAAGAAAGCTGCTGCAGGTTCTCCTTGCACACAAAGGGTGGCTTTGTGAGCCAAGCAAACATTTGCAGTGCATGTGTAAAAGCCTGGAAGCTTCCCAACAACGCATTCACCACTGCCCAGTCAGCAACTGTAAAATGCTATGAATATCCATTAACTTTTCCCCCTTGCTAGAGCTGCTTCATTACATTAAGGAACACTGACTGAAAAGCTGAATTCTCAACTAACTGGTTTGCAACCACAGCTCGTCCAAGCTGTCTGGGCAGCTGAGGCAACGTGCCAAATGCTGCCCCTGCGGATGTTCCTACTCTCTGCCCCTCCTACTCCCTGGACGGGAAAAGGAAGAGTGGAACTGGAAAAGGGGCAGAGGAGGACGGACCAAGGGAGCAGCCAAGATGAGCAGTGTGGGGCACCTCCCTGGAGAGAAAGGCGACAGAATGTGGTGCTCTGCAGTCTAGAAAAAAGGTGCTGGGGGAAATGATTGAGCCATATAAAACTGTGCATGGGGTGGACAGAGTGACGTTCTTTTCCCTCACTAACTACACCAAAGCCAGGGGAAATCCACTAAAACTGAGAGAACAGACAGAAGAAAATATGTCTTAACCCAACATGCCATTAATCTGTGGAACTCCTTGCCACAGGATATGGTGATGGCATTCGGCCTTTAAAGGGGGATTGGACAGATTTATGGAGGAAAACTCCATCATGGGTTACAAGCCTTCTAGCTAGAGGCCAATGAGTGACAGGGGTGGGTGAATAAGCCATGATGCTTTCTCTTCTTTTCCAGCCCAGCGGTAGGCAAGACCTAGCTTATGTCAAGTTTAAGAGTACTGGCCTAGATAACAACACTGCATCCAAATAATTAAAAAATAATACCACAGAAGCTGAACACTTCCTTTAAATTAAAACGTAAACTTCCAGAATCTACAGATTCTCCACACAGGAGATTGCGAACAACAACACATAAAACTGTGGCTACCCATAGGCATTAGCTAATACCTAATTCACAGTGTACTAAATAAAACATCTGCAATATTCTGCTTCCCCCCATAGCTTGGAGGAAGTGTCTTGGGGGAAAAACCCTCTTATTTGAAGAGCTGCTTCCTCTAGTCCAGCAGCTCCCGAAGTACTTACTTCCGTTCGTTTTTTCGTTTCATATACCTTTACTGGCATTAGTAATACAGGTTTAAAAGCAAAATAAAACATAAAACAGCATCGACTAAATTTGAATCACGTCTTGGCCTGATTCGAGTACTAGACTCAGCATAGGTTTCTTTTTGATCACTGCCATCAGGAAGTCCGCAACTAGATCAGTAATAATTTCAGAGCGATCTTCAAGGAGGTAACCCAAATAGGCATCGGGGGGACCAGGGAAGATTGATAAAACCGGAGCTAAGAAGATTTCACGAAGCTTCGTATGAGCGGGGCAATAGCACAAGATATGAAGAACTGTGTCGGGTTCCTGGAGGCAGAATTTACAAATTCTACTTTCGAGAGGGATTTTTTGAAACCTTCCTGAAAGGACAGCAGAAGGGAAGATGTTGAATCTGGCGAGCATAAAGGCTCGTCTCTTCAAAGGGTTTATTAGTTTCCGAAAATAACTTGAGTTGCGATCCAGAGAAGGAGCTAGGCCAAAATGGCATGGGGAGCAAGTAGGATTGATGTTCAAGGGAAGCGAATGTAATTCCACTTCCCATAACCTAAACTTTATAATGGAGTGGGCTTGGTTGAGGCCTAAGTCAGTAAGGGATTCCAGGGTAAGATCTAAGTTGTGGAGCTTATCTTCAAAGAGTTTTGAGCCAATTAGAAACATAGGGGTCTTTTAAAAGATCATAAAGGAGGGCATCAGGGTGGGTGTTAAGAAGAAGGCGCAGCCAGAATGTAAAGGCCAAGGACCACGCTGTAGTTGAAGGGAGAAGAACGCCCAAATCAAGTACCAGTGTAGATAGCCTGATTGAATTGGGAACTCCCAAAATGCGCCTTAAAAAGGGAGCCACAACCTGGTCCAGCTCTTGGCCTGTGGCTTCAGTCCATATCGGAGCCCCGTACAGTAGTTGGTTCAGCGTCTTGGCCCAAAGAATCTGCAAAGCAGCAGGGATGTATTGATTACCTTGATTGTAATGAAAACGGGCAATTGCATTGAGGTGAAGAGCAGTTGATGATGTTGCTAGTTTCCTGTGCAGGGACCAACTAAGACGGTGGTGAAAGGTGATCCCTAAATACCTAAAAGACCTAACCTGTTCGAAGGAATTGGAGCCAATTTTCCATGAGATTGGCTTCCAAGACTTGGAGAAGACCAAAATTTTGGTCTTTACTTCTCTGTATTGAGTGTCAGGACATTTGCAGCACAGAAAGATTGAAATGCTGAGAGCAGCTGTCTCAAACCAGGTCTAGAAATAGATAAGAGCACAGCGTCATCAGCGTAAAGCAGAATAGGAAGAGGCAGGCCATTTAAGATGGGAGTAAGCTTTTCACAGTGAGCCAACTGCGAGCGTAGATCGGCCAAAAAGAGATTGAATAATGATGGGGCTAAGATACAGCCCTGTCGCACTCCTTTGTTAATTGAGATCTTATCAGAAAGGGAACTGGACCGACAGGTCTGAACCCGACAGAAATTAAAGGAGTGCAGTCCGCGCAACAGAAAAAGGAGCCTAGGATCAATTCCCCAAGAGGCTAGTTTGCCCCACAAAATTTCCCTGTTGATCGAATCAAAGGCACCCCGTAGATCGATAAAGGCCGCATAGAGTTTCCCCTTGAAGTGGACTGAATATTTCTCGGCTAGGAAAGAGAACAGGAAAGTGTGATCTAAGATACCCAGGGTGTCGTCTGCAGCAGGTTCTTGGCCCACCACAACCAAGCAGCTGGACTGCCACGTGGGGTGCAACCTGGCCCGCAACGCACACGTTTGGCAGCACTGTGCCACGTTGTGCTGCATCATGCCCTTCCACACTGAAACCCACACGCACGCCGCATGTACACCATCACCACCAAGTCTCATGCGTCCATTTCAGGGAGTCCGTAACAAGGCACAGGTTCTTGCAGCTATTACGTGTGCTACAACAGGTGCAACTGGGCTCTGCACATTAGTGCCCTTGCAGGGAAGCAACAGCACAAAACAGAAACACAGTCTCGGCCAGGACAACATTCTATCCCCCACAACATTTCCTGCAGCAACCTATATCCATTCATAAAAGTGCGCCATCCTCACAGCATAATTTACATTGCAGTTGCTACTTTGCCAAATTAATCTGACTCCTGGGAGCTACAATTTCTGCCCTCTGACCCCTGGACAGTCCTTCCTGTTTTTGACATTTCACCAGTCACTCCTCCCATGCTTTCACACGTAAGTGAGCATTCATTTCAGAAGATTTAGCCGAGATTTAGCCGGGCAGAAGATTTAGCCGAGAGGGTTAATGCCTCCGTTTGCCCGAAGATAACACCTGAAGATCTCAAGGTCGTGAGCTCGGGACTGCCGGAAGTCTCTGCGAGCAGCAGACCTTGGAAACTGCGGCTGATTACAAGCTGAGTTTCAGCTGCCTCGTGGGAGGAGGAGTGTGCTGAAATCAGCTGCATCTCTGGTGGCAGCAAGGAAGCCTCTTATCAGCCAGCAGACGACAGACGGGTGGCTAAAGAAAGAAGGCTAAATCCAGAAAGAAAGATCTATAGGAGTGTTGTTCTTGGAAGATAGAACATTCTGTAAATTGTAAAAACCTTCGGGTTTGTGAGAAAGTCTGCCTATGTAAACCGCCTTGAGTTCAATCATTAGAGAAATCTAGTGATCTTAAGAAAGGCGGTATATAAATAAATGTATTATTATTATTATTATTATTATTATTATTATTTCATGTCTAGCTTGCCTTCCTTCCAGCACGGAACATGAGGTGGTGAGCAGGGAGGTTTCCGGGAAGCCCCTGCCTGGGCACTGATGAGAGGAAGGTCAGCTTCCTTTAGGACTGTAAGAAGCAGCCTTAAGCCAGATCATTGGTCAGCAGTTCCCAAAGTGCGCACTGCAGCACCTGAGGGCATTGTGGCACACTCACAGGGGCGCCACGGGACGTCCCTGGTCAACCCTCCGACTGGCTCTCCCGGGCGCTGCCATCTTGGATCCTGCAAGATTGGGGTGATGCCATCTTGGAACTCACAACAAAATAGGTCAAGTTCTGCCAACCCAGGCCAGCAGCCAACTCCAGTGTTTCAGACAGGAATCTTTCTCAGCCCTGCCTGAAGATAGTGCCAGGAACTGAACCTGCAAACTTCCGCAGCAAACCAGGGGCTACCCCACTGAGCCCTGGCCCCAGTGATGTCGTTTCCCCCTTTGCCCACACTCTGGGCCCCACCACCTCCAGCCTGGCCTTAAAAAAGACACCCAAACCGCTGCAGTGCAATCCTCCTGCCTACCACTCGTAGCCACCTGTGGGTCACGCAACACGATCCTTATCCACATGACACAATTCCAAATGGGAAGTTGCAAGGAACAAAGAAAAGAGCAAAAGGATTCTCGTGGCACAGCAACACTCCCCCCACCCCACATCTCCAAAATGAGGGGGAAACCCCTCAGAGAAGATGGAAGGAGCCTGGGTCATTCATCCACAGGTCTAAGATTCATTTTATTTACACCCTGCCCGTTGATACTTCCATTCTCAGGGCTGCTACCAAAGCTTGCAATAATCCACACACATCTACTCCAAGGATCAGTTTGCCCAAGCAAATGGCTGGCTTGATTCTCTTGCTCTCTCTCTTCAAAGACACCTTAAGTCTTTTCAAAGCATGTGAACCGCATGAGAGTTGGTGGCTGCATGCCACCATTTCAGACAAGGAATAGAAACAGGGGTGGTGGTAATAAAGAGACACACATACCCTTCTCATCACCCACTGCTTTTATTCCATAGCTTGCAAGGTGAGCTGGTTAACCCATGATCTGGATGGAAGTAGTGCCAGACTGCTACAGACTGCAAGAGGGACGTGGTGGCGCAGCGGGTTAAACCACTGCTGCTGGGCTTTCCGACCGGAAGGTTGGGAGTTCAAGACTGCACAACAGAGTGAGCTCCCGTTGCTTGTCCCAGCTCCTGCCAAACTAGCAGTTCGAAAGCACCTAATGCAAGTAGATAAATAGTGGAAAGGGAACGGCATTCCATGCGCTACAGCGTACAGTCATGCCAGCCACATGACCACGGAAGCTTGTCCTCGGACAAAACGCCAGCTCTACAGGCTTAGAAACAGAGAGGAGCACCACCCCCTACAGTCGGTCACGACTAGACCATTCGGTCATGGGGAAACCTTTACCTTTTAGCGCCAGACTGCAGATAGAAATTGGTACATTTTCAAAGACAGAATGTGCCCAGAGCAGGCCTGTGCATTCAAAATACATCAAGAATGAAGTGCAGGTTGATTACCCCTTATCCTGAATTCCAAAAACCAGAATGCTCTGAAATCCTGAACCTTTTGGAGCACTGACATGGCTTAACATGGCCTCATAACACAAGACATGGTTCAACATACACAAACTGTGTTTCTTGCACAAAATTATTTAAAAGCATTGTATAAACTTATCTTTAGGCTATGTGCATAAGGTGTATATGAAACATAAATGAATTTTGTGTTTAGATTTGGGTCTCTTCCTCATTATGTTTATGCAAATGTGCCTAAATCCAGAACACTTCTGGTCCCAAGGATTCTGGATAAGTGATGCTCAGCCTTAATTTATTCCCAAATGCTCCTGGAGAGATACAAAGGCACTTGATCTTGTGAATATATGATATATAATATCAATGTGAATGTATAATAATGATCTTGTGAATGATCCAGCAAAAAAAATGGTGGCAGCCTCATGAGCTTCGTCAACAACGGTGGCACTCGATTTAAGCAAAAGTGGAAGCAAACAGCAAAGTAGTACTAGCTTTCCTACCTTGTTCTGGCAGGGTTTGTGCTGGTCTCGCAGCAGACAGCGTGGCTGTGACCAGCACAGCCCAAAGAATGAGGCACTTCCAGGTAAACATTCCAGTTCTCCTGTTAATGGTTGGTGGCTGAACTTGCAGACTCCATGAGGACTTGGAGCTTTGGGTATCTGTTTGCAATAATGGCAGAGGGGTGCGTGTCTCGCTTCTTCTCAGCCACCTCGTCCAGGTGCAGGCCTTGAAACGCTGTTTATTAGAAAAAGAACAGAATTAATGTACAGGAAAACAAATGTTCTGCTAAGACCAGAATCGCCATTTTTTGTCTCCGAGAACAAATGCTAACAGAGAATTGATTTGGTGCTGCAGGAAGGGTAGTTCACCTTGCTCAGGGCAGCAGGACCATATGAGGCAGGTTCAAATCTTGCCTGTGGCCCAGCGGGGGCTCCTCCTATCAGCATCCTGAATGCCATTGGGAGGACAAAACAGGATCCACCCCAGAGTCACTCTGACAAGTCAACCCTGACAGCACTCTGCCACAGATTAACAGAGCTACAACTCTTGGGATGTAACCTGACACAAAGTCTGATTCTGCAGACTTAAGGGTTGATATTCAATTTCCCTTCTCACAGAACTCAGGGAGCTGCAATTCTGAGAGGATGTGGGAAGGAGAGGTTCAGAATCTCTCAACAGTGCTTCACTAAGCCAGAAGTCCCAGAACTCTTTAGGTGAAGCCGCGACAGTTATGAACTGATTCCTGGCAGCTGAAATGCATGCACTGATTTGGTTCTATCTGCAAGGAGAAGGTCACATAAAACCTCAATCAGGACCAAATAAAATAGAAATGCCAACCTAGCAGTTCGAAAGCACATAAAAATACGAGTAGATAAATTGGCACCACTTCAGTGGGAAGGTAATGGCATTCCGTGCGCTACGGCGTATAGTCATGCCGGCCACATGACCATGGAAGCTTGTCCTCGGACAAATGCCGGATCTATAGGCTTTGAAACGGAGATGTGCACCGCCCCCTATAGTCGGTCGCGACTAGACCATTCGGTCGTGGGGAAACCTTTACCTTAAAATAGAAATACCAGAGCTTTTATACCATAGAGCTGTTTGTAAATAAAATGCCCCTCCCATCATTTGTCATTGTCCCATGACAGAAGCACACTATTGGTCAACAGCAAACATTGCCAGGTCCCAGGGTCTGACCAGAAGTTTCTGGCATTCTGCCTTCTTCACCCATGTCTATCATGACAGGATGTTCTCTGACCCACCAGATGCTGCCCTCTGTCCTTATCAGACGCTGCTAGCCTCCCACAAGTGACTTTACAGGTTTACCAATGGCTGTGCCTTGGGAAGGTCTTCTAGTGAGTGTTCCCACCAATGTTCCCAGTAAGGATTGCATGTGCCAGACTGAACTTTGGCTGCGAAGCCGTGGGGCAGGGCCTCTAGACTTTGGTGACTGCATCGCTGCATCACCACCGACTTCCGGGGAGCCAAGCTCTGAGATGTGCACCTTGGCAGGAACAGTGGTTCCCATCCCACGCAAGAGCAACCAAACCCTCTCCAGCACTCCTTGTCCCTCTCCCCGTAGGGTGAGCAGGGCAAGCGACCTCTCTTGGTGCAAAGCACCTCTGAAAAGGGCCAGTTTCACCTCCACAGCAAGGCTGCTGGATTCACAGGCCACGATTCAGAAGTAGCCAAGGAGAGGTGGAGACAGGAAGTAAGTACACAGTGAGTAGATGTGGCCCAGAACAGCTGGCTTCCTCCACAGTAAGAAAGCCATTTTGTTTTCAGGCATCACATTGAGTAGACACTGCTGAAAGCAACGCCTAACTGGCAACAAGAACTGCAGATGGAATATGTGCCATTCATATCCAGCCAGCCAGGACACCACAATGAGTGGAGAGGAACTAAATTCTTGATTGGGGAAATCAAGCACCATGCCCTGAAAGCTAGAGGGCCAAGCATGTCCCTCCTCCAAGCCAAACCCAAGCATATCCAATCCAAGGCAAAATCTGCAGGCTGATGGAAAACAGGAAGAGGAGATTGATTTAGTAAAAACAGAGGGCAGCCTTGCCACAGGCAATGGGACCGTCTGACATTTTATCCAAACAAGGATTAAACCTCAAGAGAGGGTTGGCCATACCAGGCGCTGTGTGTCACTGAGAGGTTATTTGCAACACCAACATTTTTTTTGCATAACGCCCAACAGCTTTTGCAGCTTCGCCCAACAGATTAAAGGGAGGGCTACCTTCACTCCAACTCAACTTCATTTGTGCTAATCCTTATTCTTCAAAGGACTGGCCTCAATGCGACAGAACACTTTCATCCCGATGGCAGCCAATGACACACTGGGTTCATTCATGCAAAATGCTAAACTGGGGCCTGGTGTTACACCAACAAGCTTTGTGCTCATGACTCTCTCTCTCTCTCTCAATCTCCCCCCTCCCTGGTTTTCACTATTTCTCCAAACTGGGACTACAAAAGAAAGTATCAGACAATCGATCTGTTTTAGAGCATGCCAGAGAAAGAGAAGGGAGCATGTGAACACAAGGGCTTGCTGAAGTCATGTCAAACCATGCTTTGGCGTTACATGCGAACCAACCCAATGATTATTTTAAGAACTGGGCAACATATGCAGGAAAAGACATTTGAAACTAGCAAGTTTAGCAAAACTCTTCAAATCTTTTTTGTAGGCCCTATTGCTAAAGTTGAACTATTGCTAAAGTTGGACATCAATGTGGTAATTTGACACTAGGCAGTCTTGGGCTGCAATCCCATGTACGCTCACTTAGAAGTAAGTCCCACAGCCAGGTAAGTGCATACAGGACTGGAACCCTTTAATACGTTCTTCGAAAGGGCTCAGGCAGGTGCAGGAAAGGGGCGTAATATTTTTGCAGTCTCCATCCAAAGGACTGCAACCTCGCACATATGGTGAAGCTGTGGAACAGGAAGAGGATTCTGGCATCTGATTTTCAAAAGCATCAGCACAACTGTGTCCAGTGGCTCTCAACCCTTTTAGCGCCTTTTGGAATGACAACGGAAGTGATGTCATGGCCAGAAGGAACATCACCAAGCAGGAAAATTTAACACCTATAAGATCAAATCAATCAAGTACATGTATGTAAGGTAAGTAAATTAGAAGTTTACAGTAAGTTAAACAATATTTTTTTAAAAAAGAAGATCCTTTCCTCCCAAGCAGTTGCTGATCCGTTCAAAAAAATTCCCTATACATTCCAAAGACTGTAGTCCTATCCACACTTACCCAGGAGTAAACCCTATTGATTATCATTGCTAAAGCATATACATAGTAGCCTGTTAAAAGTACAGACCTGTAACATTTCCCCAAATGCAGTCACTGGCAGTCATCTAGTCTAAAATATTAAACATAAAGTACACACTGAAATGAATGGACACCTGAAATTGATTCGCGATCCACCTAGTGTGTCCCAACCCCGAGTCTGAGAAACGACCACATTATTAACAGAGGGCCAAATGGTACTTTCAGTCAGTATCTTTGGAAATATCCCTTTGCCTAAAGCAGCGGTTTGCAACCTATGGGCAGCGGGCCGGATCCAGCCCATCACCCAAAGTCATCTGGCCCACATGGAGCTTGGCTTGGGAGGGAAAGCCTCCTGCCTGATTTGTAGCATGCTGGATAGGAATGGCAAAGCCACCAGCCCAGGCTCGAAGAGTTCCTGCGGCAGAGGGACTCTGCAAGCCTGAGCTGGCGGCTCTGCCGTCCTCTGCACGGCACGTGGCAAACTGAGTGGGAGGCTCCCAACCTGAACCCTGTGCAGCCACCTCCAGAGCTCCACAACTTGGAAGTCCACTGATGTCATCACTGAACACCGGGCCACACGGCTGGAAAAGGTTGCCGGCCCTGGCTAGAGGGTGTAAGAGAACTTGCAGGAAAACATCTTCTAGAGAGGAGGTGGAAGCACATCCCTTGCGCTCAGCTGTTCACAGAAGTTTGGAACTTCCTTTATGGAGCAACTGACCTACAGAAGATGGGTGAGTTTTGGTAAGCACAAACCGGCAAATACATGGAAGTCTGGCTCCTATTTGTAATACATGCCAATTCACACCACTGCAAAACCTTCATTCTTTTGCACTATTTTGCTTAAAATTGTAACTGGCAATTATAAGTGCTCCAGCTGTGATTAGGTTACACTTATGCTTTTCAATTTCCATTGCTATAAAAGGCCTATGGCTGTTTGCTTTGGATTGATCTGCTGGGTAAATAATGACTGGAGATAATTATTTCTCCCTCCTGGAAAAATGAAAGAAAAAGTATCGTTTTATTATCACTGGGTAGCCTTTTGCCTTATGTTTTCATGTATTCTTTATGGAATTTACATTACATTCGTCATCAGAGGCTCTTAAGGAAACTACGGAACCATGAACTAAAAAACCAGAAAACAGTTACAATCCGAAATAATATATTTTTATGAATCTGCTTTCTTACTCTGGTAACGGTTTCATGTGAAGTTCGCTAAAATGAAAATATGGTTGCAATATTATAAGACGGTTAGGATTGGTTTCAGTATCTGTTCAGACACCCTGAAGGTTCCTTGAATGGAAAGGAAGGGCAAGACACGTTTAAAATAAACAAGGAGCAGGTGGGGAGAGGAAGCTGAAGCTGTGGGGGGGGGCAGCCTGGTTAAGGTTACCTAGCAAGATGGTGGCAATGGGGGGGATGCTGATGCGCAGCTCAGACTCTTAGGCACTCTGTTGCATCAGCTCACCTCTCAAGGGTGAGAGTCTTGGAGTCTTGCCAAAGGACTCCAACTAGGGATAAGCTTGAACCATTTGATTTATTTTACTGTGTAAGCCACTTTGTGAACTATCAATAATTGGTAAAAACTGAAGGTAAAGAACATGAGAAGATCACAAGATTTCAAGATCTGAGAGTGGAACTCGGGGATCTTTGGGAAAAGACGGTCAACGTTATGCTAATAGTCATGGAGCACTTGGTGTAATGTCTAGAAGTCTGAAAAAGATATTCCTGGACTTGAGCAAATTAACACCAGCTCAGCTCCAGAAAAGAACATTGCTTGGAACAGCAAAGATCCTATGAAGATACCTGCAATTCCCAGGATCTTGGCTAGATCCAACCAGCCCAAATTAGGCTGTGCTGAAGAAATAAAATAAAATCATCCTCATCATCCTACATTGTATCAAAACAGAAGCAAACATTCACTGTTAGAAGGAAAATCCACCTGGACCATTTTCCTTTTCATTCTAGAGCATCCACACACTGAAGACCAAATGGCTTCAAAACTCCAACAAGCAGGTCTTTAATCTCAGTCTCACTGATTAATCACCCCTTGTTTTCGTTGATTGGACTTGCCAACGCGTGACCTAGATCCAAGTCGCCCAGGCAGGGAAAAGGAGCCCCTTCCGTTTCAATGAATTAAAGCTGGAGGTAGACCCCAAAAGGCTTCCAAATACAAAACAACAACAACAAACCACTTGGCTCAAGCCAAGGGAGGTGTGACCAGGACGTGGCTCCTTCCTTTTGGTCACACGGAATACCTTACAGAGGGAGGGACTAGCAAAGCGGTTCCCAGACTTACCACGGTTACGGCGCCCTGTTGTGGCAGTGCCGCATCATGGGAGGAAAAGCCGGCTGCCAGCACTCCCTAAGCAACGCATGAGAATTGCACAGTCTTGACCCAGCCAGATGGTGGTACCCAGGAGAGCTGGGAAGAGGAGGCCACCAGGGACATCCCACAGCACCCCGTGAGTTTGCCACAATGCCCCAGAGCACTGCATGCACAGTTTGAGAACCTCTGGACTAGCCAATTTGAGCTTTGCTGCTCCATGGTGCCCCCTGATGGTGGTCAGAAGAGAAAGCACAGCCAGGTGGCTCAAGAAAGCACTGATTCTAGTTGCCATCCTTTTAAGGACAACAGGGTGGGGGTGAATTGCCTGAGCAGTATTCTCTGTGGGATGCCTGAAAAGGTTCTGTTTAACGCACATGCCAGGCACCGTGGTCGTGAGGAGCAAGGCAACCAAACGCTGGCTGGCTGCTGGCAGGACAGCAACAACATGGCCCCAAAGAGACCTCCTCAAGAAAGTTGTTCCAATGTTTAAGGAGCTTTTACTTGGCCTTTGGAGCTGGGTGATCATTTCCTGAAATGCCAAATGACTTTCTTTATCCAACACACGATGATATGCCCGACACAGCCTTGTAGGGAATTTCCCTGGCTGCTCAGGCTCTTTTCCAGAGGGAACCTGCTCCAGGGAAGGGGAGGGAGGAAAACAGTGACGCCGGCAGAAGTGGGCGGGAAAAGGCTGCAAGAGCTGACCCCCAACCCGTGCATTCTTCTCCCCTGACCCACCTCCAGCGATGGCTCAGGACAGAGTCACGGGGAAGCCCGTCCTGGCTTCCTCGAGTGCCAGGTTCATATTTTCAGCATGAATCTCAAGGACAAGTCACTGGCTGTGAGGTGTCCTTTAGGGAAGGCAGAAAAGAGGCACTGGAGAGGCCAGAGTGGCGTCAGCAGAAAAACATGCAGCAGGCAGCCAAAGTGCATGGAGAGTTTTGGAACGAGAGAAGGAGAGAGAGAGAGAGAGAGAGAGAGAGAGACATAGCAAGCCGTGGCCTCCCACCAGTCCTCAAGCACCCTTGAGCCCACCACACAGTGAGCATTGTATAAAAGAGCTGAACACTGTACAAACCCCCTGCGAAGCACTCGCAAAAGTGAGAGGTCTACTGGCGAGGGGCTGTGTGCAGCAGCGTCATGCAGCCGGAACGCTGGGCGGGAGGAACGGGTGAGTGGCAGCCTGCCCGTTGCGTACCGCTCCGTTTCACCGTCTTCCCCGCCTCCGCGGGGAAGACGGCGAAACGGAGCGTGATGCAACGGGCGGGCTGCCG
>JAJKFI010000273.1:82808-128036 GCA_029204185.1 Lerista edwardsae
GGTCTCCAAGCCCCCAACTCTGCTGCTATTTACACAAATACACAACAAGCTGAGGCATTGATACCTGGGGTCAAATAAGTTTTCATAGCCGCCCCTACCACGATGAAATCAAATTTAATAAATACAGGTTGAGCCTAACTATCCGCAGATTTTTAATGCATGGATCTGGCTGAATGCAGGTCCCCTGGACCCAGTGATGTCATGCAGGGGGTACGCGAGTACCGGTTTCTAGGATTACAGCTGGCCCCGCCCATTTGCCCACCCACTTGTCGACTCCCCCCCGCAATGTTTGAATTTCCTGCACATTTGAGTTGCCTGCATGTTCTCAGAGCCAGGCAGGCAGGCAGGCAGGCAGCGAGCGGAGCCTTGCCTTGCCTTGCCACTGAAAAATGAGCTGCTCTGGGGTTTTGGAACTGTTGGGTCACTTTAACATGATGCCAGGCCTCCTTAACGTGTTCTGGGGGTGCTGTGGAATACTGTTGCAACTGTTGGGTCAGTTTAAAATCATCTGAGGCCTCAAAAAGGGCTTTTTTCATGTCACTTCCTGCCACAACATCACTTCCGGCTTATGACATCACTTCTGGTGGGCGGGTCCCAACACGTGCCAATCAAAAGTGAGTACCTGTTCTTAAATCATTTAGATGACACCACTGCCTGGACCAGCACTGAGTCAAATTTGGCTCAACCTGAACCCTCCAAGGGTGACCCAAGTGGTGCTCCATTAGCCTCCAGAGGCTCTTCTGTGGCCCGCCGAGGCTGCGCAGTGTCTTGGCAGGCCTCAGAATGACCAAAAAACTCACAACTTATGATTTTCAGGTCAAACTAGAAGTTGCGTTTTTAATGCCTTATAAGGCCGAAACAGCCTCTTTTTTGGCCAAAACTGCCATTCTGGATGCGGTGGAGCACAGCTCCAGTCAGGTCCTGGGGGAGCAAAATCTACAAGTTTAATTACTGGGAACGGAACCCTTGTGGCTAAAAAGACCCCACCTGTAAAACATTTTCTGGTTAATTGGCCATTACTTTTGACAGAATACAGATATTCCAATGCAGTTTGTTACACTGCATTCTGCAATACATAACCTTTCCTATGATATATAATATGATGGTAGTATTTTTGATACTTATCAGCGTTTCCACAATTTTGGCCACTGGTGTCAAGCTCAGCTTGTTGCCCCCCTAAATTGCCCAGTTCAATTGCCGCCCTGCGTCCTAAGGGAGCTATGCCACTACAAAAAGAGGCTGTTACCAATGAAACTTTTAAACTTACAGCTTTTGTGGATAACATGGTAATTTTGTTAGAAAACCCATTGAGGAATATTGAAATATCTGATGATTAAATTGAAAGAAGTCCAAGCATTGGCAGGTTTCAGAATTAACTAACAGAAAATAAATACCGTGACTAAAAATATGAATATGCAAAATCAGTTGGCATTGAAGAATAAGACAGGCTTTAAGGTTGAAAAGAAAGTAAAATATTTGGGTATTAATTTGACAAGTATGAACTCTGTCTTATTCCAAAACAATTGTGTTAAGGTATGGAATGAAATTCAAAAAGACTTTATAAAATGGAAAAAATTGAACTGGTCCTTGATGGGAAGAATTTTTGTAATTAAGATGAATATGCTGCCGAAAGTGTTGTTTTTATTCCAGACAATACCAGTTATATTATCTGATTCTCCATTCAAACAATGGCATGGAGATATTTCAAAGTTTGTTTGGCAAGGTCAAAAACCAAGAGTAAAATATAAGATTTTGTAAAATGCAAAACAGAGAGGATTAGGATTGCCGGATTAGAAAACATATTTTGCAGCATGTGCCTTTATTTGGTTGAAAGCATGGTTGTAACTATGAAATAAAAGGCTGCTGGACTTAGAAGGGTCGGATTTAAGATTTGGGTGGCATGGCTTTCTTGGTATGAAAAAATTAAAGGCAAATATGGAATTTATAAACTTTATATTAGATATGCTCTGTTGAGAATATGGAATAAATTTAAAAATAGGTTTTATACAAAAATACCATTATGGGTTTCTCCACAAGAGGCTTTTTGGTCATGGTACAACATCGAAAGATGTCTGGTTAACGTATAGAAATTTATTTCTCTTTTCACAAGAAGAAGACAGGATGAACCATTAGAAGAAGGGAATGTTTGTCAATGGTTCCAGTATATACAGCTGTCTGAGAGATTTAAAGTAGATAAAAAGTTATATGGTTTTGAAGACCAAATGCAGAGGCGTTTCTACAGGGATGGCAAAGCTCTAAGTTTTGCAAGAAGCCTTACCCTGTCGTGTAAATCCCTCCTCTCCCTTGCTGCTGTAGCCAGTAAGCAACGCCAAGATTGGCTAAAATGGTGCAGGAGAGGAGTGATTTCCACTGCAAGGTAAGGCTTCTTGCAAAACTTAGAGCTTTGCCATCCCTGTAGAAACGCCACTGACCAAATGTCATTATTAGAAATCAATTGTGTACTGGAGAAGAGCAATGTATTGCTAAATGTATAGATTGCTGTTGAAATATGAGACAAAAGAGGAACAAGTTAAAGAATGTAAGATACAATGGGCAAACAATGTTGGTCATGAGAATTTAATGGAACAGTGGGAAACTGGATTTGAAATTTACATTAAATGTAAATCTTAAAGAGAATTTTTACGAGATGATGTATAGATGTACATAACACCAGTCAAAGTAGCAAAAATGTGTCAAATAAATGTTGGAAGTGTAAGAAACAAGAAGGTACATCTTACCATATGTGGTGGACTTGCACAAAAGCAAAAAGATGTGGATTTTTAAGGTAAATTTACAAATGAAACCAAAAGCCTTCTTGCTGGGTATAACTGAGGATGACATACCAAAAGATCTTATTCTTATATATGACAACTTCCACAAGGATACTATATGCACAATATTGGAAAGTTTCAGAGGTACCTTCAATGGAAGATTGGTGAATTAAAATTCTGGACTTAGATAAATTTAATGGAAATAGATAAACTTACGACTTTACTTAAAGATAAGTCAGTAAAGTCATTTATGAATAACTGGAAACCACTCATTGACTTCCTGCATAAGAAGGGAAATTTTGATGTAATAAATTATGGACTTGATGAATAGGCATTCGCCTATTTAGACTTAAAATATTTTGCTGGGGATTAAGATAAATGATAAGGAGTTTTAGGTAAAGGTAAAGGTTTCCCCACAACTGAATGGTCTAGTCATGACCGACTATAGGGGGCGGTGCTCATCTCCGTTTCAAAGCCTGTAAAGCCAGCATTTGTCGGAGGACAAGCTTCTGTGGTCATGTGGCCAGCATGACTATACACCAAGGTGCACGGAACACCGTTGCCTCCTCACCGAAGTGGTACCTATTTATCTACTCGCATTTTTTGGTGCTTTCGAACTGCTGGGTTGGCAGGAGCTGGGACAAGCAACGGGAGCTCACTCCGTCGCGTGGTCTCGAACTCCCAACGTTCCAGTCAGAAAACCTGGAGTTTAACCTGCAGCGCCACCACGTCCCCTAAGGAGTTTTTAAAAGAATAACAATCTAAGAAACATAATTTTTAATGTGAGCGGTTATTAATATATTGCAAAGGTTGTAAGTAATTTTGATGGATTACTCCACACTCGCTTTATACATTCTGAATTTGCTTTTGTATGTTTAGTTTTTATTTTGTAGTTTGAGTTTGTTCTAATAAAAGTAAAATTAAAAAAGATGCTACTCACAAGAAGTGAACTGCTTGCCCTGCAAGCAGAAAGCCGCAGGTTAAATCCTGGGGGTCTCTAGGCCCTGACCTGCAGTCAGCACAGACAATTCTGAGCGGGGGGGAGGGGGGCAACGGACTGGCTCAGCATGGCAGCCTCCTCCATTCAGTTCAGACTAGAGATGGCCAATGCCGGCATTCTGCAGTCCATTCTCATGGGGCTAGCCTGGCAACAGGAACCATTTGGCCACCTTACAGACTGCCACAACTTTAGAATAAATTTACTTTGCAACAGTGTCATAGCTAGGAGTGTTGCAGGCGCCACAATGCGCAGTATAAATGGCTCCTCCCACTTGCCACTGGAGCCGTTCCAGGTAGCAATGGCAACTGTTACCGTCGCTGCCCACAATGGCTCCAATGGCGAGTGGGAGGGGCCACTTACATGGCAGGTTGTGGTGCCTGTGAAACCTACCGCACCCTCCCTCTAGCTATGCAGCAAAGGCTTTGCAAGGATGCAGGCCTGTATGTTTGAATGGTACGGGGCCAACAAGTGAGGGATGGAAACTGAGAAGCAGAAGTGCTTCTGCAGAAGTCCCCTTGTCCAAAAATCAGTTAGCAGGGAGCTGTTGTCCTCCCACAATCAGATAACAATACTATAATATTTATATGGAGCATGCAACGGTACTCTTGAAATTTGGTTAACAAGACTGCCTGTCCACTACAGCTTGATTAAAATCTGTGCTACTGGGGACCAGGATGAACCTCTTTCTGGGTCCAAATCCTAAGCTGCCAGTTGGCCATCTCAGCCCAAGGAACGAACAGCATCTGGACCATTCATTGCAACGAGAACAGAGATCTTGGCTGAAAGGATCTCTGACATCCCTGCTACAGAGATGGTCAGAAAACAGCACCTGCTGTGATTTCTCCCACAGGAAAACCTGAATGCTCTGTGCGCACACATGCATGAGCATGTGTGTATGCACACATAAATAAAACAACTGTTGTACTTTCTACTGGACCAATCCCTGCAAAAGGAAAGAAAATGAGCTCTGAATTATTCTGGCCTTCATCTGGCTGAATGGGAAAAAGTAGTGAATTTTTAACTTATGCAGGATGTTGCAACAGCCCAGAAGCCCCAGTATTTTCCACAGGAGCTTATTTCATCTGCTAAATATTGCAACATCAAGGTACTGTCTACCTGAAATGACAGGCAGGAGATATAAGATGTACTTAGTGAGAAGCAAACCCCACCAATCAAAATCCCCAGCTAACGACCCCAACCTCAATAATGCATTTGCATTTTTGTCAGTAATCCGGGGCTATTAATGGCTGGAAACCAATCACTTTGTCTGCCAAGAGCACAATGTGCTGCCAAGTTATGCTGCCAAAGCATACTATGTCACCCAAGCATTTGCATGCCATTTCCACCCAAATAAGCTGGTCCAACCTGAAGTGGGGGCAAAGGAGTTAAAAAGGTGGGGACCTGCTGCCAATCTGTACCTTAGGTAACAGTCTCACTCATCCTCACTAATGAGCCAGCCCTGACCCAAGGCCTTTCAAGCCACTAGAGCCTCGCTTTATTTCACACAGAACCACTGTCCCAGAACTGTCCCTCTCTGCAGTCTTGTAATCCTCTGGGGCTGCAACAGCAATTCATTCTGACCAACTCAAGCAGCACAACGTTGCACCAAGTAAGAGATAAAGAAGAGCAGGAGTCATCATGAGGGTTCTATGGCGGTCCCTGGATCCAGTCTGAAGACATGGCACACGTTCCTAAGCAGGTCTGGTCAGTGCCAGGACAGGAAACTGCCTGGAGGGAGAAGGGAGCTAGAAATGTAACAAATAAATAAGATGCTTTCTTTTTTTATCTTATATAGAAGCAAAAGATGGCTAGCGGTTACCAGCTACCAGACATGTGCCACCAACTCAGGAGTTTAGAGTAAAGCCATCAAAAAAGAATGAAGTCTTCAGTCTTACAGCTGGCTGGCAAAAACAGCCTTTTGGGGTTGGGATGGGCTGCTAAACGCCTGTGAATGTTTTATCCAAGCACTGCCTGCGTGGGTGCTTGCCTGCTTCACACAAAAACACTTGAAGTCTCTACTATTCCTTCCTCACAATGGATCAGACCCTGTAAAAGGCTGGTGCAATCTCCAATTCTCTACCTCTCACACAGAACAGTATTTTAGAAATTTGCAAGGTGCTTTTTTAGTGCTACTTTGCTCAGCAGAGAAACAGTGGATGCAAATTTATAGCTGCAATTCTAAGTGCACTTACCAGGAAATAAGTCCCACTGAACTTCCCACTGAAATAAGTCACTAGGACCTAACTTTTGAATGTACAGTACCTCCTGATGTTTGCTTTTCACACAACTGTGCCTGGCTGCACACTGCGGCAGGAAATACATACAACCAATCCAACAAGCATGGCCATGTTTGTCTGTTGCTGCCACTGAACCAGCCAAGAGCCTTGTGGCATCTCAAGGCTAGCAAAAGTATTGCAATATAAGCTTCCAGGAAAGGGGGAGTGAACCCACTTCATACACAAGATGAGAACAGGTCATCAGTTCTTCTCCTGTATACATTGGGGCTTTGCACAGAAATGTGACAGACCTCTGGTAACGCTCTCTGGTTCTGGTCCCCAACTGCTTATATTCCACCACCCCCCTTTGCTGCCTGGTTGCCAGCTGAAGATAACACACTTCTCACATCTGACAAAGTTGGCTCCCAGCCACAAAAACTTATCTTATAATGAATCTGTTAGGTTTTTCCTGGGGCCATGAGACTCCTTGCTCTTTGGACATGGAAAAAACAACATTCTTTCTGCCCCAGAACAGCCTGGAGACAGATGGAGGGGAGAACACACATAGCAAATATTCCACAAATCAAGCGAGCTTTATATAATGCAAGATATTCCCTCTGTATTTGGGCAAAAGCTCCCACTTGAAGCCAAGCCTGGTGGAAAGAACCGGGAAAAATAGAGTGCATTCCTTCCTCTGAGTCAGTCTTAGCAGAAAGGAAGATGACAGCCTGGCATCGGAGGGCAGCGGGATGCCTGCATGTGTAAACACAGACTCCTCACCCCACACTTCATCCTTTGGGGACAAACAGAGCTGAAACTTGAATAGCTGGCCTTGTGCCACAAAGTCCGTTTGCCAGAGCAATGCAAGCTGTGCGCAGAGCCATGTTGGAAAGATGTGAGATGACTGAGCCAATCAGCAACAATTTTCACAAGGGAAGATTGGGGACAGCTACCATTCCCCTCCCCACGCCACAGCTACCACTCCCTCCCTCCCCAACACAGCCCTCTTGCCTCTGGGTTGGCAACTGAGAGGGTTCCCAGCTGCTGACCCCTGGCTTAAGACAGCACATCGATTTTCATTGTGATTACCGTTGAGAATGTTTATACACTGCTTTTCAACCAAAAAGAAAGTAGTTTCCAGAACAGTTTCTGCAGCTCAGCACATCATTCAATTAAATGGTTCCCTGTCCCCAAAGGACTCACAATCTGAAAAGGATGGCAAAAGAGGCACCAGCAACAGCCACTGGAAAAGATGTCAGGCTGGGGTGAAGAGGGACATTGGCTCTCCCCCTTCTAAATATACGAGGACACCAATTGAAAAGGTGCCTTTCTGCCAAGGTTAGCAGGGCTGGCCCAGAATAATTCCCACTCACTAACAGCCATCCCAATAACAATAACAGCCAACAACATTATTATATGCAGCACCAACAAGATGAGTCACAAAGTTACATCAACAAAAGAGGCAAATCTCTTCCCTTGGAGTCAGCCCAAGACCTCCCAGGGGGATGGGCCAAATACTCCCCTAATTCAGAGGCATGCCCAAATAAAAACTCCTGTTCTGTTCCCCAGACCCAAAATGGAGTGGAAGGGGAAGAGCAGTGGGCTCAAGCATGCAGGAGGAGCCAGGGAGGTGGGTGGGCAACGCCCTGGCCCATCCACCGCCTGGGGCACCTGCCTCAGTCAGCCTTCTGAATGGGCCAACCCTGGCTGTCCAGGGCTGTACAATCTCGAGTTTGTAGAGCTTACAATCTACACGGAGTTTACAATCAGAGGCGTTTCTACAGGGATGGCAAAGCTCTAAGTTTTGCAAGAAGCCTTACCCTGTCATGTAAATCCCTCCTCTCCCTTGCTGCTGTAGCCAGTAAGCAACGCCACGATTGGCTAAAGCGGTGCAGGAGAGGAGCGATTTCCACTGCAAGGTAAGGCTTCTTGCAAAACTTACAGCGTTGCCATCCCTGTAGAAATAAAACGCCACTGTTTACAATCTAGATTTTGACAGTGGGAGAGACCAGAGAAATGGGGAGGGGGCAGGCCAGAGTAAGAAGGGATGAGCAAGCATAGTTACACATACCTCCAGGGCGATCCTGTGGACGTTTTATGCGGAAGTAAGCCCCATCGCGTTCAACGGAGCTTACTCTCTTGTAAATGCACAGAGAATTGCAGTCTTGGGCTTCATGACCATTGGGGAATCAAAACGCAAAGAGCCTTCAACAGACACCCTCATTCCCGCTGCAACCCTAAGCGGCCTTACAGTTTAAATTTCAAAAGCGGAACCCAGCAGAGTAGAGAGGGACCCTCAGAACTGCTCCCGCCCCCCATCCAGGTGCAAAACACGGGCGAGACCTTCTTCCCCAAGAGCGCCTGAGCCTGGGACGCCTGCCCGCTCTTTACTTGGGAGCTGCCGCTCGAGAGCGGAATCGAAGCGAGAGGGTTGCTTGGAAGGCTGGAGCCCGGCCGGGCACTCCTCCCACCTTCTTCGCAAGCGAGTTCCAAGGGGAAGTGGGTCAGCCGCCGCCGCCGCTCCAGCAGGGGTGCGGGGAGGCAGAACCCGCCCGCTCGCAGCGCCTTCGCGAGGGGCTGTGGCGGGGGCATCTTCCAGAGAACGGGCCCCTCCAAGCACCCCCGCCCCAAAGCCCGGAGACGAGGACCCCGCATTTTCCCCACCTCTTCGGGGGTGTTCGGATCCTCGGCGGGGGCTCCCTCGCTCGCCAGAGAAGCGAGCCGTGCGCCAGAAACTGCGCCGCACCTCCGTCCTTCCCCGCGGGAGGGGGCCAGGCTGGCTTCCAGGCCCCGCAACCGCAATCGCTGCACCGCCAGGCGCCAAACGCCGGGGGCGATGGCGAACCTGGCTGGCTGGAAAGCCGCGGGAAGTTGGCCAGGTCTGCCACCCCCCGTAAAATCTCCCGGTGCGGGAAAGATCGCAACTGAGGAGGGCGGCGGGGGAGCCCCGAGGCGCGCGGCGCCCGCTCCGTCCGGACGCAGAGCCCCACCGGGAGCCGCCGAACGAAGCCTCGAAGTTGGGGGAAAAGTTTGTCCCGGCCGCGGCGGGCCGGGCAGCAGCACGCGCGCGCCGAAGGGAACTCACCGCGCTGGCGGGCCTCTTCCCGGGCGCCGAGGGGTGCTGGGGGGAGCTGCCCCCGCCTCTGGTGCCTGCGGCGGCAGCGGCGGCCACAACAGGTCCCGCTGGGCGCGCCGCGACTCGAGCGCCCGCGACGACGACGACCAATCCAGCCGGCAGGCAGCAGCCGGGGGGAACAATGGGCGCGCGGCTCTCCTCGGCTCACAGTCCCCGCTCCATCGGCGCCGCAGCTCGGCCGGAGGAGGAGGAGGAGGAGGCGCGGCGGCGGAGCCCGACTGCCCGAACTCCGGGGACGGCGGCCCGGCGCGGGAGGCGGGCGAGGCGAGGCGGCCAGGCGGGCGGCGGCGCAGGCTCGGCGTCTTGCGCTCTCCGCAGCGCAGCGCAGCGCAGCGCCCTTCCCTCGCTCCGGCAGCCGGTGCCCAAGTCGAGCTGGTCCCCAGCCCAGCGGCGGAGAGCAGCGAGCCAGCCGCGCAGTCACTCCCACACCTCCAGGGCCGGCCCCTCCTCCTCCTCGCTCGCTCGCTCGCTCGCGCCGCCGCCGCCGCCGCCGCCTCCTTCGCTCACTCTCCCGCACCGCAGCGCCTCCCGCCCTGCGTCGCTGCGCCTGCTTGACGCGACCGGGACGGAGGCGGCCGCCCGCTCCGTGGCGCGCGTTTTACTGGGAAGGAAGCTCTGGGGCCTTGCGCGGGGCTTTACCCTCAAGTAAGTGGGCAGAGGCTCGGCGGGGACCCCTCAAGCCCCATCCCCAACGGGCGCCTTTACTCAGAACGAGGCCCCGTCGAATGCGGCCGGGAGCCGACCCAGCAGGGCACCCTCTGCGGCCTCCTCGGGTCTAGTTCGAGACTGTAGCCTGCTCGGGGCAGGGACGTGGCTCGGGGCGCCCCAGAACGGCCCTGCAGCAGACCCACGAGGGAGGCATTGCGGAGCGCGCTCCGGGGGGGGGGGCAAACGCTTCACTTTTCTTGGATGGCACCCTGTGTAAAGTCAGGAAGTGCAAAAGGGGCTGTGATGTGGCAGAGATGAGCTCCGAACCACCGGAACAGCACAATCCCGTGCATGTTTACTCAGAAGTAAATTCCATTGTAGTCAGTGGGGTTTACTCCCAGGAAAACGAGAGTACTCACTTTACTCACTTTCCCGAGAGTAAAAACTCACTGAGCACAGTGGGACTTACTTTGAAGTAGACATGCCTTGGATTGTGCCCATAGTTGCTTAGGGCCCAACATTCCAGCACTGATGTAGCCGCAGTGCAGCCCCAAGTAAAGGTAAAAGGAGCAAACATTCCCTTAACTTGAGAAGGCCTCAATGAATGACCCCCCCCTCAAGGCAAGATGCAGTGCACACCCTATTCGCATAGCTGCACCAGCGCTATCCTAGCAAAGTTGGATAGGATCAGGCCCTTTGCCACTGTGCTACACTGATACTGAGAGTAAGTAGGCATACTTTACACCCCCGGTTGAGGGAATTCTCACCCATGATTAGGGTAACCCCCCCCCCAAGTCAGAATGCAGGCTGAGATTTCTGCTTATCTGCACTGGGAGGGACACAAAACTCCCTGCCATGGTCCCAAGCCTGGGACTCCAACAGCTGCTGGTTGCGGGGGGGGGGGGGTAGAAACTCCCCCAGGTATCAACCACAGGGTCATAGAGACTGGTCCATGGTCAAAGGGAAAGCACTTTGTACACACTCCAAGCCCAGTCTTTCTTACTATACTGTCGCCCTTAATGTTCCAGGGCTTGAGCTCTAGCACAGAAAGTGGGCTTGCTAGAGGGCAAATTGTTGGTGTGGGAGACCACTGGTGGTTTGTGAGTCACAGCCCTTCTAAACTGTTTTATTTCTGAGCCCATTTGGTTGAAGGAAAGGCCCTCTGAGTTTAATGGGATCAGCTCTCACCTATGAGTGCATTTCAGCAGGGCCTTTGGGCCTTTGTCTGACTGCACAGTCATCCAAAACGCAACAGGCAAAACCTTTCCTATCAACCACATACGGTGCAACAGTTGAACAGAAATGGACCCTAACCTGGAATGCCTTACAGCAGTGGTTCCCAATCCTTTTCAGCTGGCTCCCATTGGCCGTGTCCCATTCCCTTGAGCTCCCATTGGCCGTGTCCTCATCACGTAGGGCTACAATGTTTACATACATTGTACTGGGTGGTGTGTAGGATTTTGTGGCTCCCTGGGACCCCAGATCACAGGGACCCCAGATCACAGTTTGGGAACCATTGCCTTACAGCAGAGTCTCCAAACTACTGCCTGGGGGTCAAATTTGCCCCCAAATTTTATCTGTTTTATCAAGATTTTATCTGTTTTATCCTCAGCAACTTAAAATATTTGACATTTTTACTCATATCATTTCTCAGTTTCAGCATCACATTGTTTCTTTGTAAATGTAGCATTTCTCTTTGTTCTGAATCATATATCCTGGTTATAAAAAAGATCCAAGTAAAACTTATTCATTCAGTTAAATGTCATTCATTCATTTATAAAACTGATTTTTTCAGCCTGCAAAAATCTGCAGAATATATGATGTGGCAAGTCTGGAGACCTCTACCTTACAGGAATGTTAATTGGCAGCCATTTTGCCCCACCCTCAGCCAGCTTCATATATATATATGAAAAAGTGTTTCCTGAGCCAATACTGCAGTTTATATTTGGCACACTATATTTCTAATCCTCCATTTTAAAAAATCAATAAGAAAGCACATACCAGATACTGTAAAGCTGTCCTGAAAAACTGATCCTGATTCGTCAAGCGTTGGAAGGAATCACATCAGACCTTGTGCTGATATCGGAGTTGCCTCAAGTCCTTTCTTGAGGTTCCCTTTTATTGAAGTTACAACAGTAGCTGGCAGCAAGCAATGCAAATATTGACCTCTTGGTACCGAGTAAACTTTGTATGGCCTTGGCCCAGTCTCAGGAAGCAGGTGCTATACATGTTGTACTGGTGTACAGCAAGGCCGCGGTTTCCGGGACGCAATGCAATATTGAGCGCTGGAAAGTCCGCTGCGATAGGAACATCGCCAGTCCCACAACCCGGCATTCCACGCAGAAGGGGGCTTGCAACGTTCCCAAAGGGGCCTCTCTGAGCACTCCAACATCTCACTCCAACAGTCAAGGCCTTAGGCAAGAACGAAGACAGCCAGTTTTTGCTCCATCAAATTACTTTTGTCCAGTCCTCCCTGTTTTGTAAACTTGGTGGCCAGTCATAAAACTGCATACCCATCAGGTCATGTCAGATGACTGTGTCTAATGGCAGGTTCTGGCATCGTTCCAAGTAGCAGAGTCAGGATGCCTGAACAAACATGGAGGCATGTTGTGCGTTTAAAATCACCTTTGAACAGGAGCAGTACACCTACCTCTGCTGGCTCATCTCCACTGCTCCTCCTCCTCCCTGGATTGGAAAAGGAAGAAGGGAACAGAACGGAGGGGAGAGTGCTGGGCTAGAGTGCTGTCGACAAAGCAGAGAGTGCTGTTGACAAAGCAGAGCCACTCTAGCCCACCACTCTTCTTCTCCATACTTCCTCTTCTGCTCCATTGCCCTCTTCCCCCTCCAGTCCAGGGAAGAGGCAGAGGCTGGCTCATCACCTAGTAAAGGGGGGCAGCTTTTGGCACACTGCCTCCGATGCCAGGAGGACTTGGGCCAGCCCTGCCTGTGAAGCAGAAGACTCTGCAAATATGGCCTCTCCATCTTCCTGACCTGGTCCTAAAACAGGTGAGGAGTGAGTGGAAAAGGAAAGGAACAGGTCTGTGACCTTGCCGCGGCCTCATCCGGAACCTTGGCGGCATCGTCACATCTGTCTGGTGGGGATCTGACCAGGCTGTAAGATGGACTCACTCCAACTGAGACGGTCCCCAGAAGCAGAGGTGCCCACCGCCTCCACCACTCCCCTTCCTCCTGCTCCCTGGATTTGGAAAGGAAGACGGGCTGTGGAGGAGAAGAGAGCGACAGCACTGAACGGCACTCCAGCTCACCAGTTTCCTCCACACCACTGGTGTAGCCACCTGGGGGTCCACTGTCCCAGGTACCAGGCCTTGGGGGGGGGTCAAAGGGGTGCCTTTTGAAGGCCTTAGAAACGCATGTCTGTTTTTCAGTGAAAACTGGCTTTCTAAGTCCTCCAGGAGGCCTTCTGAGGCTCGGGGGGGGTGTTTAAGGGTCCCGGGTGCAGGCGCCATAGCTATGCCACTGCTCCACACTTCCTCCTCCACTTTGTTCCTCTCCTCCTTTTCAAATCCTGGGAGCAATAAGTGATGTGCCATCAGGTAAGGGATGGCTGCGTTTGGCACAGCAAGGTGTTATGCAGACAATGATGCACATTTGGCAAGCCACCTGGGAGTTTTTGTACCATCCCTAAGCAGAGCTGTGAAACATCCTACACCTATCAACAAGCAGGTACGGCTTATTCTTGTTGGTTGCAGTTTCTAGATGGTTTTTCCAAAGGCAGTTCCTGTGAATGACAAGGGTGATGAGATCTAAACCTGTATGTACCTCTGTGGCCCATCAGTCATCCCAGAAACTGCACCCCCTTGTGAAACCGGAGCCAAAAGAAGCAATGTGTCAAGAAGTACCAGAGTCAAGAAGTACCAGAGTACACAGGCGCTCCCTTGCCAAGTTGAGGGTGTGCCCTTGCCAATTGGCCCCTGGCAAGTGTGTGCATGCGCGTGTTTTCCTGCCTTCACAAATTGGTCTCTGCTTTACAGGAGCCAATAAATACCAGTCTGGAGAGAGGAAAAATGTGAAGGCAAGGGCCAGAGTTAGACGCATTGGCTTCTGCAATACATCAAAAAACTAAAACATAATTTAAAAAATGTTGCTTGAGTCTTCAAGCCATGGACTAAAACACATTGTGGGATTTAATCACAGCTTTTCACTTTCACCTGTGGAAAGCCTCTTCAGGGGGCTACAAAGAATTTTATATCCTCTGCCCACTGTTTTGAACAGCATCACTTTTTAGGGTGGCTCAAGGAGGTGTCTAATGGGTCTCACCTGATAGCTGGCCACAGGCTTACTTGCTTGCTTCAATGCGAAAGGCCTTTTTTGCCTGTTCCTCATTATCGCAATTTCCTATATGGGTTTCTATAGCCTCTATGGCTATAACGGGTGATTGGGCAGCAGTACTTCCCTCCCCCCCGTAGCAAGTTGTTTAACCCTTGAATGCATATAGCCTTATCTTTGTTGTTGTTGAGTCGCTAAGTCCGATTCTTCGTGACCCTATGGACCGCAGCACACCAGGCCTCTCTGTCCTCCACTAGCTTACGGAGTTCGCCCAATTTCATGTTCATCGCTCCGGTGACACTATCTAACCATCTCATCCTCTGCCGCCCCCTTCTCCTTTCGCCTTCGATCTTTCCCAGCATGAGGGTCTTTTCTAAGGAGTCCTCTCTTCTCATGAGGTAGCCAAAGTATTTGAGCTTCAGCTTCAGGATTTGTCCTTCCAGGGAGCAATCAGGCTAGACTTCCTGGAGGATTGCCCGATTGGATCTCCTTGCAGTCCAGGGGACTCTCAAGAGTCTTCTCCAACACCGTAATTCAAAAGCATCTATTCTTCGGCGCTCTGCCTTCCTTATGGTCCAGCTCTCACAGCCATACATTGCTACTGGGAAAACCATAGCTTTGACTATGCAAACCTTTGTTGGCAGGGTGATGTCTCGGCTTTTTATTAAGTTGTCTAGGTTCGCCATAGCTTTCCTCCCAAGAAGTAAACGTCTTTTAATTTCATGGCTGCAGTTTCATCTGTGGTGATCTTGGAGCCCAGGAAGATAAAGTCTGTCACTGCTTCCATTTCTTCCCCTTCTGCTTGCCAGGAAGTGATGGGAGTGGTTGCCATAATATAGCCTTATCTACCCTGTCAGTTTTGTGAACCACCAAAAATTGGTGGGCCACAGACCCAAGGTTCAGGGACTGGTGCTCTAAAACATAATTTTAAAATGTTGCAGATGAATGGCTTGAATGATGCAAAGTGAAACTTTGTTTTTAGGTGGATCCTGATGCTACAATGTTTGGGAACCAGTTTTAGACTCAAAAGTCTAAGTATGTTTGTCGATTGAAAGATGCTTGCTCTGCTGTCAAGAGTAGTGCATGGCAAAAGCATGCTCGAGAGTGGGATGGCAATGGAAGCGATTACTGATGGGAAGTGGTCATCTTCAGGAGAGGCTTGATGGGCGCCTTTTGGAGAGGCTCTCGGACAGTGGCTCTTGTGCAATCTGTACAAGAAGGTAAGGGAGCCACTAAATCTATGTGGGGCCATTATGGGGAGGTGACAATCCTGCAGAGGTGGGGCTGATGTGGTCAATACCACTTCTGGGTTTATGCTGCTGCTGAAGGGAAAAACGGCTATTTTTTTACTTACCCATGTCCAGCGACAGCAGGACATGCTGCCAAACCCAGATTCTCACTGCCACCAAACACAAAGTTAAAAAGCCCTTTTTTCCTTTGTAGGTGGTGGCACGAACTCAGAAATGCTGTCGCTACTGACAGGCTCATCAGCACCAGATCACCCCTCCCTTTTAAAGGGGAATACAGCGGTTTCCACTGCTCTGAGGGGTTGCAACCAGTGGTGGCATCTAAATGATTTAAGAACAAGAACTCACTTTTGATTGGCATGTGTCAGGACCCACCCACCAGAAGTGACATCATGAGCCGGAGGCTGGCAGAGCCCAGGTCTACCCGCAGCTGGTTCCTAGCCAGCGATGACGTCAGCGACAAGTGGGCGGAGCCAGCCAGTTCTGTACAGCACCTGGCGCCTACAGAACAGAAAGCAAAGAATTCCCCCCACCCCAATTGCAGCTCCAATAGCGATGGGGACAGTCTCCCAAAGAAGCCTCACACCCAGAGCGCCAGTGAAACGCTCTGGACTGGAGAGACAGCGGCAAAAGCCTTTCCTTGGTCTTCTTGGCTAGGCGAGGTGGAGTTATTCAAAATTGCCAGGGGAGTTGAAAATTGGCACGGGGGCAGCAGCCTCGAAGCCGAGGCTGGCTGAGCAGAATGAGGCAGGAACCTGTGGAAGGGGCTGAGCGGCGGCACCACTCCGGACGGCACCCTTGGGCGCTTCCCCACACCAAAGCCCGCTTACGCCTGGCACGTCAGGAGGGCAGCTTCAAAAAGTCCCGGCTCCCCTCCATCCCCTCTGGGGTCCCCCTTGCTTTGCCACTGCACCCCCAGGATGCCCCTTCTCCCTTCTCTTCTTCTGGTGGGCTGCAGACTCACCAGAGCGGCTGCTGACTCCATGTGTGTGGCTGGAGGGAGCGAGGAAGGGGGCTGTGCAGGACGGGACTTCCCCACTGCAGCCCTTCCCCCTTTGCCCCTCTAGGAATCCGGAGTTGCTCCCTTTAACCCTCTGAGTGCCGGCCAACCAAGAAGAAAGCTCTTTGCAGAGGAATTGGGAGGGGGGAGGAGGGGGAAGCGCAGCGAAGTGAAGTGGGCGGAGTCAGCCCTAATTTTAACAAGTGGAACTGAGTTCCCCCGCGTTCCCCCTTCATGACATCAGTGGTTGCAACCCCCAGTTGGGAACCACGGCTCCAGGAGGATTTTTCTCCGACAACCGGGGTGGTGGTGGTGGTGGACCCTCTCCACTTATATGGTTCTGAAAATCCCATCACTTTGCCACCTCTTTCCCCCTGCTGCTTGCGAGCTCATCGCATCAAGCACGTGCCAAGGAGAGGCGACCCTCCGAAAGGAAGGGGGGCTGCAGAAGTGCTTGCCAAGGCCCCTGGGGATTCACGCTTCCCAGGCCTCTTCCTCCACCTGCTGCAGGGGGGGTTGGATTCCAGGTGTGCCGCCCCTCGAGCTGCAGGGGAGGAGGCAGGACAGGCAGGACGTCCCACTTCAGCCAGGATTTCAAAGGCATCCAATAAATCTCCCCCAGTGAGCTGCAGCCTTAGCTCTGGCCCAAGTCAAGCTTGGCCTGCTCAGCTGGACGTCATGTTGGTGTGTCGCAGAATGTGTGCAAGTGGCTCCCAGCCACATGTGCACATGAAGCGGCCTTATCCTGGGTCAGCCCGTCGGGTCCACCCAGTCCAGGTTGCAGCCCTTCCCCCTTTGCCCCACTGACACAGCTGCTCTCGAGGTCTCAGGCAGCCTGAACCGAAGAGGCCAGGGATGGAGCTGCAAACCAGCTGCTCTGCCTTCCCCCAAGTCTCCCACAAGGCAGGTCCAACCCCTCTCCGCATAACTTGAACAGCAGAGCTGAGTGCCCTGTTGGGCAGGGCAAGGCTCTCCTTTGGGCTCCAGCCTGTCTTGACTGGCTTCTAGCCTGCCCCGTTGTGCTGTGCAGCAAGCCACCAACGTGTGTGTGTGTGGGGGGGGGGAAGCAAAACCACCACCATATCCTAAGACTGTTGAGGCAATGCCACAGCCCTCCCCAGTCCCATAGCTTGGCCATCCAGCCCCACCACCAGGTGCCCCATGCCCTTGGCAACATTGTGCCACCCACCAATGGGGCTGTCAGTATGCTGACCTCCCCCCCACCCCCACACACCACAGCAACAGAGAACAGGGGCCTCATGACTATAAAGGTGCATCCCCCCTTGGCGTCCACAGAATCTCCATTGCCTCCAAGACCCCAGAAGCAGAGGTGACGACCAGTGACCAATCACAAGGTTTTGTGTCATCTGGTGCGAGACCTCTTTGCATCACTCCCATGATGGCCAGACCAGACCAGACAGATAATTGCAATATGCACAGCCTAGACATCCAGCCTAGGCATCACTAGGATCGGAGTAACCCCCATTAGCATTATTTTTTATATACAGGGCACCCAGCAATCGGTAACCAACAATTCAATTCAATTCAATTCCACCTTTATTGGCATGAGATAAAAACAAACAAGAAACAGAATTTTACAAAATATATGGTCATAGCCTAAAACAAGGATTAATTATGCAGTGTTGGAACAAGACACATTAACTTGGACTATTTTTGTAAAAACAAAGCCAATTGGATTATGACCTTTCTATCACTCAATGTAAATAATGTTTTCAGCAACTGGGGGTTCTCTTTCAAATCCCACGAGTGCATAATGGGGTGTAAGTGTTTCTCTCTAATGTCAGAGTGAATAGGGCAATGCAGAATTAAATGCTCCAAGGTTTCAATGCTACTTATGTACGGTATGTATGGTATACCCCTGTGGATCTCTTCATTTAACCAGTAGTTGAAAACATCCAGTCAGTCTTCTTAAGGAAGATCCTTGCATTACCTAACTGCGTTTCTTACGCAGTTCTATGTTTGGAATCAGGCCAGCGTATGTTGGAGTTTTGGCTTAGGCTATACTATTCCAACCCCCAGGGTACACTGATGTTCCATCTTCTGTCTGACCCATATTTTTCAACCACCACACTGGTCACCAAATTATCTCAGATTGGAATTAGTGTAGAAACCCTGGGTTCGGTGCCTAGTTCTGAAGCTTTTAGAGTAATTAAAAGAAGGCTACTGGATATACATGACCAAAATTTGATAGCAGCAGCAAGTAAAGTTTGTTCTCCTCTTCATTTTCAATTTCCAGCAACAGTGGGGCTTTGCCCTGTCTACTTGTATGTGTTGGATTGCCCTTCGGCTAGACGTGCCTTTTCTTTAGCTCGTTGCAATGTTCTCCCTTCGGCAGTTTTATGGGGTAGATATTCCGGGATCCCACGTCAAGACCGTTTATGCCCTTGTGATCAGAAGACCATTGAAACCTTGGTAACCAACAAAAAAAGTGGCCAATGTGATGACGCTCGTACATTTGAAGAAAATTTCTAGTACTGTGGGTCTGTGCTAACTGTGGGCCCAACATCCACCCGAGGTCCCTCCTGCCTGACCACCCACGGATGCTGGGTGGCCCCCACCCCCTCCAACCGCGACTGGAGCAGATGCATTCTGAAGCCCCCAGAGGCCAGGCCACAGACTCTGCAGTTGCCAAAAAATGCAACTTCCAGTTTTCAGCGCCACTTCTGAGACCTGTGGATGGCTATCAGCTGCAGGAGGCTGCGGGAGGCTGAGTCTCTCCCCACTCACCGGGTCTGGTCTGGCTGCCAAGCCTTTGCAACTAGCCTGGATTCTCCAGCCCCCTGCTGGCCACTCAAAGCACTTCCAGAGATTTTCACAGAACCTCCCTTACTTGAGGCCAGCCTTAGGAGCTGCGGGACCCCACCACCAGTGATGTCATGCAGGGGGAACGCAGGGGAACTCAGTTCCACTAGTTAAAATTAGGGCTGACTCCGCCCACTTCACTCCCCCTCCCCCCCCTCCCAATTCCTCTGCAAAGAGCTTTTGTTCTTGGTTGGCCGGCACTCAGAGGGTTAAAGGGAGCAACTCCGGATTCCTAGGGGGGCGAAGGCAGTGATGTCATTCAGGGGGAATGGACTAGAACGGGCGTTCCGGATCCTAACGGGCTCCGTGGCTGGTTCTGGGTTCCCGACAAGTGCCAATCAAAAGTGAGTTCCTGTTCCTAAATCATTTGAATGACACCACTGCCCACCACCCTGTGGGAACTTGTACCCCCCCTCCCAGAACGAACAGCAGCTGCGAGCCCAGGGCTGGTGGCGCCCCTCACAAAGCAGGGCACCCATGTGGTAGTTTATAGCACCGCCAACTGCTTCCGGGGAGGGGGGACTTTGAGCCGGTCAGACCCAGGGGCAGGCAGGAGCGCTGCTCACTGCGATATCCCCCCAGGACCTCAGCAGGGGAGATTCCATGCTGGAGTGCCAGCTGCAGAGTGAGGTGCCGGCTGCAGGTGCTCTGCTCACCCCTCCAAGCGTGGGTCCGATTTGGCCGAATTGGTCAAATCGCCCTAAGGCCGGCCCTGGCTCCGTGGCCAGGCAGGATGTGTGCGCTTTGCGAGCGCTCGCTTGGACCAGGCAACGCTTGGTCGCTTGTCTCTCCCGCTGGCTGTTGCCTGGAAGTGGCCTCTCAGACTCAGGCAAGGGCCACAATCTGCTGGCCCAGCACGGCCCCTTCAGGAGCAAGGCCCAATTGGCCTAAAGCCAGCCCTGCCCTTACTTGCTCATACAGCACATCACAGAGGGCCAGGGGTGGGAAGACGCTCCAGGAATAGCTTCAGCCATAACTGGCAACCCTTTCCGCAGGCCTCCGGGGGAGAGGACTGCAGTTCCTGGCTGCACTGGGTTGGGGAGAGGCCAGGCCCAAGCACTGGAGCCACATGGAGCAGAGCCTCTTGGGCAGGTCTTCATGGGCAGGCAGCGCTGTGAGTGAGCAGATGATCCTTTACGTGCTGGAGACACAAACCATTTAGGACTAACGTCCAGAACTTTGAACTGTGCCTGGAAGCACACAGGAAGCCCCGCAGACCAAATAAAATGGAGGTCAAGTGCTTCCCCTAAGTGCTCCGCGTGCAACTGGCTGCAGTGTTTTGCACAAAATCTCTGCAATCCTATCCACATTTACTTGGGAGTAATTCCCATTTATGATAATGGGACTTACTTACTTCTGAGTAGACATGCATAGAATGGACTCCTAATTTCGTGTAGAGTACATTGCAGATAGTTTGGTGTGTGCGCACGCGCATGTTTGTGTGTGTGCAGGTAGCTCCAAACCATAAGAGTTTCACATTTAAAAAACTTCTGCTTGACTTCCGGGTGATGCAGTTGCAAAGGAGAAATGAATCTACATTCAGTGGTCTGGCCTGCATAATAAAGCAGCTGACCCTGGAATTCAGGGTGAACTGGAGAAGAGAAGCATAGGAATACAAGCAACAGCCATTCAAGAACCTTTGGCTAGAGCACAGCAGTCCCTTTTAAGAGAACTGATGGTGGTTTGGAAGGGCTTCCACTGCCCTGGGGCATGCACCTGTATGTTATTTTGTACCATAGAAGCCTCTAGTCAAACATGCTTCACAGGTTTTGAAAGCATTGGTGTAACATGGGCAGTGTAATTGAGGAGCACATGGACAGTTTCCTCAAGTGCAACATTCTTAGGGGTGCAAAATCCTCTTAAGAATTTTTGCACTCTCCCAAAGCCAGCAGGTCCCTGCCCCCAAGGAGAATGCATTCTCAGGGGGGAGCACTGCAGGCTTCTGTCGGCCTCGAATTCAACTGAAGATGGGGAGAGGCATGCAAAAGCCCAACCCCATGGAGAAAGCTGGCATTCTCCTTGGGAGAATGACACTGCTTTGGGGGGCATGCAATACCTGCCTTGCCCCAGGGGCTGTTGACCCCTCCCCCTTTCCAATCACTTTTCATGCTGGGGGGGGGCATTATCAGAAACAATAAAAATGCCTCCAGCCTTATCATTCTTTTCTTGAGGTGAGCAAGAGTTAATTAACACATCATTAATATGACAGTTAATTATCATGGCTAATTATGCCCTGAGTGGGAAATAATTCCTTGGGTATAAAAATAATAATTCTGTCATCAGCAATCTCCCTGACATTTCATTGTGTACCAGGGGACTTACTCCCAGGGGTGTGCTTAAAAGGATTGTGCTAATGTGCTGTAATTCACACGGGGTACAATCCACTGCGTGTGCAACATGACTCCTGTGCCCTTGTGCACAATGCCTTTATTTCAGTGAGGTTCCCCAAGCTATATCATTATTTACTGGGTAAAAAATGAAAGCACTGGATTAAAATGTTTACTATTCACGGTGAGTAAATATATTTAAGAATTTAAGTACGTCTTACGTATTGTGGCTCTCAGTCATCTGAAGTTGTCATGTGCGGCTATGATCGCTGCAATGATTACTAACTGGGCAAGAGGCACTTTTCCAAGTGGTGTTCCTCTTATATCAAGCAGGGGAAGAGCAATTGTCCCTCTTCACCCCTGCGCAGGGTCTTTTCTAGTGGCTGTTGTTCCGCGTTTTTTTAGATTGTGAGCCCTTTGGGGACAGGGAGCCATTTAATTTTCTTGTCGGTAAACCGCTTTGTGAATTTCTTGTTGAAAAGTGGTATATAAATATTGATTGTTTGATGATTGGTTGATGTTTGGCCACCCCTGTAATACACAAGCCTGGGCAGGTCTACTCAGAAGTAAATCCCGCTGCGTTCAATGAAGCTTACTCCAAGGAAAGTGTGGGTAGGTTTGCAGCCTTCTCGGTGCCCCATATCCACCTCACCTTGTGGCGGGGTCAGAACATGGTTGATGCCGATAAGCTGTTGGTTTCAAGGTTTTGTGGACCCCCATGCATGACTCCGATTCACCCAGTTCAGCCCCCACTGCCCCACCCCTTAAACCACTCCAACAAGGAGTCAGTGCAGCCTGCAAGCTTCTTCCTATCTTCTAGAACTGCAAGGCAGCAGCTGCAGAGATGAGAATGCCCTTACAATAGATCTGGGGGCTTCTCCCTCTCTCCTCCTGACCCTAAGTTGCCCAGGGAGGGGCTCTGCTAAAAGGCTCTTTTCACTCCCCTAATTTGGATTTTGAAAAACAAAAGCAAACAAATGGAGGGTCCTTTTGGAGGTGGGGGCCAGGGTAACAAAAGCCTTCCCCAGTTCCCCTGGAGAGATCAGAATGACAAAAAGACACTGTCAGTTTGTGGCTTCCCGGAAAAGGCCAGAGCGCATCAGGGGTGCAGGGCAGAGCACCCCCTTAGACAGCTGGTCAGTTCCTCAGACTTTCCTCAGCCTTATATCAAGAATGACCAGTAGCACAAAGGAGATCTGTGGCAGGGAACAGGAATGAAAGAAGGGTAAGAATTCAGTCATATCAGGGTTTTGCATTTAGAAAACAGGAGAAAGTGGAAGATGAATATTGTGAAGAATCATAGAATCAATTGAAGAATCATAGAACGTTAGAGTTGGAAGGAACCCTAGAGGTCTTCTAGCTGAGCCTTCTGCCCAGTGCAGGCAACTGCTACAGCAGTCCTTACCGGTGGTGTTCCAGCCTCTGCCTGAAAACCTCCATTGAGAGATGGCCCAAAGCAGCACAAGGCAGACTGTCCCAGTGCCAGACAGCCTCAGGAAATCCCTCCTAATGCCTGGCCTAAACCTACGTCCTTGAAGAGAAGACAGGACTCTGCCCCAAGAAGTTTGCAATCTATGGCAGATTGCAAGGGAGATGACAGAGGAAGTGGGGGCAAGGGGAGACAGGAGAAATGGAAGTTGAACCTGGGACCGACTGCACCCGTCCAGGTCTTCTGTGGTCCCTCCCAAGGCCAATTTATCGGCAGGAATCAATCAATCAATCAATCAATCAATCAATCAATCAAATAGTATTTATATACCGCTTTTCAACACAAAGTTCACAAAGCGGTTTACAGGTAAATAATCATAACCAAATTAAATGGCTCACTGTCCCAAAAGGGCTCACAATCTAAAACAATGCAGAACACCAGCAGCAGCAGCCACTAGAAAAGACACTGCGCAGGGGTGAAGAGGGACAATTACTCTCCCTCTGCTAAATATAAGAGGAGCACCACTTGGAAAAGTGCCTCTTGCCCAGTTAGCAGGGGTCCGTGCTTCAGAGTACCTAGGGATGCAACCAGAAGGCTCCTCTGGTGGCGTCCAGAGGTCCCTTGATAACCACCACCTGTGATTCCATTATCCATGGGTTTTGATATCCACAAGGGGTCTGGGGACAAACTCCCTGCAGATTCTGAGCTCCAATTGTAATTAAGAGGGCTTTCTTTCAAGACTTGGTTTACCAAAATGTTCTAACTATAATGAGAGTGGAAGTGTCACTCTACAGTAACAACACTGTAAAGAGTGAGATCTGTCATCTAACTAACACTGTGCTCTCTCGCTTGAAAAATAAACTAGAAGTGGTAATGGCTAATGACTGTTGATCCAATAGCTGCTTTTGACCCTTTTAATCCAACTTCACCTAAACCAGGACCCACACAATACGTCAAAGCAAGTAGAAAATATACACATGAACTGTAACTGTACACAACTATGTAGAGATGCAGAAATGCAAAAAATGATATCCACTTCTAGGAGGCGTACGTGGGTTAACTTAGGCAACCTAAGTTAACCCACGTACGCCTCCTAGAAGTGGATATCATTTTTAAGTTGTGAACAATGTCTCCTGGAAGTCACTATGTAAAAGGAGTCAAGTGGAAGTACCTAAGTGCTAGGAAGTTTTAGATGACCCCATTTTGGACCTTGATCTTCAACAAGCGTTTAGCCTTATGAAACTGTGATTCAAGAGAGAACAGTCCTGTTATTGTCCATTAGTCAGTTGTTGACCCTTGGGATTCCCCGGGCCCCAATAATCAGCTTTTGATGCAAATCTCTCATACTGACTACTAGTACCGCAATCCTACATGTATCTATTCGGAAGTCCCAATTTTTTTCAATGGGGCTTACTCCCAGGAAAGTGTGCATAGGATTGGCGCCCTAGTCCAAAAGCAACCAAGTAGTACTCCTATTTTACAGATCAGATAAACTGAAGCTGAGAAATATAAGTGATTATAAATTAGCACATGGGCAGAGAATTTTCCCCCCTTGCAATTGTACTTGTGGGCTTTAAGCTATTGGGAGTCAGGAACCATAGCAATCTACTGCCAATCACCCAGAGATCTACCAGTGGATCCCCATCCAGTTTCTGCTTGTCCCATGTAATTAAAGCTGAAGAGAGGATACATAGGATTTTTTTTCCTGTGCTAAGTGGCTGCCCAGAAAGTGTCTGTCTCCATGCGCAGATTGTCGCTCCTGAGTAAGCCCAGCTAAGCCAGTCCACAAAGATCGAGCTTTAGAGTCTGGACAATCCTAACCAACTTTCCAACTTTCCGGTGTAAGGGCAATGCAGCTCTGACATAAGGGAACAGACATTCCTTACCTTGATGAGGCTTCCTTGACTGTCCCCTCCCAACTGCAGGGTGCAGCACATGCCCCATTGGCACAGCTAAGTCAGTGCCGGAAAGTTGGTTAGGATTGGGTCCTCAAAATGTTCAAAGACTGTTGAGCATAAGCATCCAGAAAGGAACAAAAGGAACCCCAAGCATTATAGGACAAAGACGAATGCAGATTCATTTAGACACAAGCTGCATGTTTTCATTAGCGGGGCGGGGGGGGGGGGGGAGAGCGAACAGGCTGCCTCTTGCCAAGCACTAATTTGCCACTGTGGCAGGTAGTTGATTGAGAAGCTAAAGTGATCCTCTCCATTTTGCCCTGGCGAGAGGGATGGCGAATCTTGCTACACTCCTGCGTCCGATCCGAAGCCCAGGGAATCCAAGGGAGTGGTTGGTTCTCCTGTGCACATGTCAGGACAAGACAGACAGGAAGCTTCTCGAAGCCTGGCTAGAGTACAGTGTGCTTTGATCACTTGTGGAGCCATTGGGCATCCACTGGGCTTGACAGTGCCTACTGCTGGTGCCTACCTTAGAATCCTCGCCCACCTGGGGTGTGTGTGTGAGCCTTTGCCAATGGCCAAAGGCCCTGATCTCCCCCTCCCCATCAGGGCTGGCTCACCATGGGGCCAACTCAGGCAACAGATTGGTGCGGGGGTGTGTGTGTGTGTGCGCCCCTCTCTGCCTACTTGCCTCCAGTGCTCCTCCTCCTACTTCAACTGCCTGGATTGGGAATGGAAGGGGGACAAAGAGGACATGTGGGGGGGGAGTGCTGAGCTGGAACTGGGGGAGGAGCAGAGGCCGGTGCATCAACGGGTAAGGAGGGCAGCATTTGCTCACAACGCACTGGAATGATATGTCTTCTGGGGGCACCACAGACACCCCCCCTCTTCCCCAATTAGCATCGCTGAAACCCTAAGAGGGCCAGCTGTGGAGAAGAGGGCACTTTAGGACCCAGCCAGCCTGCCTTCACCTGCCCACCCATCAGCTTCCACCACCACCTCCATCTCCTGTTGCCTGAATGGAAGAGGGAAATGGACCAGCAAAGGAAGTGCAGAGGAGAGATGCATCGCCAGTGTGCTAGCCCTGCACCCAGTGATGTCATGCAGGGGGTACGCGGGAGTACACGAGTACCGGTTCCTAAGATTACGGCTGGCCCCGCCCATTCACCCGCCCACTTGTCGACTCCGCCCCCTGCAACGTTTGAATTTCCTGCACGTTCTCAGAGCCAGGCAGGCAGGCAGGCAGCGAGCGGAGCCTTGCCTTGCCTTGCCACTGAAAAATGAGCTGCTCTGGGGTTTTGGAACTGTTGGGTCACTTTAACATGATGCCAGGCCTCCTTAACGTGTTCTGGGGGTGCTGTGGAATACTGTTGCAACTGTTGGGTCAGTTTGAAATTGTCTGAGGCCTCAAAAAGGGCTTTTTTCATGTCACTTCCTGCCACGACCTCACTTCTGGCTTATGACATCACTTCCGGTGGGTGGGTCCCGACACATGCCAATCAAAAGTGAGTACCTGTTCTTAAATCATTTAGTGCTGCCTGCACCTACTCCATTTGTCTCTTTGAGAGCTACCAGGCAAGGGGTGGGGTGGAATCCAGCCTGCCGTCTCCGGCACAGGAAGGTCTTGGTAACTGTAAGGCATTCTAGACGGGTCAGGCAGGCGGTGGAGAGGAGAAAAGGCTGTGCCAGCAATTCAAATAGGGGGGGGAGAGAGGAATCAGCTTAGGCAGGAGGCTGAGACACCTGCTGGGAGCAGAACTGCTAGCCTACACTTGCCACATACCAAGAAGCTCATTAAGTCACATCACATGATGTTTTATTGTCTGCAGACAACAATCAGACCCAACAGTTACGCGGCGGTGTTTGTAGCCAGACCATCACTTAATGCACTTCTCCCAGTCTGCAGTGCCCGGGGAGGGAGCCACTCATTACCCTGCTGTTCGCCTCTCCCGCAGCAGCCCTGAATGCTCATTACGCCTCCTTGGGCCCATCAGGGCAGCAGCCAAAGGGGTTTGCTGGGCAGGGGGTTGATTGTGCCTCCAGCCGCCCCCGCGAGCAGCCCGGCCCACGGCCCCGTTTCAGCTGACTCCGCCAAAGTCTCTGAGGCCCGGTGGGCAGGGCACCGTCCGTCGGGCCGAGTTCAGAACTGCCTGATGACTCCTCGGAGAATGGGCGGGGATGGCCTGCCTGCCTGCCCTGCAGAGTCGCGTTTCTCCTCCTGTCGATTGCTGCCGGGGCAGCATCAGCATTCATCAATGGACGCAGGCAGGTGCTCCTCAGACATGTCGGGCCGGGAGTTTTGTATGCTCTGCAGAGACTGCCCCGATGTAGTATGAGCCAGGCCTCAATCTCAACCCCCCCCCCGCAGTGGTGTCATCTAAATGATTTAAGAACAGGTACTCACTTTTGATTGGCACGTGTCGGGACCCGCCCACCGGAAGTGACGTCATAAGCCAGAAGTGATGTTGTGGCAGGAAGTGACATGAAAAAGCCCTTTTTGAGGCCTCAGATGATTTTAAACTGACCCAACAGTGGCAACAGTATTCCACAGCACCCCCAGAACACGTTAAGGAGGCCTGGCATCATGTTAAAACCCCAGAGCAACTCATTTTTCAATGGCAAGGAAAGGCAAGGCTACGCTCACTGCCTGCCTGCCTGCCTGGCTCTGAGAACATGCAGGCAACTCAAACGTGCAGGAAATTCAAACGTTGCAGAGGGCGGAGTCGACGAGTGGGCGGGCAAATGGGCGGGGCCAGCTGTAATCCTAGAAACCGGTACTCGTGTACCCCCGCGTACCCCCTGCATGACATCACTGCCCCCCCGCCAATAACACTTACGTTCCCCATGGAAGGCTTCCAGCAACGCCATTACAAAGATTCTAGGTGTTGCAGTTGCCAGCTTGCCCCAAATGTCCGTTTCTCCAGCATTTTGCTTTTTTTTTTTTGCAGGCAAATGGGCAGCAAAAATTAATTCAGGCCACGCTGGGCTCCACCCCTGTGCTGATGGACTCTGCCCCTGTTAAGACTGCCTCCCTTCAGTGTGCAAGAGTTGGCAGTCTTGTGATCTCTCCAGGCCCTTACCTGCCTTGTGACAGTGGGTTGTCCCAGACTCTGTCTACACTACAAATCTCTTATCAGTTTTATCCCAGTTTGACTGTTGTGCCTTCACCCAAAGAATCCTGGGAATTGTACTTTGGCGAAGTTCTAAAGCACCCATTTTTATCTTATTTTTTCATCTCACAACACACCGAGAAGGTGCTAAAATTGTAAAGGCACACGTACGGTTTTTGACAACAGACAAGGCACAGTGCACTGCTGCTGGTGGGCTCATAACCCCCGATGGCCCTACTAATAAGTGACCCTCCCCTTAGCTCCCACGGACCATTTGCGGCACACCGGGATGCTGTAGCAGAGTGGTTGAGAATCACGCAAGACCTCCTTCTGCACAGGGGCCAGACATTGGGTCCATCAGTAGTCAGAATGCAAGCACCCACTTCCCCATCAGGCCACAGAGCTAAGGAGGAAGAGATGGGCGCAGTGCGGAGAGTCACATGCCCAAACAGGGAATGATGCTCAAAGGAGGCTTCTGCCAGAGGCAGAGGGAGGGGGCTGCAGGGGGTGACAGGTGCAACGGGCGCTGGGAGCAGCAAGGTGCCACTGCACAGAACAACCTGCACACTTTTTCACCCCCGCCCTCCCTTGCAGTCGAATCGCTCCTTAATGGACTGCTTCCAGGCGCAGGAAGGCATGGCCGGGCGACGTGTGGGGGTGGGGCAGCCGCACTGGGGGCTCAGTGATGTCGCACCGCTCCCAGGCGCACTTGGAGCTGGGGATGGCTCTGGCTTCTGCTGTGGGTCTCCTTACACTTTAAGCCTTACAGAGCTAGAATTACCAACTTGAATTCTTTTGTAGGACCACCATTGGTTGGGTGAACATCAGTGATGTCATGCAGGGGGTACGCGGGGGTACGCGTACCGGTTTCTAGGATTACGGTTGGCCCTGCCCATTCGCCCGCCCACTCATCGACTCCTCTCTCTGCAACGTTTGAATTTCCTGCACGTTTGAGTTGCCTGCACGTTCTCAGAGCCAGGCAGGCAGGCAGGCAGCGAGTGGAGACTTGCCTTGCCTTGCCACTGAAAAATGAGCTGCTCTGGGGTTTTGGAACTGTTGGGTCACTTTAACATGATGCCAGGCCTCCTTAACGTGTTCTGGGGGTGCTGTGGAATACTGTTGCAACTGTTGGGTCAGTTTAAAATGGTCTGAGGCCTCAAAAAGGGCTTTTTTCATGTCCCTTCCTGCCACGACCTCACTTCCGGCTTATGACGTCACTTCCGGTGGGCGGGTCCCGACACGTGCCAATCAAAAGTGAGTACCTGTTGTTAAATCATTTAGATGACACCACTGGTGAACATCTCTTTGCTGAACTATGAGCAGGATTATTTTGGATGGCTGTAGGTTGCCTACCCCTGTCCCAAGAAGACTTCTCTGCTAGAGGCCCTTTGCTCTTACACAGAACTAGTTTCCTTGGGGAGAGGAAACTGTTGTTAAAACTGGTTTTAGCCTGTGATGTGGATGCACCCACAATGTGCTGGGCCAGAATGGGCTCCACAGAAAAGTCAGCAATACCTGATTTGGGTCGTCACTTGTCAGAATATGAAAAACGTGATCTTCCATCAGTAGCATTCTGAGCCAACTGGGAGTGCAATCCTAACCTTGAGTTAGGCTGGCGTAAGTTAGGCCAGCAAAGTTTGGCTGGAAGAAGGGACACACTCAAGTATGTCTGAACCACTTTTGGTGTCAGAAAGGCCAGCACCGACATGTGCCATCCTCTCTGACTCAAAGTGTGGTCCAAGTGCACTTTATGGTGGCCCTTGGGCCGGCCAAACTTTGCTGGCCTAACTTGCGCCAGCCTAACTCCAGGTCAGGATTGTGCTCTGGGGTGCAGCCTTCCTTGCTGATGGGCAGCCCAGTCCTGAGCTTCCCTGTACCCATGGCTCCAGCAGCGCAGAAAAGGTGACTGCCAGATCCTAAGGGGCGCCAAGACACTGCAGGTGATCTGCTCGGGAGTGTTTGCTCCTTTACCCCAGGTAACGGCAGTGCAGCGCCAATAGGTCTCTTCAGCTCTGTGCCTGCTACTGAGCGGATGCAGAGCTTAGGAGGCCCATGTTGGGCTACCTGGCCCAGGAGAGAGGATTGGATACAGCAGCAGAGGCTGCTGCCATCCCCTGGACCCAATCTTTTTCTCCCTCCACCCCGTTCCGTTCCTCCCACTCCCCGCCACCCCATGCCCTGCTTACTGCTGGCTGGTGGTGGAGGAGTACCGGCCAGTGGTCCTCGTGGCGCTGGTGCAGCTGTGGTGCTCTCTCCTTGCCAGGGGCCACGGGCGCAGTGATGTCATTCAGGGGGAACGGACCAGAACGGGCGATCCGGATCCTAACGGGCTCCGTGGCTGGTTCCGGGTTCCCGACAAGGGCCAATCAAAAGTGAGTTCCTGTTCCTAAATCATTTGAATGACACCACTGCATGGGCGTGCTTCACAGCATGTTTGCAACACCCAGTACACAGGTCCTGCCAGCGCTGAAGAGCCCAGGATTGGGCTCTGAATCTCCCCTACCTTGTTACTGTAAGAAACAAAGCACTGCCTCAGCCCCCCCTCTCCAGGCCCCCTCCCAGTTGTGCACAGATTGCGCAAGGAGCCTCTTCAATTGGCTCTGGGGTTAGCAGCGGACTCTTGAATCCATGCTCCCGGGCTCACGTCCTTGGGGACAATTATTCACCGCAGGGAACTCCCTGCATGAGGTTTTGGCCTGACTTTTGGCCTGACTTTTGGCCTCTCATTGATTTGCAGAAGGAAATGAACTACGGTGGTGAGGATCAGCTGGGTCTGTGACTGCCGTCTATGCTCCTTCATTTCTCCAGCACAGCTCCACCGTGCGCATGGCAAGGATGGGACAGAAGCATTGCCCAGGGAGGCACCGGAGAAACCCAACCTGTTCCCAAAGCATTGCTAGACGCTTGGATACTTACAGCAACCTGTAAAAGCAAGAACATTTTAACCTCAGAAAGTCTCTAAATAACATCAATGGGCGCAGGGGGGCACAGACACAACATCCCCCCATATCTGTGGTTTCCTTTTCCATGGGAAGTATCTGGAATGCATTCCCCATGGATCTGGAGGCCCGTCTGTACTGCTACAACGTTTAGCTGTGAGATGCCCAGTGTGTATGTCTACACCAGGCGTCTCCAAACTTTTTTGCTGGAGGGCTGCATCAAATATCTGGCACGGTGTTGAGGGCAAATAAATAAATAAATAAATAAATAATATAAATTTTACATATTAATTTTAGAGACAGCAAATGAATGAATGAATGAATGGGCTCAAAGTTCCAGGATTCCTCCAAGCACCAACACATACCATAGAAATATGGCACACACTTTAATGGACTCCCATTTCCCCACCCCACAAGCAGATGACTTAAATGTGCTGGAGTAAGCATCTTAGAACCAACAGATCACAGGAAACACCCAGAGCACGTTCTGAGGGAGGGGTAGGCCTCCCCGGCCCGCAGAAAGCCATCTAAGGCCTTCAGAAGGCCTAAAAACCTGACTTCCAGGTCTTTGGGAACACCAGAAAGTGATGACTGTCAGTCTTCTGAGGACAAGGGGGCTGCAATCAGCCTCCCTAGCCCTCAGAATTGTTGGATGGGGACTGTCCTAGCTGAGCATTTATTCAATCCTAACTTGGAGGATTATAGGGGACACCGTAATGTATGTATGGACCACTCCTGGAGTCAGAAGCCAGCACACAGACGTGCGCCATCCTCCCTGCCTCTGAGAGCGGTCCAAATGCGCTTACGATGGCCCTTGTGCGGGCCAAACTTTGCTGGCCTAATTCCAGGTAAGGATTGGGTCTACGTGAAATCCCCTCCATTGCCCAGGCTGCTTACAATTAATCAGGTGCACATGAAAGAGACTGAGGCCATTTTCCGGTTGGAAAAGAAAACAGTTTTCTCACGGTGCCATGACGGGTTCTTTATAAAGCACTGGTTAAGGGCAGGGGAATTCCCATCCCTGAGTGGACCAGAAGCCCTGGGGCCCTGCCTCTGCATGCCTGTAAGTATGGTGGAATGGGGGCTGAGTGCAGGCGCTCAGCCAAGCACATCCATTCACTTGGAAGGTCAGCAGGCAAGAGAGAGAGAGAGAGAGATGGACAAAAGGGGAAGAGGAAATAGAACAAAGGCCACACCTCCTGCAGTGACCACTGAGAGGGGACAGCTCAAGGAGTTTAGAATAACAGGAGACGGCATGCCTTAATAATTAATAGGAGCCAATTGAAGCCAGGGGGCGGGCTTAGCGGCCATGTTGGCGTACTCAAAACAACCCTTATTCCAAGCATTTCAGATTGCTTTGCTTGTACTGTTTAGGACTGAATAGTTTACTCCTGAAATAAAAACTCACGAAAATAAAAACGTGTGATCGTGTAGAAACATTATTGGTAACCTTATTATGATTTAATATGCACTTACAAGGTTAAATTCCGCATAATTATATGACTGAACATACCGGACGAAATGCTTCTTGCTGTTTATTTAAACTCGGATTGCACTGTGTTGACAGACTTATTATTTGAAATCTACACAACCAAAAATAAAGTGTGAATGGGAAGGAAAGAAAAAAAAAGGGAAGGGTGGGCAAAAATTAGATAAATATATAGGAAAATTACATTTAAATCTCTTCATAACACAAGTAGTTGTCAATATGAGAGTAATTCTTTTTTACTTCTAGACTATTAAGAGTATTTTTTTAAACTTCTACACTCACCCCCCCCCCCGCCCCATAAAACAAATTCTGTTAATGTTCAGAATTTTGGAAATATTACAGTAGAAAATGGAAGGCGGGGGAAAAAATGTAAACGGGAAGGGGGAAAAAGGAAGGAGGAAAATATTTTTTTTCCCTTCTAGACCATTAACAGTGGGTGTCAGAAAATGGTGAATAAGACTGCTAGGAACAACAAGAAATTACACAGCTTCAAAAATAATGCACTCACAGTTTCAGTTAACGGTAGTTTTATTGAACCAATGTAATGTGAATACATGAATCTTTCCATGGAAATTAAATCCCATTTTTCGTTCAGCGATTCGCAACCCCGTATGCAGAACACGCAGGCATGCTTAAAGAGGTTGAAATTAACTTTTACACGCGTGCAGGGAGATTTTTATTCGTGAATTCGCTGCAATCCTCCTCCTTGGCGGCAATGATCTGAGTCAGCCATATTAGTATACCCATGGCTTCAAGAAAATGACGTCATGTCGTCTCCTGTTATTCATACCTCCATGGGACAGCTCTACAAGTCAGCTGACAATATGCCGCCGCCTCCTGATATATGCAGGTTGGTGTTGCTATTCCCAGCAGAGCACAGCTTGGAGGGTGCAGCCCATGCTAGCAAGCTCAGGAGGGCCAGAGGCTCATGGAGACCAGTGGCTTGCTGCGGGCTGGATAGAGGCTCGCTGAGGGCTGCATCTGCCCCCCCCAGCCCGGGGTTTGGAGACTCCTGGTCTCCACAATCCTATTTTTTCTCGTTCATCTCATGTAGAGGGCAGCAAAGGTTCATTTTAGGCTCTGCCCCTTTACTGATTTGCCCCGCCCCTTGCCTCTGGGATCCCTCCCATGGCGCTATGGCCCATCTGACTTCCTGCGGGTTGGCCATCACGTGACATCACCTGGCCCTCAGAGATGTCAGGTTTGGGGATGCATCCAACCTGGCCACCCTGGTGAGAAATGAGGTGCAAGGACCCCCCTCAGCCAGGAGAGTCAGTCCAGTTGCTTCAATATTTCTGGACAAGGTGCTGTCAAAGGAGATGGGGAGAGCAATGCTTTAGTTCTGGCAGGAGACCGTTGGAAACAGCTACCAATTCTTCACTGGCTCCTGATCTGTACTTGAGGGCTCAATCCTAACCAACGTTCCACACTGGCGTAAGGGAACAAACATGCCCTTCCCTTGATGAGGCCTCCGTGACTGTCCCCTTCCCAACTGCAGGATGCAGCCCGTGCCCAATTGGCACCACTAGGTTGGTGCTGGAAAGTTGGTTAGGATTGTGCCCTGAGTCCAGTTCAAGGGGGCTGGCTTGAACCTTAAAGGCTTTTGTGTCAGGGCAGCCGTATATCTTGTTCCATCTGACTCTACCTGCCTGTTCAGGGAATGTAGAGGGCTTGCCAACCTGTTTTCCCCCCTCTAAGTATCCCTTTTCCAAGTTCCACATTTTCTGGGTACCATTTTCCTCAGTTCCATGGATTGGGAGCATCCCTTTGGTGAATGCTGCTGACTGCACAGGAGTGGGTGTCTTGTCCCACAGGTAGGGCTTTGCTCGGTGCTCTCCTTCCGCACACAGTGGCTTTTTTGCTGAGCCTGACACCTGCCCAGCCCCATTTTGTCTCCTGGCACACTCACTCCCAACCACTCCATTCAGTGGTGTCAGCTTACCGGTACGCTGGGCGGGTCTTCGGGGTGATCGGCAGCGTGCTCGCTGCGTTCCGTTGCATAATGGCGTAATTTTGCCATTATGCAGCGGAACGCAGCGAGCGCACTGCCGATCACCCCGAAGACCCGCCCAGTGTACCGGTAAGCTGACACCACTGACTCCATTTCCAGCAGTCTAGGCCTAGGTGGGACCATGCCAAGGGGACAGAGTGCCACCCTACTATTATTTATTAAATTTATACCCCGCCTTTCTGCTCAAAGGCACCCAAGGCGGCATTACAACAAGTAAAATACGTTAAAATCATTTTATATAATAGTTAAAAACAATAGTTAAAACAATATTAAAACAAAATTTAAAACAGCCAACCCCATGGATCATAAAATATACAAGAGTGTAAAAGAGGATGCAAAAAACCAGCCAGCCTGTCAACAACTAAAAGCCTGCTGAAACAAAAAGGTCTTCAGCCCCTGCCGAAATACCGCTAAAGAGGGAGTAGTTCTCAACTCTAAGGGGAGGGTATTCCAAAGTGGGGGGGCACTCCCGAGAAGGCCCTCTTCCTGGCTGTCACCCCTTTCACCTCTCCTGGTGGCGGCACCATCAAAAGGCCCCCCCAGATGACCTCAGAGTACGGGTAGGACTATATGGAAGGAGGCGGTCCCTCAGATACCCCGGGCCCAAGCTGTAAAGAGCTTTAAAGGTCAAAACTAGCACTTTGAATCGGGCCCAGAAAGGAACCGGCAGCCAGTGTAGCCACCGAAGCAATGGCCGCACAGAGTCAAAAGTGACACTTGCTATGGAAAGTGTCTCTGGTTTGGAGATGCCCTATTCCAGGTCCTAACCAAAGAGTGTTTGGGGTGGACTTGGGACAGCCTCCTCATATGCCATGCCCAGGTTGCGGAATTCCCTCCCTTGGAATTCTTGTAAATAAATGCTTGTAAAGCTGCCCAGCTGGGCCACTCATCGGGATTGTACTGCAATTTCAATTTTATAATTTTATAACCAAACTGTTGGCTATACATCAATTGCTATTTATTAAAAATATTGTATGTAATGATTTACCCTGAGTCCAGTTTATAGAAAGGCAGTATATACATTTGATACAACGAAACAAAGAAACAGAACTCTAGGCCAAGCAATGCAACACTACACATTTCCCTGGGAGTAAGTCCCATTGAACTAAATAAGGCTCACTTCTGAGTAGACATACATAGGTTCGTGCTGTGATTGGACCTTTGGTCTGATCTGACACAATCTCTCGCATTCTTAAGATCAATAAAATGGATAAGTGCTTGGCATGACTTGCTTCTCTACCGAACTGAGCTCCAGCCAGCCAGTGAAAGGAGAAATTATGATCAACCAGGTCTAGAATTCAAGCACCTTGACTTGTCACTTGAGCTCCATTGAAGTCAACGGCAGCAGATGAACTAAGAAAAAGAGTGGGGAGGATTTGGGCTGGCGGTGCTGACTCTGGCCCCAGGCACAGGGCCAGGAGCATTAATGGGAACGGGATACAAAGAGCAAATACCGCTGCAGAACACCAAGGAATGCTCCAAGGACACATCAGCAGTTTCAGGCGACAGACGTGGGAAGGGGCCCAGCCCGCTCTGCCCTGGCACTCGACCCTCCTGGCCCCGTGGAGGCCGTGGCTGGGGTGGGGAAGGGAGGGAGAGGTGTGCACAGCTCCCCTCTCACACTTCCCTGGGGGTGGGCCAGCGCATCACTAAGGGGTGCAGACCACACTGGATGACACCCTCAGATGGGGTGGCCCAACTGCTGGCCAAAACTGTGGCAGTCTGGGTATTTTCGAATAATACCATCCTGTTACATATAATTCAAAGGGTAATCCAGAATGAAATGAAACAAATCACTTTGAAATAGCTGTATTCCAAAAAATGTTAAGGCCAAATAACCAAAAAAGGATTTTCATAACTCAGAACTGACAGCGGCGGCATTCAGCTGGTACGCTGGGCAGGACTTACCTTTGACCGGGAGTCCGCCCGTTGCGTAACGGCGCGTTCCGCTGCTTTCCCGCCCTTTTCCTGGCGGGCGGGAAAGCGGCGGAACGCGTCGTTACGCAACGGGCGGACTGCCAGTCAAAGGTAAGTCCCGCCCAGCGTACCGGCTGAATGCCGCCGCTGAGAACTGACCAATGAGACTGGTTATTCCGAGAGCCACTGAGATGTTGTTATGACATAGCAAGGAACAAGTCAAGTGTTAGTATGAGTCAGCTCTCATTTCCATGTATCAGAGCTGATACGAGAACTCTGGTTCAGCTGTGTGAGTGTCATCAAGTTGGCCACTGGGTTTTGATTGGTGACTGATTTGTTGGGTGACTTGGACTGTTCTATAGTCAAATTAATAAAGTTAATGGAGGTGACACTAACCCTAGTTGGTGATGCCCCTACATTTACGCTTTGCATATGCTATCGTCATTTATTTATTTATTTATTTATACCCCGCCTTTCTGCCCATAGGTACGCAAGGCGGCTTACAACAAAAAACAGTAATACAATAAAATTTACAACATTAAAAAGCAGTAATTTAAAAACAATATTAAAACAGTTAAAATTTAAAACAACAGAATTTAAAACAACAACAAGCCCCGTGGATCATAAAATAGTATAAAAACCAGCCAGCCTGTCAACAATTAAAAGCTTGTTGGAATAAAAAGGTCTTCAGCCACCGCTGGAATATTGCAAAAGAGGGAGCAGTTCTTAGTTCTAAGGGGAGGGTATTCCAAAGTTGGGGGGCCACCACCAAGAAGGCCCTCTTCCTGGCCGCCACCCCTCTCACTTCTCCTGGTGGCGGCACAGTCAAAAGGGCCCCCCCCCAGATGATCTAAGAGTACGGGTAGGATTATATGGAAGGAGGCTGTCCCTCAAATACCCTGGACCCGAGCCGTAAAGGGCTTTAAATGTCAAAACTAGCACCTTGAATTGGGCCCGGAACAGAACCGGCAGCCAGTGTAGTCTGCCTAAAACTTCACCTATAGGCTAATGGGTTCTGAGCTGTCTGTGACAGCTCAGGAGAGAGATCTTGGGGGTGCTGGTGGACAATTCAATGAAAGTATCGACCCAGTGTGCGGCAGCAATTAAGAAAGCCAATTCCATGCTTGGGGTAATTAAAAAGGGGGTTGAGAATAAAACAGCCAATATTATCATGCCATTGTACAAATCAATGGTAAGGCCGCATCTAGAATATTGTGTCCAGTTCTGGTCGCCACATCTCAAAAAGGACATAGTGGAGCTGGAAAAGGTGCAGAAGAGAGCCACAAAAATGATTACGGGGCTGGGGCACCTCCCTTATCAAGAAAGACTGCAGCGTTTGGGGCTCTTCAGTTTAGAAAAACGGTGCCTGAGGGGGGACATGATTGAGACATACAAAATTATGCACGGAAGGGATAGAGTCGATAGAGGGATGTTCTTTTCCCTCTCTCAAAACACCAGAACCAGGGGGCATCCGCTAAAACTTAGGGCTGGGAGAGTTAAAACAGATAAAAGGAAGTACTTTTTTACCCAGTGGGTAGTTCATCTGTGGAACTCTTTGCCACAGGAGGTGGTGATGGCATCTGGTCTTGATGCCTTTAAGAGGGGATTGGACCGATTTCTGGAGGAAAGGTCCATCATGGGCTATAGGCAATGATGGATTGTGCAACCTCCTTACGAAGGTGGTGGGCTACTGGTACCGGGTGCAAGGGAGTGGCCACAGGATGCAAGCATCTTGTTGTCTCATGCCTCCCTGGGGCACCTGGTGGGCCGCTGTGAGATACAGGAAGCTGGACTAGATGGGCCTTTGGCCTGATCCAGCAGGGCTCTTCTTATGTTCTTATGTTCTTAGTCGCCAAAGCAACGGCCCGACAGAGTCAAACTGATGTGCCCCAGCGACCACCCGAGCCGCCGCGTTCTGTACTAGTTGTAATTTCTGAACTGTCTTCAAAGGCAGCCCCACGTAGAGCGCATTGGAATAATCTAATCTAGATGTCACTAGGGCGTGGGTCACTGTGGCCAGGTCTGCGCAGCTCAGGTACGGTCGCAGTTGGCAAATCAGCCGAAGCTGAGCAAAGGCTCCCCTGGCCACCTCCGACACCTGGGAATCCAGGCGCAGCTGTGGATCCAAGAGAACCCCCGAACTGCGGACGAAGTCCATTTTGGGGTGACGCAATGAGGTCTTGCACCAGCTGACCCAAACCCCAGCGATGCCTCTGGGTGGGGCCGTCACTGAGCGGTGGAGCCCGAAGGAGCCTGAAGGCCTCGGGCTCATTTCCCGGCATCTCCAGTTAAGGCTGGGAAAGACCTGCGGAGAGCTGCTGGCAATCCGTTGCCAGCTATTGATTGCCTCCCCGCATATTGGGCCGCCTCCTCTCCTCTCAGGCCAAATCAGTGGTGTGCTAGCCAGAGGCGTCACTAGGCAGTGTGGGGGTACCAACTGCCCGGGGAGGGGGGTGAGGCCAGGGCCTCCATCCCCAGGCCATGCGGCCCCAATTTGGGCTATGCTGCTTCCTCAGCTCTGTGCCTGGCTGTACAGCAGGTGCAGATCCAGGGGACCCTTAGGGGAGCCTCCCCTGGGGCAAGGGCGTGAACGCGAGGGAGGCTCCCCAGCAGATGTTACCCCAGGCCCACCGGCCTCGCTTTTCCAGCGCAGTTTAAGATTGTGCTCTGATTAAGATTAAGGAACAGTTAAGATATGATTTGACATTAATGATTATTATTTCCTACTGAAAATCTTTGGCCCTAAATAAAGATTGGACTACACTGATAATGAAAGATTAAGAATACTAATATAGATTATATATTTGTTTTGAATACTATAGGAGGCTTGCCTTGGTAATAGCTTATTATTAATAATGTTTCAAGAAATGTATTGCAGTTAAAATAGATTTTATTTTAGTGATGTAATCTCTCCACAATCTGATTGTGCTCTGATTTACCCCTGCTAACTGGGCAAGAGGCACTTTTCCAAGTGGTGTTTCTCTTCTGTTGAGCAGGCGGAGAGTAATTGTCCCTCTTCACCCCTGCGCAGTTTTTCTAGTGGCTGTTGCTGGTGGTTTGCCTTTTTTTTAGATTGTGAGCCCTTTGGGACAGGGAGCCATTTAATTTTATTATTATTACTATTTGCCTGTAAACCGCTTTGTGAACTTCGTGTTGAAAAGCGGTATATAAGTACCTGTTGATTGATTGATTGATTGATTGATTGATTGTTTTGACAGCCAATGATGTGGTGTTATGACACAGCAGGAAACCAAGGAGCTATGAGTCAGCTCTCATTCAACTGTGTGAGTGTCATCAAATTGGTCACTGTTGGTTACTGAGTTGTTGAGTGGCCTGTACTGTTGTAGCTGAAATAGATAAATGAAGTTAATGGGGGTGACACCAGCCCTTGTGATGCCACTGCACTGAGGCTGTGCACGTGATGCTGTAGCATGTTCTGAATGGTCTTGTGTGGAAGGTGGCCCATCATGCGGGTGGCAGAATGCGCTCCCGCATGGACTGCCGTGAACCCGAGTGACGCCTCTGATGCCAGCACTCCAATTTTGAAAGGGGGAGGCGAGGAGGGGAGGAGGAGAAGTAGGAGGTGGCAAAGGTGGCATCCGTTTTCTGATGGTGATGATTCATTTTGGCCGAATCCCACAGGTAGGGGTTTGGGCAGTGATGTCATGCAGGGGGTACGCGGGGGTACGCGAGTACCGGTTTCTAGGATTACAGCTGGCCCCGCCCATTCGCCCACCCACTCGTCGACTCTGCCCTCTGCAACGTTTGAATTTCCTGCATGTTTGAGTTGCCTGCACGTTCTCAGAGCCAGGCAGGCAGGCAGGCAGGCAGCGAGCGGAGCCTTTCCTTTCCTTGCCACTGAAAAATGAGTTGCTCTGGGGTTTTAACATGATGCCAGGCCTCTTTAACATGTTCTGGGGGTGCTGTGGAATACTGTTGCAACTGTTGGGTCAGTTTAAAATCATCTGAGGCCTCCAAAAGGGCTTTTTTCATGTCCCTTCCTGCCACGACATCACTTCTGGCTTATGACGTCACTTCCGGTGGGCGGGTCCCGACACATGCCAATCAAAAGTGAGTACCGGTTCTTAAATCATTTAGATGACACCACTGGGTTTGGGGGGTTGGTTGGTTAAAAACGCATAAAAACACAAAATGCAGTTTAGAGTTTGAGGTATTTTCCAGAAATTAAAATGATTACTTTGGAAAATAATCGAAATAATTATAGAAATAGAAATAATTCTGTGGCTGCATCTACTGACACTATACTTAGTACACTTTTAAAGCATTTAAAATGAATAAAAGTGAGAACGGAATAAGAATAAAAACACACAACACTGCTTCGGCCTTTCAAATCACAAAAACGGTGAAAAAATAACACCATTTTCAAATATATTTGAAAAAATAACACCATTTTCAAATACCCCCTGCCGATAGGGCCCCTACCAAAAGGAGACAAAAAGTGTGATACGATCACATGCAGAGAGCACCAACAACGAGGACCTCAAACGTGAGGCTGAATGAGGTCCGTGCCAAGCCTGAGAATGCAGCCGTGCCCTTAATGGGGAAATGCCCACTTGCTGAGCTCTGGAATCCAGGCAAGGGACGGGAGCATCTTGTTCCTCTCTTGCTGCAGAAAAGTCTTCCACTTTGTGATAATCTGATAATAGTCTTTTCTGCACACTGTCATTTCAGAGTCCAACTGGCTGTTCCTTTCATCAGGAGAAAGGCTGTAATTATGCGTCTTTGCCCCCGGGCTATGATTTCTCTCCCACTGGCAGGAGAGTGGGGTGGGTTTTTGTTCTTTTCTCTCTCTTTCTAACCACCCTGGGATATTTATAGTGGAAAACCACAGCTGAGCAATGAAAACAACCGGAGAAAGGCCTTTCCTCTTGAAGGTTAGAATGGCAGCAGGACGAAAACAAACAGCAAAGGACTCCCGGGTCTTTGGCCGGGGGCTTAAAGTGGCTCCAAGAGTGTCACCGGCCTGGAGCGTCAACCTCCCAATGGCCCGGGGGGGGGGGCTTCACCGCCAGGGCTGGCACCCCTGGATTAAAGCAGCTCAAAGGACACAACCAGAAGTGTTTTCTGGTCACATGCGGACGAAGCCTCCCCCCCCCATGCCTTAGAATACCTCCTGGGCACCACCAGAAGTCGCTGGTGCAAACCAGAGTGACTTCTCTTCGCTTCCTTCGGAGGAGGATGCTGTGTGCCACTGTGGCCCTGAGCCAGCCCCCTCCCTGCCACTATCTGTGGATCTGGGTGGCCACAGCAGGCCCTGGAATGGACCCCCCCAACTACCAAGGGCCCACTGTCCTTACGCAGCTCGAGCTGCTGCTCAGGGCTCAGGGTGGCCCCCCCTTTCTTCCGCGGTCTGCGCTTGACGGTCAGTTACTCCTCCCCGCCGTCTCTTCGCCTGCTCGAGGTCTTCGGGTGCCGCCCCGAGAGGATCCCTTCTCTGCTGCAACCCAAGCGCTGTGGCAAGGGCACCCGGGGCTGGCGGCCCCTGTGAGCGGCAGTGCGGTGGCGGCGGCATGGCGCTCTGCCTCGCAGGCCTGCCAGCTCAGGAATGTCCAGCGTTCGGCAGCCCGACCTGTTCCTGGGGCTGAGGGGGGCTGGCGGAGTGTCAGGATGGCCTCGGGGTGGGGGCAGGGAGGCGATGCCAGGATCAAGTTTCCCATTCACGCAGGAATGTAAAACGAGGGAAGAGGGAGGGGAGGCTGGTGGAATCTGATGAACCAGGTCTTCAGCCTCTGGGAATCCCCCCCACAGTCTCCTCTGCCCAGGGGCACCTGCAGGATCCTCAGGGTCAGAGGACGCTGCTGCAGGCTGAAGCTCAGAACCAGCCCAGCTGGCAAAGTCAAGCAGTGGTGTCATCCAAATGATTTAAGAACCGGTACTCACTTTTGATTGGCACGTGTCGGGACCCGCCCACCGGAAGTGACGTCATAAGCCAGAAGTGAGGTCGTGGCAGGAAGTGACATGAAAAAAGCCCTTTTGGAGGCCTCAGATGATTTTAAACTGACCCAACAGTTGCAACAGTATTCCACAGCACCCCCAGAACAAGTTAAGGAGGCCTGGCATCATGTTAAAACCCCAGAGCTGCTCATTTTTCAGTGGCAAGGAAAGGAAAGGCTCCGCTCGCTGCCTGCCTGCCTGCCTGCCTGGCTCTGAGAACATGCAGGCAACTCAAACGTGCAGGAAATTCAAAAGTTGCAGAGGGCGGAGTCGACGAGTGGGCGGGCAAATGGGCGGGGCCAGCTGTAATCCTAGGAACCGGTACTCGCGTACCCCCGCGTACCCCCTGCATGACATCACTGAAGTCAAGTCAGCACAGTCTGGCAGCAGCTCTCAGACCGGAATTTTTTTCCTCTGCTCTGGTTGGAGTTCGAGCCCAGGCAGGACCTTCACGGTGCAGTGTGACTCCTGGTCAGCCACAGCCCTTCCACACGTGCAAGGGAGGCCCTGTGCTTCACGGAGGATTCTGGGGGCGCAATCTCAGGAACCCGTTTGTGTCGACGCAAAACATGCCACACCGACACAGAGGCACTACGACTCCCAGACCGGCGCGGCCTGCTGGCGCAGAGGCATTCCGAGGTGGGCAGCAGGGGGTGTACTCCCAGGGGGGCGGGGGGCGGGCCGGCCTGGGGCACGCTGGCCCAGAAGGGGGGGCGGGCTTGGGATTCGGCTGTAAGGCCAAATCCTGATCCTCACCCCCAGGCTGCACAGCCCCAATTTAGGCCCCACAGTCTCCTCAGATCTGCACCCACAATTTCACTGGCGTGGATCCCAGGAGCCCAAAGAGCCCTTGCACTGGAGAGGCTCCACTCCCCCTGTAAGCAGCACTGGATCCATCACAGGCCCGCCAGCTTACCTGCTCCAGCGCTGCCTAGGATTGGGCCACCTGAAGCATTCCAGGGTGCACATGCCATTGACGCAGGGTCCTGGCCCAGTTAAGGCTTTCTAGCATTAACCCTAAGAAGAGCTCCGCTGGATCAGGCCAAAGGCCCACCTAATCCAGCTTCCTCTCTCACAGTGGCCCACCGGACGCCTCAGGGAGCACACAAAGCGACAAGATCCCTGCATCCTGTTGCAAATTCCTTGCTCCTGGCAATCTGAGGTCACCTTCTTCTAGAACTAGGAGTTTGCGTAAATGCATCACAGCTTGTAAACGATGATGGACTTTTCTTCCATTAATCTGTCCAATCTCCTTTTAAAAGCATTGAGGCCAGACACCATCACCACATCCTGTGGCAAGGAGTTCCACAGTTTAATTACACACTGGGTAAAAAAATATCTTCTTTTGTCTGTTCTAACTGTTCTGCCGCTCAATTTTAGTGGATGTTCCCTGGTTCTGGTGTTGTGTGAGAGGGAAAAGAACATCCCTCTATCCACTCTGTCCACCCCCTGAATAATCTTGTTTGTCTCAAGATGCTGCAGAAGAGGTGGGAGCAGATTAGGCAGATTGCTCTGCTGAGCCAGCAACCCTAATAGTTGTATTCGTTGAATCACAAATTGTCTCCCATGATGCAACTCACGTAGGCTACATAGGGCAACTTGGTGCCTGCATCATGTGACTTCAGCCCATGGCTTGGGATGGTGCTTGCGTGTTTCCCGGAAAACACAGTCCTTACAAATTAATGTTTTTGATGCACCCAAGTTGACACAGATGTACAGCTGCCAGCTGAACAGAAAGAAGAATGGCTGGTCTGGCTTGGTGGGTTTTTTAAAATCTCTGGACAAATTGCCAATTGCTATTATTTTCTTTGTATAAAAGCCAGGCATCTTGCCCAGTTGCCAGAATCTATTTTGAGTCAAGCTGAAGTCAGAAGCACCGTTTTCATTCAGTGCGTAGCTTGTGTTGCCCAGCCAAGGCATGTGCACTCGGGTGCCAGGCTGTGGGGTTTGGCTGCAGCGCCGAATTGGATGCTGCTGCATGTTCAGAATGCACGGCGCATACGTGTGGCTTCTCCACAGCATCCACCCAGTCCAGTCCAGACCAGACCAGACCAGCAGGACCAGCCCATCCATGAGGCCAACTGGGCAGGACGCCTCAGGCAGCAGATTGGGGTGGTGGTGCCCACCTCCATCTGCCCACTCATCTCCATTGCTCTCGTTCCCTGTATTGGAAAAGAGAGGTGAGGAGCAGAGGAGGACATGTGGGTCTCCCTCTTCTGCCCCATCTTCTTTTCTCAATTCAGGGAGTGAAAGGCTGGCACATCACCAGGAAAGGCCTCTTGTTCTCCATCTCTCTGCTCATCCTTGTCGCTCTTCTCTGAACCCGCTCCAGTGTGGCTGCATCTTTTGTCAAGTGAGGTGCCCAGAAATGAACCCAGCACTCCAGGTGAGGTCTGACCAATTGAAAAAAAAAAACATGGGAAGTGTCTCTGTTCATTTCTTTGTAAATGTATATACAGACATGTCATGTAGCGGGTACGCGGGGGTACGCGAGTACCCATTCCTAGGATTAGGGCTGGCCCTGCCCATTCGCCCGCCCACTTGTCAACTCTGTCGGCGCTCCGCTCCACCCCCTTCAACATTTGAGTTGCCTGCACGTTTGAGTTGCCTGCACATTCTCAGAGCCAGGCAGGCAGGCAGGCAGGCAGGCAGGCAGTGGAGCGAGGGAGACCGATGGCAGCAGCAGTGTGAGCAGGTAGGCTGCCTGGGGCTCCCTCCCGAGGAGGCGCGGCGGTTCCTGGGGGGGGAATCGGTAGCCCGCGTGGCGGCCCCAGGGAAGGCTCGGGACTCCCGGGCCTTCTCCCGGGCCGCTGCGCGGCCTACCAAGGAGGTGCGGCAGTTCCTGGGGGCGGTTCCTGGGTTCCGGCTATGGCCTCACTTCCGGTGGGCGGGCCCCGACACAAGTGCCAATCAAAAGTGAGTACCTGGGCAGAAGATTTAGCCGAGAGGGTTAATGCCTCCGTTTGCCCGAAGATAACACCTGAAGATCTCAAGGTCGTGAGCTCGGGACTGCCGGAAGTCTCTG
>JAJKFI010000273.1:128436-139529 GCA_029204185.1 Lerista edwardsae
GGGGACTAGTAGTAATTCTCCCAGGCAGAATTCTGCATTTTGGGTTCCACCACTGAGAAGGCTCTTTCTCTCATCGCTGAAGGGCACATGAAGAAGAAGGGCTCTTTCTGAGGATCTGAGCTGGGCTATTTGGGAGAAGGTGGGCCACAAGCTGTTAAGGGCCTTCAAACCAGCACTGTGAGTTGGGCCGAAAATGAACCAGCAGCCAATGTAGCCACCAGAGCAGCCGCCGCACAGAGTTGAATCATCGACCCCACATACTGTAACTACATGGGCTGCCGCATTCTGTACCAACTGTAGTTTCCAGTTTTCAATGGCAGCCCCATGTAGAGCACATTGCAGTAGTCCAGTCACATTGTCACCAAGACATGCACTACTGTGGCTAGGCCAGAATGGCACAAGTATGGTGCCAAAGTGGGCAAAGACCCCCTGACTACTCTCCTGAGAGTCCTTTGACAGTAGTCCGTTAGACAGACTGAGGGCCCAGCCCTATCCAACTTCCCAGCACTGATGCCGTCGCAATGCCTTGAAGAGGCCTCTGGGTCTGGTCCCCCCCCACCGGATGCAGCACATGACCCACTGGCACCACTGCATCAGTGCAGGAATGTGGATAGAATTGGGCCCTAATGCTCTGACTTCCCTAATGCACGCTGAGAAAACCCACTTGTGACTTGAGAGCACCATTAAAGTACTGCAGAAAGCGAATTCATTAAAGACTCCGCGTATGTGTCCTGAGCGCCTCAGAAACAGCAATTAACCAATGCAATTAACAATTTTATCCCTCTTTCTGAAAGGTATGTGTGCCAAATATTATTAGGGCATGATTACATCTTTTTGTTGTTGTCATGCCCTTTCATAAGCAAAGAAGAGCATCTGATCAGCACCTGCTGGATCAGGCCAGAGGTCTAGTCCATGATCCTCTTTTCCACAGGGGCCCAGCAGCTCTCTCTGGAAAGCCCCCAAGAAGACGGCCTCTGAGCCCCCCAGTCATCTGGATGACTAGAACAGCCTTTCTCAAGGTTTGCTCCTGGGGGCCCAGGTGCACTCTGGGTGTGCTCCATGAGCGCAGCGGAATGGTCACCGTCTGCTCAGCGCTGCACCACCCTGCGCATGCCTGGGACCTGATGATGGAATTTCCCTGAGAATTGGAAATATTCCTTGTGAGGTCGCAGGTTCACAGCCGAAGTCTTTCGTATCTGAGAGCCGATCCTAACCAGGGCTGGAATAGGCAGGCAGGCAGGCAGGCAGGCAGGCCTGCACAATATCCAGCCCCCATTAAGAGACAGCTGTGGCACAACGCAGAGTAAGGGGACATGCCCAGCGGCAGTCATGCAGCCGGAACGCTGGGCGGGAGGAACGGGTGAGCGGCAGTCCGCCCGTTGCGTACCGCTCCGTTTTGCCATTTTCCCCGCCGCGGGAAAGACGCAGACGCTTCCGTTTCCCTTCCCCGGGGAAGACGGCGAAACGGACCGGAACGCAACGGGCGGGCTGCCGCTCACCCGTTCCTCCCACCCAGCGTTCCGGCTGCATGACGCCGCTGAATGTTGAATAGGATCAGGCCTTGAAAATCGCTGGTGCAAGACCTCTAAATCCAAAACCTTCAAATTTTACACCAATCCCTACAAGCATAAAAGATTGATGTCTCCATTGTCTCAGTCTTTTCCTCTTGGAATAATGAGCTTTGTTCTGGATGCTACATGTGGCGCGCCTCAGGTCTGACACAGTGTGGCTTGACCTGGCCCTGCGTTGCACTCAGAGTAAAGCCAGCCTCAGCTGGTGGCAGCAGCCGGACACCAGCCTGGGGCACTTGCAACCAGGTCTGAAGGATCTTGTTTGAACTTTCTCCCTTCCTGCTTCAGGCTGTGCACAGAGTCGCCTGTAAAACGGTGAGTTTATTGGCACTGCACTCCTGGTGTGGTCTTCCTCCCTGCAAACAGATCGCCATTGTTGTCTTCTCTCTTTTACTGAGTTGCCCGCAGGTGAGTTGGCTGGTGCACGAGTGATTCTGGGCAGGGGAGGGTGGGCAGGTGGAACTGGCTGGGGGGTGGGCATGCAGGGAGGCATGCTGGCCCGGGGAGATGGATGGGGTTGGGAGGGCCACATCCAAGCCTCCGTCCTCAGGCTGGGCGGCCCCAATTTGGGCCGCACGGTGTCCTCGGCTCTGCGCCTGCTGTACAGCAGGCAAAGATCCGAGGAAGACATAGGGGAGGCTGGAGCCTCCCCTGGGGCAAGGGTGCAAACGTGCCCTTGCCCTGCGGAGGCTCCTGAGTGCTCCAAAGCTGCACTGGAAACAGTGCAGGCCCACCGGCCTCGCTGTTCCAGTGCAGCTTCGGATTGCGCCCTACGTTAGCTTGTTTCTAGCTAGCTTCAGGAAGGCCGTTGCACATTCCCTGCTACATCAGTACATTCATGGGGCTCCTTTTATGCCGCTCCACACCTGTGCTCACTCTTCCTGCTCCACTAATTCTCCTTCCTGCTTCACTGGCCCTTGGGAATCGGGGGTGGGGTGGGTGGGGGGGAACCAGGAATCTCCCTCCTCACAAGTAGCCATGATGGCTTCTCATGAATAGACCAGGCCGAGTCCGGGAGTCCTGCTGCAGGTCTTGTCTCTTTTCCCACAGAAAAGCGACAATGTCCCAACCTCTTAGTCTCTCGTTGTCAATTTCCTATTGACTTTTTGAAAAGGAAAAATGATGAATGCATGTTTGCCTGCAAGCACACACATGCACACTGCAGGTCTTGCTGGGTATCTCTGGATACCTGCAAGGCGGTCCTTGTTCTGCACGTGACCATGTCCCAAGGAAGGTGCCCCAGGTGAAACCACCCAGATAGGAGACAGTGGCTTCCATCAGCATATCACCATGAAGCTGTGAGAAGGAGCTGGGGCCCAGCTGCTCTATGACAATCATTACTTCAAAAATTCAGTTGGAATTCTGTGCTTAGTGGATGCGAGTAACTGGTGTCTTTTTTCTGGAGCCCTTTTTCGGAAAGTGATTTCAGCTAATTCATCAATAAGGATGCTTAGAGCCCAATTCAATCCATAGCTACTCAGAAGCAAATGTCCTTGTAGTTTTTTAGACTCTTTATATTTTAGGATCCACGGGGCTTGTTTTTAAATTTTAATTATTTTAATGTTTTAAATATTTTTTTAAATTGTAAATTGTGATTTTATTGTATTTTATTGTTGTAAGCCGCCTTGGGTGCCCATGGGGCAGAAAGGTGGGATATAATAATAATAATAATAATAATAATAATAATAATAATAGTCAATGGGACTTATTCCCAGGTAAGTGTGGACAGGATTGCAATCTTAGGGGTCAGTCCTAACCAAATTTCAGTGCTGATGCAGCCGCAATGCAGTCTGAGGTATGGGGGCAAATGCCACCTTGAGTCAGCCTGCATAATTCCCCCCCCCCACTGCAGGATGCATTGCACACCCTGTTGGCACAGCTGCATCAGCGCTGGAAAGTTGGATAGGATTGGGCCCTTGGAGTGCAATCCTATGCACCCATTCCTGTGAGTAAGCTGCATTGGACAAAGTGCGACTTACTTCAGAGCAGACATGCGTAGGATTGTTTAGTCTACAACGCATCAGCTTTGCTTCCAGCGCAGCCCAGGGAGTGGAGGCAGCATCTCGGTAAAGGAGCGGAGCTGTTCTTTGCAGCGCTGGGATTAGCTCACTGGGGACGGGAGCTCAGCAAACGGGCTTAGGGTGAAGCCAGCCTCCTGACTCGCTGCCACAGTGCTGCAGAATGAGACCTCCAGCGGCTTTGCAGGGTCCAGGGTGGAGCCGGAAACCCATTATATTTTCCAAATGGCCCACATGGGCTTTGAAGTCTTTGCCTGGAACACTCGGTTACAGATTCTCTTGCGTTATTCATTCTTCCCGCTCAGCAGCGTGCCACCAGCCAGCCACATCCCGTATCAGCAGGAAATATTGAGCATCTGTTAATTTCCCCCAGCAGGAGGCCTGCTCTTCGGGCTGCCATTTAGCTGGCTTGCAACCGATTCCTCCTTCGGGCATGCTGAAATGTGTGTGTGCGCACGTGTGCATGTGTGCGCTTGCAGGCAAACATGGATTCAGCATTTTTCCTTTTCAAAAAGACAAACAAAAAGGGAAATTGAAAATGGGTTGGGTTGGGACTAAGAGGGAAAAGAGGCAAGAAAGTCCTGCACAGCTCTGGAGAGTGAGCAGACAAAGGGCACAATCCTAAACTTGAGTTAGGCCAGCAAAGTTTGGCTGGCACAAGGGCCACCGTAAAGTATGTTTGGCCCACTCTCGGAGTCGGAGAGGCCAGCACACGGACGTGCGCCATCCTCCCTGACTCCGAGAGTGGTCCAAACACACTTTATGGTGGCCCTTGTGCCAGCCAAACTTTTGCTGGCCTAACTGTGCCAGCCTAACTCCAGGATTGTGCTCAGAGTTAGGGACACAGGAGCAGCACCAGGGGTTGGCCAAGACCATCCGAAGGCGCATGGCCCAGCCCATTCCTGGGGCAGTGGAGCAAGTTGGTCAGCCCAGAGCACTGCCTGGTGGCCAAGTGGATTCAGTGGACAGTGTGCAAGTCTCATCCCAGCACCAGATGACATCAGTGGGATGGGCGCATTGCACTGCTGGAAAACACTGATGTCCCTGGGCAATGCAGCTGCTGTGAAGCCTTGTGGACTGCTGCCGTCTTGTCACCCTGTCCCAAGGTGGGGGGGGGAATGACAGGAATCCAGGACGCCCCAATCCAGGGCTTTGTCTCAAAGTTCCCCACATCCTGGCACCAGTCCTGTATGCATGCACACATAGCCGAAGGCTCTGGGGGTCCGATGGTTAGCCATGGACTGGGAGCAATTGGGAGGCAAATCAGAGGCTTTCAGGGGAAGGGTCTGACCCTCGGCCTCCCTTTGCCCACCTCCGCCTTTGACTGTCAACCTGAAGTGCACATCCTTATTTTCATTTTTGCATCGTTAGTAGTTCTGTAGACGGCATAAACATTTTAGAAAACCACAACAAACCCCAATCTCTGATCTTTTTGGGTGTGGCTTTTTTTCTTCCAAAAGAGGCTACAGGTGGTAGGAAAGTTTCCAGGGTTTTCCCTCTGCTGCAGAGAAGAAAAACCTGCAAGGACTGGGCCGCACTGGGCTAGCAGGTGGAACGGCATGAAGGTGCATTAGTGGGAGGCTGACAAGTGGGGAGGCTTCGCTCCTTTCTCTGCCCCTGAACAGTGAACAAACTGCAACATGAATTGGAAAGTGCACTTCAGGGTTTGCTCACCTGCCAGTCCATGCAAGATTTTCAAAGGAAGGAGGAGGTGCCAATCAGAGGAGAGGGTTCCATTTCCACCACATTTTGAAGACACAGGAACACAAATGAACAGACCATGGGCTAAACTGGAGTATTTGTCCATCGCACCCACTGTGTTTGGGGTGGATTTTCCTGCATTTGAGGGAACCCTGGCACACAATCAGGTTCACCCAGTGTATCACCAAATGAAGGCTCACCATAAAGACACAAGCCAAAACAGGGCAGCACAAAGCAGCCCATTCCCACAGCAATTGGTGTCCTGGCCCCTGCTCTGAGGAGTAGCCTGGAGTCCAAGTCTGAGGAATGGGGAACAATCAAGTCAGAAAAAGCAGCCCCTAACTCGGCCCCAGGCTTGTGTCTGGGCCTAGCCCTACCAGCCAAAAGACCCCAGAGCTGTAGATGCTGGAACCAGTGACCACTGGCCAAAGCCCCTCGAGAAACCAGACCCATTTCCAGAAGCTCGCGCTCCCTTGTACCTGAGCATCAGCATCCACAGCAATTCAGGAGGAATGCAATGAAGTGATGGAAGAGCGCAAGATGCCAGGCAGGACGGCTGTCCCTTTAAATCTCAGAGCAAAGCAGGCAAGGAGGCGGAGCCTGGGAGGGGCCATTTAAGTCTGCAGGTATTTAAGACCTCATTCCTACTCTGATCCTGGTCCAAGCAAGTTGTCCCCCTGGAGCTCTCCAGAATGATGGCAGGCCACGAATGGGCTGTGGTAAGAGGGGCTCGCTCCCACCTCCATTTCCAAGAGTTGGCAGCCTTGTGGCAACATCAGGAGGTCTTGGGCTTTTGCACACATCCAGTCTGGCAATCCTAGCCCTGCTATGTTTGCAACATGCTCGTTTCCCAGATAGTCCTTCTGCTCACAGATACCCAGGCCACCGTTGTCTGTCCCCTGTGAGCCAGACCCCCCCATGCCTCCTAAACACCCTCCCCCCCCCGATCTCAGAAGGTTTTCACCAAAAACTGTAGGTGTCTTTTGGAGGGCGGCTGAGGCCTGGTCAGTGGTGTCATCCAAATGATTTAAGAACAGGTACTCACTTTTGATTGGCACGTGTCGGGACCCGCCCACCGGAAGTGACGTCATAAGCCAGAAGTGATGTCGTGGCAGGACGTGACATGAAAAAAGCCCTTTTTGAGGCCTCAGATGATTTTAAACTGACCCAACAGTTGCAACAGTATTCCACAGCACCCCCACAACATGTGAAGGAGGCCTGGCATCATGTTAAAACCCCAGAGCAACTCATTTTTCAGTGGCAAGGAAAGGCAAGGCTCCGCTCGCTGCCTGCCTGCCTGCCTGGCTCTGAGAACATGCAGGCAACTCAAACATGCAGGACATTCAAATGTTGCAGAGGGCGGAGTCGACGAGTGGGCGGGCGAATGGGCGGGGCCAGCTGTAATCCTAGAAACCGGTACTCGCGTACCCCCGCGTACCCCCTGCATGACATCACTGGGCCTGGTCTCCCTGGACCTTGAAAGGCCTCCAAAAGGCACTCCTGTGACACGGGACCCGGGGCAACGGAGCCCACCCCCCCTTCAGCGTCACCTCCGGCTCCCTCCTCTGCTTCGTCCCTGGGTGTAACGTGCGCCTGTGTGCTGGACCTCACGTTTGACTAGCTCTGTATGTATCGCGTTTGTGTTCTGTGGCCGCCGAGCTCAGCTCAGGGCAGTGTGTGCTGTGTGCGTGGACATGCCGTTTTGTTTCCTTGTCCTTGTGCATCCCCGGAAGGGCTGTTGGCTCCCCTGCAGTCTCTCGGATTCCTGTTCCTTCACACCCTGCCTTCCCCGCCCCTCCTTGTCAATGCAAAGTAAACTTCATACTTAATGGAACTCACTGCCGGGGTTTATGGCTCTGAATGATGCACTGATGGACTCTTGTGCCTCAAACAATCAACTCAAATGGTTTTGACAGAGCAGGCAGGAGCCCAGCCGGCCTCCTCGGCATCTGTTTGTGTGCAAATGTGCCTCTGGTCGGGTGCCAAGAGATTGGCTTCTTGCTTGAAATATGTATAGCTGCCGACCCAGGAAACGCAGCACCCTTTCGACCCAGGGATAAATCTCTTTCCCCTTCCCTCCCTCCCTCCCTCCCTCCCTCCCTGTGTGCCACTTAGAAGGAGACCGACCTCCTGATGGACACAAAAACGATGTGATGTCATTGTGGACACGATGACTGCCACCATCCTTTGAGGGACTGAGGGTTTAAAAAAAAAATTGGGCAGCTCCGGCTTGACATCAGCACTGTGGATGCAGCCCTCTTGCAGGGCCAGATTGGTTGGATTCTCTGTTGGACCCCATGCTTAGAAATATAAAAACATCGGAAGAGCCCTGATGACTCTCGTCCAGTTTCCTGTTCTTACCATGGCTCACAAGACGCCTGAGGGAGCACGCAAGACCACAAGGTTCTGTGGCTCCCTGCTTGCACCCAGATGGCCTACTTCGGAAGCCAGGAGGTTGTGCATGCCCTTCAGGACCTGAACCTGCGAAGGACCTTTCCTCCAGGAAAGGTCCAGTCCCCTTTTCAAAGCATGCAGGCCAGACGTCATCTGTGGCAAGGAGTTCTGCTTGTGTGTTCTGGCTTTCCCAACACTCAGTTTTAGTGGCTGTCCTCTGCTTCTGGTGTTGTGTGTGAGGGAAAAGAACCATCTCATGAATAATTTTATATGCTTTACAGCGCAATCCAATGGGTTGCGCAGCACCAACGCAACGAGTGGCACCCCCATGTTGGTGCTAAGACTCCCCGACTGCAACTAACTCTAGCACCGGTCTGGGAGTGCGGGTGGCTCTGGGTGCAAGGGAGGGCAGAACTGGGTGGGGGCGGGCTTTCGCCGTTACGCAACAGAACGCAGCGATCGCGCTGCCGCTCACCCGGAAGACACGCCCAGCGTACCGGTAGGCTGACACGTCTGGGTGGGCCCGAGGAGGGGGTGGGCCTGGGCCATGGCCATTAGGCCACATCCTAGGCCACATCCACAGGTCATGCAGCTCTGATTTGGGCACTGCGGTCTCCTCACATCTGCGTCTGTGATTTCGCGGGTGCAGATCCAAGGAGCATGTCAGGGAGGCTGGCGCCTCCTCAGGTGCAAGGGCACAAATATGCCCTTGCGCCAGGGAGGCTCCAGTCTTCCTGAACACTGTGTTGGATGCACCCTCAATCAGACTGTCCCCCTCAGCTGCCCGTTTTTCCCTAGGAAAAATGTCAGTCCCCAGAGCTGCCGCTGCCAATGCTGAGACAGCCCTGAGTTTCAAGCGGGCGCAGAGTTCCTCGCAAGGTAAAAGGAAAATTTCCCTTTCCGCCTTGCTTTCTCTTCCTGCATGGCCAGATCTCTGTCAAGGTCAAACTCCTGCTTCCAGTGTGCCCATCCCTGAGGCAGGTCTGCAAAGTCTGGGACTCCTGGGGGGGCTCTTCTTTCAGCTCATGCGCTATGGCTGCTCAGGGTGAGCATTCCTGAGAGCAGTGATGTCATGCACCCACTACGCACCACTACGTGAGTACCGGTTCCTAGAAGTTGAGCTGGCCCCGCCCACTCGAAGCTGGCCCCATCAGTTGGCTCAGCAGCTGGTTGGCTCAGCCGCTGCCTGCAGCTGTTGCCTGCACTTTCTGTGAGGAGGCAGGCAGGCAGGCAGGCAGTGTGGTGGTGGCGGCGGCAGCAGCGGAGCGAGAGGACCGGAGGCGGCAGCAGCGGCAGCAGCAGCAGCGAGGGAGACCCAGGAGTAAGGCAGCAAGCGTGAGAAGGTAGGCTGCCTGGGGCTCCCGCTCCCTCCAGCCGCGCAGATCCAGCATCCCGGTTCCTCCTGCAGCCTCCCCCCAGCCCCAGCCCCCACGCGGTCTTTTTTTGGTTGCCCGTTCCCCCTCCTGCTCCTTGCCAGCTCCTTGCACTTAACATTAAAGTTAAATGGCTCCCTGTCCCAAATCTTGTACAGTCTAGCCTGCTATTTAACCAGGGAACGGTTGAAGCAAAATACGTATATACACATCTCTAGAAAGCAAATCAATAGAAGTTAAATCAACACTAACCACAAGCTGAAGTTATTACAAACATGATCCCATCCATGGCAACCATCATGACCTCACTTCCGGCTATGACCTCACTTCCTGCCACAACATCACTTCCGGCTTATGACATCACTTCCAGTGGGCGGGCCCCAACAAGTGCCAATCAAAAGTGAGTACCTGTTCCTAAATCATTTGGATGACACCACTGCCTGAGAGGCTGCTCAAGAGCCCCCGCCCCCAAACCCGATGAGCACAGAGTGGGACTTCTCAACCACTTCACAGTCTGGTGGCTGGCCCTGGGCACAACCACATGACGGTGCCCAAACCTGCTGCGGGTGGGGGTGGCTGGAGGAGTGGTGCAGCCGTGGGCGAGACGTTGTGCAGCTCCTGGCTTTTCAAAGGAGGTGCAGAGCGAGGCCCCCAACTGCTGCGTTGCCCAACTGCTTCCCCTCCAAGTCTTGAGCCTCGCTGCACAGTTCCGTCCCTCTCAATACAGCTCCCACTGCATGTCCCCCAATCCAACATGGCCGCCCTCAGGCACCACCAGAAACATGCTCCTGGAGCACATGGACAGAGAGGAAGAGAACATCCAGAGATGCTCAGGTAGGTTTAGCACAAACAAAGAGCCAAATCCTATCCAGTTTTCCGGGGCTGGTGCAGTTGTGCCAAAGGGGCACATGCGGCATCCTGGAGTAGAGGGGCAATCATGGAGACCTCCTCCAGGTAAGGGAACATTTGTTCACAGGTAACACAGGTTACGGGCCCACTCCCTAGCGTCCCTCTGGCTCAATCCAGGTTCCCAGTCCCCCCTGGAGATGCCAGGGATCCACTCTGGGGCAAGCACTTTGCCAATAAAGGCTGGTCCCTCCCTCAGGGTGCAAGTCCCGAATGGCCTGGCTCCTTCTGGCATTGAGCTCAAACTTTCCAACTGTTGTATTTTATTTGTGGTGCTGTATGTGATTGCTTGTGAGCATATAGTTTTTAAGACTTAAGGCAGCATCGAAATGTTTCCACTACATACATACATACATACAGTAGTGTCAGCTTACCGGTACGCTGGGCGGGTCTTCCGGGTGATCGGCAGAGCGCTCGCTGCGTTCCGTTGCGTAATGGCGAAAGCCCGCCCGCTGCACGGGCGGGCTTTCGCCATTACGCAACGGAACGCAGCGAGCGCTCTGCCGATCACCCGGAAGACCCGCCCAGCGTACCGGTAAGCTGACACTACTGCATGCATGCATGCATACATACATACATACTAAGAATGGGTTGGATTCTGAATCTTAGTTCAGGGGAGCCCTGAAGCAGAATGGACAGGAGCTGCTAGGACAGCTGGCTTTGAAAGGCGCGCACTGCAGTCCTGTGGTGTGGCCCAGAGGTGTGGACAGTGGCATTTGCTGGGGCAATGCCCAGCGATGCAACTGGCCAAAACAAGCTCAGCGAGAGCTGAGAAGTGGCATGTTGGCTTTATGGCAACGATGTGGCCGGGGCTGGCCCAAGACCTCCTGACCGCTGAGGAGGTTTCCCAAATGCTGTCCCGCCCGTGCCCGAGGGTGAGCCAGCCTCGGCGCCTCCAGCCTCCAGAGTTCTGGCTCAGCACTCTCCTCCCCTTCGCATTTCCTGTTCCTCTCTGTCCCCCTCTTCCTCTTCAATCCAACGAGTGGACAGGGAAGGTGGAGTAATGAAGGCAAGTAGGGAACCGAGATCCCCCCCCCAATCTTCTACCTGAAGCAGCCACTTCAGGTAGAATTGGCCTCACGGAGAGGCCGACCCTGGATGTGGCCGTCGAGTCCCAGAGACCCCCCCCC
>JAJKFI010000273.1:151138-180149 GCA_029204185.1 Lerista edwardsae
TTGATTGATTGATTGATTGATTGATTGATTGATTGATTGATTGATTGATTGATTGATTGATTGATTTGGCAGAATGGACTGTACCACTTCACATTGCAGGTGGAGGAATTGGATGTTTGAATGCTTCCCCTAATTTGTAAAAAAATTCTTGCAAGTAGAAAAGTAGAACAGCAGGGACTGCATAAGCCCCTGCATAAGCCCAGTTATTCAAACTGTGGGTAGGGACCAACCCATGGCCCTACCTTAAGAATTAATAGGAGCGAATTGAAGCCAGGGGGCGGGCTTAGTGGCCATGTTTTTGAACTCAAAACAATGCTGATTCCAAGCATTTCAGATTGCTTTGCGCGTACTGTTTGGGACTGAATAGTTTACTCCTGAAGTAAAAACTTACCAAAATAAAAACGTGTATTATTCTCGTAGCCCGCTACGCCGCCTGTGCAAGAGCTGAGCCGCCGGCTTGGAACCGAGGCACGCAAAAGGCGTGCGAGCGGCGCTTCTCTAATCTCAGCCCCGGTTTATGCATGGGTTGCTGCCGGCTTACACAACCACCGCGGCTCGGATTGCACTATTTTGACAGACTTATTTTTTGAAATCTACACAAGCAAAAATAAAACGGTCATACCCCATAAAAAAAAATTCTGTACTCACTGAACGGTAGTTTTATTGAACCGATGTAATGTGAATACATGAATCTTTCAGTGGAAATTAAATCCCATTTTTCGTACAGCGATTCGCACACCCGTATGCAGAACACGCAGACATGCTTAAAGACGTTGAGATTAACTTTTACGCGTGCAGGGAGCTTTTAATTCCTGAATTCGCGGCAATCCTCCTCCTTCGCGGCGATGATCTGAGTCAGCCATATTGTGTGACCCATGGCTTCAAGAAAATGACGTCATGCCTTCTCCAGTGTATAAAAGCTTCTTGGTAGGCACCCACTTGATGGGTCGTGAAAGCTGGGAGCAGCCATCTTGGAAACTTGTGGGCGGAGATGGTAGTTGTGATGCAGGATGGCCGTAGTGCCGTATCCTAAAGCCCGTCTCCGCCCAGGGGACATTCCTCTGCGCACATTCCTCTGCGCCTGCAAAACAGCAGGCACAGATCCGAGCAGGCCCATAGGGGCGACCGGGTGCAAGGGGAAAACCTCCCCTTGTCCTGCACGTTGCTGCTGCTGCCTCCTAATGGGCTTTAGGATACAGCCCTGCCATGTTGGCCTTACTAGGCCAGCCTAGTATAGGATTGCGCTCTTCATCTTGCTTTCTGTCAGGGATGTTTCATGGTTGCACAATTGCTGCAGTCCAAAAATGCCAATTTGCATTTCAGGAGTGTCATTTTATTATGTTACAATGACTGCACTTCCTGCTTGATGATCACTTCCAGATTAATGACATCACTTCCGGTGGGTCCCAACATGAGTGCCATTCTAAAAAGTGGGTCCCGTCTAAAAAGTGTGAATACCACTGGCATAAGCAAAAACCTCTCTCCTTAAATGTGCGAGCTTTTAACCTGCAAGGTGTATTTATTTATTTTTTTGTACAGGAGATCATCTGAAAAATGTCATCCCTCTCCCCTGCCCTTCCCAGCAGGGTAAGGTGGTACCAACTATTTTGCTTGCATTTGCAACTGACAGGCCACATTTTCAGGTTGGAATAGGCTAGAACTCAGAATTTCATTCCTCCTGTGTTCTGTTTCACCTTCATTGGGAAAACCAGAGATCAGCAACCCCTTTCCTTTCCTTTCCTTTCCTTTCCTCAGCAACCCCTGCCTTTCCTTTCTGGCTGGCCGAACAACTCGGTGTGACAATTCCTCCGAGGTGTCCCTCGTATGACTTCTTTGGCGGCAGGTAAACACCATCTGGCCCCCGGAGCACACGTCCAACAGGACGGCAAGAGCGCATTCCGGCCTTCTTGACCCTGCGCGGCCTTGGAACAGGACGACACCCAGCTGTGTGCTGGGACTGAGGCATGGCTCTTCCTGAAGACTGACTCTAATTGGGCCAGATGTTTTCCTGGCCCGAGTCCAGCAGTCTGTGCTCAACCAAGCATCGCGTCTCCCCTGTTAGGCAACATTAGCTTGCACACATCAGCACTGGTTGGAGGCTGTGACGCTCCCCAAGGCCCTGTGCCTGACCCCAGCACTGCCCCCCTGGGGATGCCAAACCGCCTGTTTTTAACTGATCTGGCCAATTAAAGGACACATCCTGCTCCCAATCCAGTATTAAGGCCTGCGGAGCTCCATGGTCTGCCAGGCTTACAAGGTTTGCCAGATCCAACGAGCACGCAGCACAGTGATTTTCAACCGTTTTCATCTCACGGCACACTGACATGGCACTAAAGTTGTCAAGATGCACCATCAGTTTTTTGGCAAATGGACAAGACAGAGTGCACTGGGGGTGGGGGCCCACATCCCCCAATGGCCCTAATAATAAACAGCCCTCTCTCAACTCTGGTGGCATGCCTGCAGACCATTCGTAGCACATTAATGGGCAGTGGCACAATGGTTGAAAGTCTCTGAGTTGTAGCAAGTTCCACTCTCGCTGAACTGGCTCCAAGGTTGTGTGAGTCTTGGGCAAGAGACCCAGAATGGATCCCTCTCCCTTCGGTCACCCCCATCATACCTACACACTACTGGCCTGGCAGCAGCTACTCTTGCCACCCATGGTCCTTGCCCACTGGCGGCCACCTGGCATCCACACATATGGCTGGAGTTATGGGTTGGTCACCTCAGGACCCCAGGCTGACCCCAAACCTCAGTGCAGTGGTAGTGATAGTACCAATGTGCCATTGGGGAAAGTGGGTGGTTCTGTGGAGGCTCCACCCCTCACGCACCAGGCATCTTCCAGTCCCGGTCCCCAAACCTTCAGTGGCCAGGATCCCATCATTCCACCTTGTTCATCTGGTGGGCCAATTGCCACACACAGGAAATAACACAGACCAGTAGTTCCCACTCTTCTTAGCCCCATGACCCATCTTTGGTGCAGAGCTCTCCAATCCGAACGTTTTAGTGGCGACATGATGATGTGATTATGTCGTCACGTCACCACCAACACTTTTGAGTGGCTGTGCACTCACATTTTTTTAACACGAAAAAATGTAAAAAAATTCTGGACCACCTCCAGAGCATGTTTTTGTCAGCAAGAACATGATGCTGCTTGTCCCCAAGCGGGCCAAAGACCACCCAGCACTGTGTTTGGGGATCTTCAGCCTGCTCCGGGCTGGGCTGCATCATGTTCTCGCTGGCAAGACATGCTTGCTGATGAAAAGATGGGCAAAGTTATGCTACCTTACTTGGTTACTTTTGCCCAAAGTTACTTGGGCAAAGTTATGCTACCTACCAAAAATTGGGTCATGACCCACTTGTGGGTTTGAGAATTGCTGATACAGGTTGATTATCACTTATCCAGACTGCCTGGGACAGGAAGAAGCCCGGATTTTGGATTTGTCTGGATTTTGGAATAATTGCGTATGCTTAATGAGAAATGCTTCTCCTTGCTCTTTTCCCTGTTACCCGTAGATGTGTCTGCTTGTCTTTTTGACGTTTTTCAACAACATCTATACAAGTGCACACGACAGAGAGAGAACAGAACTTACAGCCTATACCTGCATGGCATGTGGGAATGAGCACGAGACCATCTAGGGTCCACATTACAGAGAAGTCTTGGAGAAAAATGTCTGGATTTCAGATAAGGGCATTGTACAGGCATTTTGTGCATAGGTGTAAGACTTTTCACCATATAAGAGCTGTAGCTGTGGGACTGGTGTGGGACTCCACCCCCCCCCCAAGCTGGGCCCTTGGTGAGAGCAACTCAACCTGACAGTTGCATCATCCACCATTATAACGCCATTCAGCTCAGTGACCAGTCTACATGTGTTGGTGGGTCAGGTGTGGCCTTCAGGCTACGGTTTGGGGACTCTCCGTTGATGCCATGCATATCTTCCAGCAGATGATAAGGGCAGGGCAAATGGCCAGGAGGAGATGGCTGAGGAATGCCTCCCGCAGGGCAAATGTGTCATCTAGCCAGGGCATGCTACAGAGCTCCACAGACTGTCAGAGCATCCAAGTGCTCACCTGCACAGCAAATGTCTCTTCGAGGCACCAGGGAGGCTGTGCCCAGCATGAGAATGTTGTCCTGGCATTCTCTGCCATGGATGCCAAGACAGGCCTCTCTCTTGGGTCATGCTGCGCCTCCGCTCAGGGCATCCAACGCATCTTATAACGGCCTTGCACCAGCAGTGCAATTGCTTCAGCTGCTGGCCTGGCCGCCTAGCTTTCCTCCTCTGCTGCACACTGGCATGCAACTGTGGCCAGCCTGCCGTTTGTTGCATGGCAGCACCACCAACCACTGATTCTGGCAGGTTTACGGATGCACTCTCAAGCCCTGTCGTTTTCTCCCTTTAAAAACAGTCCAAAAGGCATTTTTAGGGCAAGTTAATACCTGTTGTTGTCTGTACAGCAGATGTGGAAAATCTTAGGCTGCCATTTTTTCACATGAGCAAGGATGACTTGCTTCTCCTGACTTTTCTCCAGCATTTAGAGAGAGTGAATGGGGGCAGTTGTCTTCCCACTGTGAAATAAGGGCAGGATTACATTGCATATTATTGTTCTGGGGAGCAGGTCCCTGTGGCCACGTCAGTGATACTTGTGATATTTGTGATCCCAAGCTTGTTATTGCATATCAAGGTATGAGACAGCCATTCGAAAGGAATAATAAGAATAACAATGTGTCCCAGTAGCATAGTCAGGGGGGTGCATGGTAAGTACTGCAGGCACTGCAATGTGCCAGGTAAACGGCCCCTCCCACTGGCCATCAGAGTCATCTGGGCGGCAGCAGCAGCAATGCGCCTCTGTTTTGCCATAGCTGATGTGTCCCTCTCTGAACGATTGTATATTTAACATGCTAGCAAGGTGATGCTCAAAATCCTACAAGCTAGGCTTCAGCAGTATGTGAACCGAGAACTACCGGAAGTACAAGCTGGTTTCCGAAGAGGCAGCGGAACTAGAGATCAAATTGCCAACATTCGCTGGATCGTGGAGAAAGCAAGAGAGTTCCAGAAAAAACATCTACCTCTGCTTCATTGATTACGCTAAAGCCTTTGATTGTGTGGATCACAACAAACTGTGGCAAGTTCTTGAAGAGATGGGAGTACCAGACTACCTTACCTGTCTCCTGAGAAACCTGTATGCGGGCCAGGAAGCAACAGTTAGAACTGGACATGGAACAACCAATTGGTTTCAAATTGGGAAAGGAGTACAACAAGGCTGTATACTGTCACCCTGCTTATTTAACTTATATGCAGAATACATCATGAGGAAGGCAGGGCTGGATGATTCACAAGCTGGAATCAAGACTGCTGGGAGAAATATCAACAGCCTCAGATATGCAGACGATACCACTCTAATGGCAGAAAGTGAGGAAGACCTAAAGGACCTTCTGATGAGGGTGAAAGAGGAAAGTGCCAAAATTGGCTTGAAGCTCAACATTAAAAAAAAAACTAAGATCATGGCAACCACTCCCATCACTTCCTGGCAAATAGAAGGGGAAGAAATGGAAGCAGTGACAGACTTTATTTTCCTGGGCTCCAAGATCACCGCAGATGGTGACTGCAGCCATGAAATTAAAAGACGTTTACTTCTTGGAAGGAAAGCCATGGCGAACCTGCCAACAGGGGTTCACATAGTCAAAGCGATGGTTTTCCCAGTAGTCCTGTATGTCTGTGAGAGCTGGACCATAAGGAAGGCAGAGCGCCGAAGAATAGATGCTTTCGAATTATGGTGTTGGAGAAGACTCTTGAGAGTCCCCTGGACTGCAAGGAGATCCAATCGGTCAATCCTCCAGGAAGTCAAGCCTGATTGCTCCCTGGAAGGACAAATCCTGAAGCTGAAGCTCAAGTACTTTGGCCACCTCATGAGAAGAGAGGACTCTTTAGAAAAGACCCTCATGCTGGGAAAGATCAAAGGCAAGAGGAGAAGGGGGCAGCAGTGGATGAGATGGTTAGATAGTGTCACCGAAGCAATGAACATGAAATTGGGCGAACTCCGGAAGCTAGAGGAGGACAGGGAGGCCTGGCGTGCTGTGGTCCAGGGGGTCGCGAAGAGTTGGACACGACTTAGCGACTGAACAACAACAACAAATGATTGAAAGAGAGGACTGGACAAGCATAGAAGCTTCATGAGAAATACCACAGTGCCCACTATGGGCTGCTAACTGCAGCCCATAGTGGGCACCCCTGCTAACTGCACCCCTGCTAACTGGGCAAGAGGCACTTTTTCAAGTGGTGCTCCTCTTATATTTAGCAGGGGGAGAGTAACTGTCCCTCTTTACCCCAGCACACAGCCTTTTCTAGTGGCTGTTGCTGGTGGTGTTCTGCATTTTTTAGATTGTGAGCCCTTTGTGGACAGGGAGCCATTTAACTTTATTTTTTGCCTGTAAACTGCTTTGTGAACTTCTTGTTGAAAAGCGGTATATAAATACTCTTTGATTGATTGATTGATATTCTGGATGAAAGTTGTACACTTATGGATGCTTACATATTGTTGTTGTTGTTGTTGTTGTTGTTGTTGTTGATGATGATGATGATGATGATGATGATGATGATGATGATATTTCTATACTGCTTCACAACAAAAAAACACAAAGTGATTTACAGATAATATTTATTATGTATTTAATTAATTAATTAATTTATACCCCGCCTTTCTGCCCGAAGGCACCCAAGGTGGCTTACAACATTTAAAAATACAACAAAAACACTATTTAACAGTTAAAAACAGTAGTTAAAAACAGTAGTTAAAATAATTAAAATTTAAATATCAAATAACAAAACAGCTCCCTGTCCCAACAGGGCTCACAATCCAACAAAATGCAGAGCCTCACCAGCAACAGCCACTCAAAAAGTCACTGAGCTGGGGTGAGTAGTGACAGTTGCTCTCTCCCTGCTAAATACACAAGGAGCACCACTTGAAAAAGGGCCTCTGGCCCAGCTAGCAAATCACCAGGAACCTCCTGAGATGAACTTCCTCTGGAACTTCCAGGCCTTTAAATGGGTCTGGGCAGTTTTCTGGGGCCTCTGAAGCCCCCCACCCCCAGGCCTCAGAAATCCACCTGGACCCATTTAAAGGCAAATTCAGCCCCCCCTCCCCAACTGAAGTCTCCTTTAACCCATAGAGGCCACAGGCGGACACCCATGGTCTATGCAGGGTATGTCTCTTCTCCTCTGACTTATTCCTGGTGGTACCACCAGTGGGATGATCATTCAAAGAGGCAAAGTTTGTTACTTCAGGTCAGAGATGTTCAAAGTTTTGCTTCTCATGACACACTGATTTCTGTGGCCTTCTCTATGGTATTTGTCTTCTCTGATATCACTTGTGGCTTCCGGGAGACTCTTCTGGGTTCTGCAGCTCCATTTCTAGGGCAACCCTCTGCAGCCTGCATTGTCTGTCGCTCATCTTCTGCTGGCAAATGCAGGAGGAGGAACAGACAGTTTGTTGCTACAGACAGTTTCCCTAGAAACAGAGCCACAGAACCTGGTTTTCAGCCACATTCAACCACTATGCTCCAGACTACCTTGGCTCACCTGTGGGTCTTTTGTGGCACAGCAATGTGCCTTAGCACACAACTTGAAAATTGCTGCTTCAGACAACAATAGGAAAGAAAGGGAAGCTGATCTGTGTTGATCACATTGCCATAAAACTGAGTGCATTCATAACAGTGCACACGCAAACCACATTTTACTAGTTTTCAAAGGAGCAGACAGTTCAGTGGTATATCCAGGGGAAACAATGCCCTTGGCAAGCCCTGAAATTGCACCCCTGTCCATCCAGAGAAGGGGAGGTCATGGATGGGAAGCCAGCCCTGTCCATCCCACCACGTGAATTTATTCAGCAGGCTATGCTGAAAAGGGGAAGAAACCAATCCTGTTACTCCAAGTGAACTTATGCAAAAATCCGGGGGCGCTAAGCCCCCTTAAAAACATAAATGAAAACCAGTGTTCTGCACCTGTGCTTGGCCTGCTGTAGCACCAGATGACAACGGCCAATCTCCCTCCTGCCTGGAAACAAGTTCCAGAATTTTTTCTACAGGCATTTACCAGTTTTTTGGAGGTCCCCTGAAACGGGTGCAAAAACATATCATCAGCAGTGGTGCAGAAAAACACCCTTGGTAAAATATGGATAATTCTGCACATGGTGCCCCCTTCAGGTGGAGTCCAGGGGAGATGTCCTCACCTGAGACACCTTAGATATGCCACTGCCTGTCTTATTTCTGAGGTCTGCTAAATTGAAGTCCATTAAATCAGGGGTTCTCTGTATTTTTGTTTAACAGCTCAATCCTAACCAACTTTCCACCACCAGTGCAATTATGCTATGGGACACTGCGTTCTGTAGTGGGGGGGCAGTCAGTTTGGCCTTGTCACAGTAAGGAAATGTTTGTTCCCATACCTCTGGGCTATATTGTGCCTGCATTAGCACTGGAATGTTGGTTAGGACTGGGCTGTAAGACATTTTAAAAACTCTTTTAAAACATATGCAAAGCAGCACTCAGGAAAAAACACAGGAGTAAAGGTAGTTAATAGAGTGGTTACAGCAACATCAGGCACAGCCAAGGAGCAAAAAGGCCTGGCACCTGATGGACAATCACCACAGTCATTACGGTATCTGGAAAGAAAAATTATTATTGACACATTTTCTTAAAATTCCCTTCTGACATGATACTAAGATGAAATCAGCGGGAATGAAGTGTGGAATACATCATTGGCCGGAGGCATCTTGCGACCTGGGGCCAAATTCTGCTCTCCTTCAGCCAGCAGAGCAGCCAGAAGGGGGAGCTGTGTGGTAAGTACTGCAGGAGCTGCAATGCACCGTGTAAGCAGCCCCTCCCACTCACTGCTGGAGCCACCCTGGAAGTCTCATTCCCTGACCACCCGGAATTCTCTTCCTCCTCTGCTCCCTTCCCCCTTTCCTTTTGAATCCAGGGAGTGAGCGAAGAGAAGGGTTGGAAGCAGGAAACGGTCTCAGTTGTCCTCACCGATGGGCTGGCTATGATTGAACATGGGCTTGATTGTGCTTCGATGGTTCGTTGAAAGGAGGCTGTGATTCACGACCTCCACCCCACACACTTTGAAATGCCCCCCTTCTGCACCTCTGGCTTAATGCTAATGTTGTCGGGGGAAATCACCCTGCAAAGTGAGAGACTCCCTAGTGCTCCTATCTCTTTAAGCAGAAACCTGCCCGATTGAGGTTTCGTTTCGTTCCCTGGCGTGGTCTCCTGTGAAAGTTGAAGCAGAACCCTTCCCAATTCAAGCCTTCCCAAAGCAATGCAATTCCCTCCTAAGAGTTTACCAAAAAGAAAATGGAAGTCGATGTAAAAGAATGCCAGCTGGACTTCGATGTTGCAGAAAGAGAAATGCACTTTATTAATGTAGGCATTAATAAAGAGGACACAAGAGCAATACACTTCCATGGAGACCACAGAACTTGTGTCATTTGTACATCTGGGCTTGATCAGTGATACAGTTGAACATGCAAATGTGGAAATGGCAACAACCAATAAAAACATTGGCAACCTGCTATTGGCAATTTTGGTGATGTGGGACATCTGATTGGTGGTCCTTTTTTGCTGCTGCTCCCCCTCCCCTGCAGTGTGACCCCAACCAAGAGTCAAGGAGAGGTAATAACGGGGTAGTCAGATGCAAATATGGGTACATTTAGCAGTAACAATGGTACCAAAATTAAGACAAGATTACAATAGGGTTGGCACATTTAAACAGGAAGGGGTATTTACATATTTAGAAAGGACAATAGGGTAGACAGGAAGGAAGGAGCTATCAGGGTAGAAAGGAGATATTTAGACAAAAATACTATTTACAAATTCAGCCACGATTGTTTGATACATTTGATCGGGTTATTGATGGGTGTGAACTGTTTGCAACCGACAGTATTACAGTTCCCCCTTCCCAATACAAAGGATAGGAATATCAGTATTGCTGGGGGCACTAATATTGATAGGCTATCGGGTGTGGTACTTACAGAGGAAGATACAACTTTAGAGTTGGAATCTTCCCCTCCCCACCTTCCTGACAAAGGACATCCTGAGGTGGCAGGAAGGGGGCTTGAGTATGAATAGCCATTATCAAATCCTGGTATATAGTAGCGGTAATTAACAATGGATACAAAAGCAAGAATACTTCTGCAACATTCTTAATGTTGCACTCTCTTTCTGCTGAGAAAGCACTATTTCTTTAACAAACATCTAGCCAGCCCAATCCATGTTCCTTTAAAACCGCTCCATGCTTTACCCAAAACACAACACTCTGTTTCCTTTACAAAAGTTACTCTGATGCTCCAGCCCTGTTCTGTTGCTGCTCCAGACTTTGGTGGGGAGACTTCTTGGCTTAGCCAAGACTTTCCATACCAGGTGAGTTTATTTCCTGGGCAGACTGGAATCTAAATTGAGATATTTCAGGCCTGACTTGCCCTTGCATATGCCTTTTGTCAGATACCCAGATTTGCATCACAAACCCTGAGGGAAGGGAGACGTTCGGATGTCCCTGGCACCAATTCTTAATGGCTCTGGAGTCAGCATTGTCTTGTCTCCCGAGGATCGCCTGTGTGACCTCCTCTTTGCAGGATAGCAGCTCATAACTCCCAGGATGGAATCCAAAATGGAGTTAGGCCTGTACACCTGTAAGGGAAGGAGAGGGTGTTCTCAACACTGCCCCCCCTCGATACCTGTTCCCATACCTGTTCCCCTCACATCCTGGTCTTACCCCTTCACAAGTCCTGCGTTAGGTGTATCTGGTTACACCTCCATCTGACCATTATGAGCATAGCAATCAAGTATTACTTACAGGGCCAAAATAACCACAGTGGGGTACAGAGCCATATATAAGAGGCTCTCAATGGTTGGACTTTAGCCAAGAAGTGTTTTCCCACCAAGAGTTGGGCTGGCCACCTTTTATTGTGACCAAAACTTTCACTAGCTGCTGGTTACTGTGCTACACTGCAAGAGTGGTGCTCTTGCCTAAAGCTTTCAGCTTCTGAAGTTCATACAGTCCGCTAAATAAGACAGGTTCCAAAAATAGACACTTGACTTGTCCCACATCACTAACAAGCCTTGCCAGGATTATGGATGACCCCGACGCAGGTATCTTTCCACACTGGCTTCTCTGAAGGGCTGCAGCCCAGTTCACTGTACGGATCGTTCTGACCTTGGATTGGCACTTTGCTTGGCTGCTATTTTTACACCCCCTGGGGCACCCTCAGCCTCCTATCCAGACAAAAGGACGAGACATGCCTCAGGACCCCCCCGCCTTTTTGGCTACACCTTTCCACAAGCTCTGTTTGTCCTCGGTAAAGACCGGTTCTGGGCCAGAGGCACTTAAAATAGCTTTGTTTGCAGGCCAGAAATACATCCACCTCAATTATAACCTGCCTTCGGACTACAGGAAATCTCAGGGAGTATTTTTACGTGGGTAAAGATCCCAAGGACTGAAAACCGCCCTGTAGTTGCAGTCCAAATTGTTTGTCGGTGTTGGCTCTGTCAAACCTTTGCTGCGAAGGACCCTGTTCATTAGGACCCCCAAAGGGTCACACTGGAGGGTCTGGGCAGAGCCAGTTTGAAGCCCGTTGGACCAATCGCTCCCGACTGGGCCCCACATATATGCGAGGCCTGTGCTGGGATCACCTGCTCCAGTCAGAAACACACAATGGACCCCTAACCCCACTCTGCAGGTTTCATAGAGAACAGCCATGATGCTCATTTTCTGCCAAATTCTTAAAAAGTTAGCAGTGTTTATTTAAACAATTGATATTTTGAATTTTTTTACTCCACTTGAATGAAATATATAAATTAATTATACCATTTACATTTCAAAGAAAATGTACATGTTTTGTTTGTTTACTTGTGGACTTTGTTTGTTTACTTGTGGACTTCCATGTATGAAATTTTGTACAAAAATGTGCTGAGATCCATTCGGTCCGTTAACTCCCATGCACTTTTGAAGCACACGTCTTGGTTGTTTTCCATTGCATCGTAGTGATATAAAGCCTGTAAAAAGTTGTATTTAAATCTCTAAGTTTCTGCAGACCTTGGCTGTGAGCCAGGGCCCCTGCAGAAAAGAGCTTCTAGCCCTGCAGCTCCTACGGCCAGCCTGTATTGGGGAAAAGCAGAGGGCATCATCCGGCACTGCAGACAGCTGGAATAGACCTCCAGTGAGAAGCACTGCCAGGCTGCACACCAGTGACTCTTTCCCTTGAAAGGCGCTGCTTAGGATGTGCCAGGTTTGATATCTTCACCCCTTTCCAGTCCCCCATCCTCACCCCACCGCTGTCAGGACTGGCCTGCTTAGGAGGCCACCTGAGTCACTCATCTTACAAGGCAGGTTACTGGGAGGGGGGTTGCCACTCTCCATCTGCTCACCTCCACTGCTCCTTCCCCTTCTTCAGGTCTTGGATTTGAAAAGGCAGGAGGGGATGGAAGTGTGAAGGAAAGGAATGGTGGGCTAGAGCAACTCCTGTGAGACACTCTAGCCCACTGCTCTCTTCCACCCATTTCCCACTTCTTTTACCAAACCAGAGATCAAAAGGGGAGGGGGGGTATGCCACTGCATAGCATGGGGCAGTGCCACCTGGGGTAATGAGGTAGTGATGTCACACAATGCCATGACATCACTTCTGGGTTTGGAGGCAGGTTGTGGCGGCTTCCTGAGGTAGCAGCCACACTGCTAGTTTTGTGGCCAACTTTTGGCTTTTGCCCAGCTGCAGCAAACCTCCAAGCGTAGTGCTGTGCTTGGAGGTCTGCAGTGGCTCAGCAAAAACACCGACCTAGCTGTCACCTTGCTTGGCTTCACCTGATAGAAAGGTGGACAGAGGCAACTGCAGCCAGCCTCCCACGCAAGCCAGCTCTGGCCTGGGGGCTGGAGGAAGTCGGGGCCGTACCACTTCCCAAAATGCTTTTGTTTTCAACTGTTGCTCAAACGGGGGGGGGGACACACACACACACACACACACATCCTTAGGGACTGCCCCACTTGGTCCTTGTTTATCAGTAGCTTATTCTGGATTTTGGGAAAGGGCAGAAAGCCGTGCAGGGCATTGATGACTCCTCCATATGGGCAGCAAATTTTGTTCAGCTTCCGGCTTTTCAGATTGGAGCTGATGTTTTGCTCACACACTTCCAAGCAAATCTTCAAAGCCTCAGAGAAACTTGCTATCTTTTTAAAAATGAGGATTCTCAGGAAGTTGGCTGCTGCTCCCTGTCCGACATAGCATAGCACAGCGCTCCCACAGCATAGCAGCAAAGGCCTCTGCACGTGCCACAGAATTGTGCAGTAGAATCCTCGGCTGGAAGAATAGGCAGCATCATTTTGTATGCAAATGGGGACCAGTCGCATTTCTGAAAACCTCCCCTACATTTAAAAAGCCTGGCAAGTAGAAGCCCCGCAAACAGAGAGCAGAGTTGTTGTTAATTAATTAATTTATACCCCGCCTTTCTGCCCAAGGGCACCCAAGGCAGCTTGCAACTTTAAAATAGAATAAAAACACAGTATTTGACAATTTAAAAACAATGGTTAAAAACAATAATTAAGATAATTAAAATTTAAAATTTAAACAGCCAGCCCCAATGGATCTTAAAAAGAGTATAAAAACCAGCTAGCCTGTCAACAATTAAAAGCTTGTTGGAATAAAAAGGTCTTCAGCCACCGCTGGAATATTGCAGAAGAGGGAGCAGTTCTTAGTTCTAAGGGGAGGGTTTTCCAAAGTCGGGGTGCCACCACCGAGAAGGCCCTATTCATGGCCGCCATCTCTCACCTCTCCTGGTGGCGGCACAGTCAAAAGGGCCCCCCCCAGATGACCTCAGAGCACGGGTAGGGTTGTATGGAAGGAGGCGGTCCCTCAAATACCCCGGACCCAAGCCGTAAAGGGCTTTAAAGGTCAAAACTAGCACTTTGAATTGGGCCCGGAAAGGAACCGGCAGCCAATGTAGTCGCTGAAGCAACGGCTCGACAGAGTCAAAGCGACGTGCCCCAGCAACCACACGAGCCGCCGCGTTCTGTACTAGTTGTAGTTTCCGGACCGTCTTCAAAGGCAGCCCCACGTAGAGCGCATTGCAATAATCTAATCTAGATGTCACTAGGGCGTGGGTCACCGTGGCCAGGTCCGCACAGCTCAGGTACGGCCGCAGCTGGCGAATCAGCCGAAGCTGAGCAAAGGCTCCCCTGGCCACCACCACCAGCTAGGAATCCAGGCGCAGCTGTGGATCCAGGAGAACCCCCAAGCTGCGGACCTGCTCCTTCAGAGGGAGTGCAACCCCATTCAGAGCACGGTGATAGTCCAATACCCGAGCTGTGGATTTCCGAACCAAAAGCACCTCTGTCTTATCTGGATTTAATTTCAACTTGTTCGCCCACATCCAACCCCCAACTGCCTCCAGACAACGATCCAGGACCTCAACTGCCTCCTCAGAATCAGGGGGAAAGGAGAGATAGAGTTGGGTGTCATCAGCATATTGATGGCACCCCATCCCAAACCCCCAGATGACCTCTCCCAGCAGCTTCATGTAGCTGTTAAATAGCATGGGGGACAAGATAGACCCTTGTGGCATCCCAAACTTAAGAGGTCGGGGTGCCGAACAAGCATCCCCCAGCACCACCTTCTGGGATCTGTCAGCCAGGAAGGAGCAGAACCACTTCAAAACAGTGCCTCCAAGCCCCAACCCAGCCAGCCGACCCAGAAGGACACCATGGTCGATGGTGTCGAAAGCCACCAAGAGGTTCAGCAGGACTAATAGGGTCACACTTCCCCTGTCCATTCCCCGGCAAAGGTCATCCACCAAGGCGACCAAGGCAGTCTCAGTCCCAAAACCCAGCCTGAAGCCAGATTGGAACGGGTCCAGATAATCTGTTTCCTCCAGTACCCTCTGAAGCTGGGACGCCACCACCCGCTCAATCACATTGCCCAGAAATGGGATATTCGAGACTGGCCAAAAGTTGTTTAAATTAGTGGGATCTAGGGAGGGTTTCTTCAGGAGGGGGCGAACCATCGCCCATTTCAAAGCAGGCGGCAGCACCCCCTCCCTCAGAGATGAATTCACCACCCTCCCCGTCCACTTGGCCAGCCCTTCCCGGGCAGCTCTAATTAGTCATGCCGGGCAAGGGTCGAGCGGGCAAGCAGCAGGTCTCACACTCCAGAGAATCCTGTCCACATCCTCAGGCTCTACAAGCTGGAAGGAATCCCAACTGGTAGGATAGACAGGTTCCCCAAGGACATCACTAGATATGCCCACAGCGGTGTCCAAGTCATACCGAATCTGATCGACCTTCTTTGCAAAATGTTTTGCGAACTCGTCACAGCGAGCCTCCGTGTGCTCCTCCCCGCCAGTAGGGGGGGCCAGATGTAAAAGGCTACGGACCACATGAAAGAGCTCAGCCGGACGGTTCTCTGCAGATGCGATGGAGGCAGAGAAGTGTGCCCTCTTGGCTGCCACCACCGCCCTAGCATAAGATCTTAATTGGTCTCTGGCCCGTGTACGGTCAGATTTGGCACAAGTCTTTTGCCACTGACACTCTAGATGTCTGCCCTGCCGCTTCATCATTTGTAGCTCCTCAGAGAACCAAGGAGCCGCTCTGACTCTGCGACTGGGCAGGGGACGCTCGGGAGCAATCTCAACCAGGGCCCTGGCCATCTCCCTATTCCAGAGATCGACCAGGGCACTGGGTGGGTCTCCAGCTCTGGCAACAGGAAAATCCCCCAGAGCCCTCAGGAATCCATTTGGATCCATCAGCCTCCGAGGGCGGATCATAGAATGCGATCCCCCGCCATTGCAGAGGCGAGAGGTTGCAACAAGCCTAAATCTCACCAAAAAGTGATCTGTCTATGAGACAATGGAGTGATCTTAATCTCCTCCACCTCCAGATCATCATCAACCTGCCCAGCAGTAAACACCAAGTCCAGCATGTGTCCTGCATCATGCGTTGGGGCAGATATTCTTGAGACAGACCCATAGTTGCCATGGAGGCCATGAAATCCTGAGCTGCAGCTATTCCTGGGGCCTCAGCATGAACATTAAACTCCCCCAGCACCAATAGGCAGGGGGACTCCAACACCACGCTCGAGATCAGCCCCGTCAGCTCAGGCAGGGAGACTTTTGGGCAGCAAGGCGGGTGGTACACCAACAGAATCCCTGTTCTGTCTCGCCCCTCCAACACAACGCGAAGGCAGTCAAACCCAGTGGACCGCTGAACAGGGTAGTTGGCGAGACGGATGGAATCCCGGTAAACTATTGCAACTCCGCCTCCCCATCCTTGTAGTCATGGCTGCTGCAATACCCGGAAACCTTGCGGACAAATCTCGGAAAGATTGACACCTCCCAGCTCCTCCAGCCAGGTCTCCGTGATACATACCAGGTTGGCCCCCTCCTCCAGGATTAAATCCTGGATTAGGCAGGTTTTATTGTTCACCGACCTGGCATTCAGAAGCAGCAGTTAGTACCCTTTTCCTTGATGTGCTAATTTTCTAGTTGCAGGGAGTTGGGGTGGTGGTTTTTGGGGGGTTTTTTGTGAGCAGCCTTCAAAGCTGTGATATGCCCCTCAGCTGCAGCCGGAAGTGTCATGGCGCATTCTCAGGTCCATCCTACCATCTCAGAACTCTGTTATGAGTACGCAGGCCATACTCACATGCCCTTCCATTTTCATGGTGATCCCTTGCCTGTCGCCTGCTCTTTCCTTGCATCATACCCTAAATTCTAAGGTGACCAAAGCACATACAAGAGGGGGAAAGCACATACCCCTTTCCTGAGTATAGCCTGCAAAGCATTCTGAAAACCAGGCTGACTGACAGGTTGTAATGCCCATGAATGTTCCAGGCTATCATATTAGCCCAGCCAATCAGGGTCAGAGGTTTCACAGTGCACAAGAAATAATGGAAGCAGCAAAACCAGCCCTTAGCCAGATGCCTATTAACAAGGCTGGCCCATGTTCACAAGGCTGTCATTGGGTCACAGGGTAGCCTCAGCAAAGGTCCAGGACAGGGGGGTGCTTTCGACCTAGACGAGAGGTCAGCAGCCCCCAGAAATGGCCTCAGTGCTGCTGCCTCCGTTTTGCCTCGAGGCTCAGGCCTGCGGTTTGAACAGCAACCAGGGCTGCTGCAGGCCCTGGAGGAAGTCAATCCTGCCGGGGACTTTGGGGGAGCTCAGGCTCCTCCACCTTCAGCAGCCTCCACGTCTCTCACCCACCCGCCTCCTCTGCCACGGCAGCCCTGTAGCCTTGCCTCACCAGGCCGCTCTCTCCCCCTCCGTCTCGCAAAACAGAGCGCCTGCCATTATCTCCCCAACCTCTGCCCTCCTCACCCCCCCCCCCTGGTGGAGGAAAGCAAAAGGGGCAGAAAGAGGGGCTCCGGCTGAGTGGGAGGAGGAACTGCGGCTGCTCCCTGGCCCACTGGGCTCTTGAAGGGGGGTCCCGTGTGGGTTGTCGGTTGGGCTTTGATGGGGGGATGTTACGACCACTGGCCTACACCACCCGCCATTTCTGAGCAGGACGCCCTCTTGCAGGTGAAGTGGGCTGAACGGTTTCTGGCACAGGATGATGAAGGAAAATGCACATTGCTCGACTTCCCCCTGGACAGGTGTGTGTGTGTGTGTGTGTGTGTGTGTGTGTGTGTGTGTGTACAATTCCAGAGCAAGTCACCTAATTATACAGGGAGATCATGTTGCACTATAATTGGCAATGAACTCACCAGACATATTTAATTTGAGGTCTGGAGGACTAATTTAACCCGACCTGACAGCACCACAAACCTCCTAACCGAGTCTCCTGTGCTTTTTCTGACGACAGATGGTTGGTGAGTGATGTCCAGAAAATGAGGCTGCTGCTTACACCCCTAAAACCTGGGGAAGACCAGCTGACTCCCCTCCACTGGCCACTGGAGAATAACTGCCCCATCCTAAGCTGCCCGAGGCCCCCAGGAGCAGCAGGAGCAAAACTGCTGCAATAACAGGATCCGCAGCCGCCGCTGGGGTCTCCTCAGTGTAAAGGGATGAATATCCACCCCCTGACCCGGCCTGATCCTCCCCTCCTCCACCTGCGCCCCCCCCCACACCCCAGTGGCCTGACTGCTGGCTAGCACACGATGAGGCCCAGCGTGGACTGATGCTGGTGTGGTGCGGGCACTCCCTCCTCTCTGGGTGCCGTACGTGTGCTTTGCGGCATGATTCCGACACCCAGTGCTGACAGTACGCATATCCCCCCCCCCGCCAGCGTTATGGCCCATAGAGTTGGACCCCTAAGTTGTACTGAAACACTATGACTAGAGGTGTGAATTTTTTTGGTGATAACAAAATAGAAATACACAACACTGTTTTCTGCATTTCTCATTTGTATAAACAAACAAAAAATTCCAAAACCTGCAAAACATAAATAATAAATAATGAGTCGTGACTGTGACTGTGGCATCTATACCACTTATATCACCTACTCAGTACACTTTTAAATCAATTACAATTTATAATTATAATGAATAAAAATGCACCCTTGGAATAAAAACACATAACACTGCTTTCTGAACTTCTCTTTAGGAAAAAAACAAAATCTGCAAAAAAACAACAACACACCATTTAGGAACCCCTCTAACTATGACTTATTGATGGCAGCACACATTTGTATTAACAAGTATCTATAGAGGCAAGTATCTATAGATGTGGTGGCACAGCGGGTTAAACTGTTGAGCTGCAAGCTTGTTGACCAGAAGGTTGGCAGTTCAAGATCGCGCAACGGAGTGAGCTCCTGTTGCTTGTCCCAGCTCCTGCCAACCTAGCAGTTCGAAAGCATGTTAAAATGCGAATAGATAAATAGGTACCACTTCGGTGGGAAGGCAATGGTGTTCCGTGTGCTATGGCGTATAGTCATGCCAGCCACATGACCATGGAAGCTCGTCCTAGGAAAAACGGTGACTCTTCGGTTTAGAAACGGAGATGAGCCCCGCCCCCTATAGTTGGTCATGACTAGATCATTCGGTTGTGGGGAAACCTTTACCTTTATAGAGGCATGCTGACTGTGGATGTATTTCTTTTAAAACATCCCATTGGGCTTTTAAGACCAACAATTATGAAGAAGAATTCACAGCCGGCCCATCTGTGGGGACAGCTGAGGCAGTTGCCTCAGGTGGTAGATGCGCCTGGGGTGCCTTCTGCTTGCTCCTTCTTCTCTTGCTTCCTGGATTAAAAAAAGGAATAGGAAATGGAGTGGAATTGTGGAGGAGGGGACATTTGTGGGCTGGAGCAAGGATTGTCCAAAAATCAGAGAAGAATGAGAGTTACTTCATGATGTTCTCCAGCACTCTGAGGCTGCAGAAAAGAAAAGACTTCTCAAATTGGGAAAGTGGAAGAAAATGAAATTGTGACAACTCTTGTGTCAACTTGGCTTCCATATGGCAACTGGTAGTTGTCATAGTGCCACTGTTTGCCACTGATTTAGGAGGTAGGAAGGGAGTCAGACAGGGGGGAAGTGTGGTTATTTCCTGTGGTTTCCAATTATTTCTCAGACTCCTGTCAATTTTTAGCACCACAAACCTTGACACGAGCCAGAGAAGCAAAGATGGTGGGTGAGTTGTGAAACACACACACACACACACACACACACACACACACACACACACACACACAGAGAGAGAGAGAGAGAGAGAGAGAGAGAGAGAGAGAGAGAGAGACCTTCCTGGACATTTGCCAGTGATTGCATGTTTCTGATTACACTGTGCAAGAAATGTGAACAATTTGAATATTGTGATGTTTCTTTCATAATTTTGGTGTGGGGATTTCAAAAATGCTGCTCTTTTGGGCATAGAATCAGTAGTTCTACCACAATGTATGCTACTTAAATCTATGCAGCTGTAAAAGACAATGTGTTTTACAATGCATTAGCAATAGGAGACGGGATGTGAGATAAGTAAGTGTGCAATCCTAAATTGCGCTGGAACAGCATTGTATCAAGCGCAGCTTGGGAGGCTACTAGAGCCTCCCCTATGGGTTCCTTGATTCTGCGCCCATGATTTCTCAGGCACAGATCCAAGGAAGCCGTGCAGCCCGAAGGGAGCCTTGGATGCAACCTAGGGCACAATCCTCACCTGGAGTTAGACTGGTCCAGTTAGGTCAGCAAAGTTTGGCCAGCACTTAAAGTTTGGCCACACATAAAGTATGTTTGGACCACTCTAGGATTCAGTGAGGCCACCACAAAGACGTGCGCCATCCTCCCTGACTCCGAGAGTGGTCCAAAGGCACTTTACGGTGGCCCTGGTGCCAGCCAAACTTTGCTGGCCTGTGCTGGCCCAACTCCAGGTTAAGATTGCGCTCCTAATGGCAGCATCCCAGCCCCGCCCCCTCCCCAGGATGGCACGCCCACCGGCCCATCCACCCCCAGCCCAGAAACGTCTCCTGCCCATCCTCCCTCCTCCCAGAACCACCCCCGCACTAGCCGAGTTCTTGGGTCGACGCTGCTCCTAGCTCTTACAATTACTGTTAGAATCAGCACCTCTGAATTGTATTTAAAAAACCTTAAAAAATTTGACATTACCCATTTTTGGGTAACACAGTGTTATGTTTGCAACTTGTACAGGCTTCGATTCAGACTCTGAGCTGTGGCATATGGTGCCCCAAGTCCCTGGAATGCAGGGCTGGCACAAGACCTTTTGCAGCAGTCGTGGCGCAGTAAGTATTGCAGGAGCCACAATGCACCATGTAAATGGCCCCTTCCACTTGCCATCAGAGCTGTTTGGCATACTAGCGACAATGCTGTGCACTGTCCAGAATGGCTCCGACTGTGAATGGGAGGGCTGCTTACACATCACATTGCAGTTCCTGCAATACTTAAGTTTGCCACCCCCTGTAGCTACGCTTCTTGATGGAGCTGAATGCAAGGAGCAAGGAAGGAGCAAGCGAGCAGTCCACGAATACCCACAGAAATGGCACTGTCCGTGATGCAAGAGCATCTCCTCTGCACTTCCTGTTCTCCTCCATTTGCCTGCTCCTTTCCAATCTGCTGAGTTGGCGGAGCAGAGGCCAGCTTCCTCACCAGGTCAAAGGGTACAGGGTTTGCCCCTCTGCCTCAAGCCCCGGGAGGTCTCCTGCTGGCCCTGAGCACATTTGTATGTGAACCCCCTTGCAGTGAAGATCCTTCAGCTTGGCTTCCAAACCACTCACTCGGGCTTCTTTTATGTTTCTTCTCCATTTCAAAAGCATGCCAAGACAAAGAGTCCCCAGCAGTTAGCAGTGCATTAGAAGTGAGTAAAATGGATACAAGAAGGAAACGGATCCTCACCGTTTTGCAGAGGAGAGGTTATGGCGCATGAAGTGAGAGACGTCACAACGTGGACTCAGGGGAATTGTCACTCGCCAAACAACAGCAAGTTCAGTGAACTTGTAAGTAATATGGAGGAGACGGCAATGCTGTCAGGCGCCTGCAAGCGCAAACTCATGAATTATTCAGAGGTACAAAAAGCCCTCCTTCCTTCCATTCCTGCTGCCAAGGAAACAGCTTGCATTCCCTCTGTGCCTCAGATGTAAAAAGGTATTAGACAGTGGTCAATGGGAAGCAGGTAAAGTCGCAGAAGCAAGATAAGCAAGATATGTGCAGCGGCATAACTAGGATGGAGCCTGTGGGCAGTGGTGTCATCTAAATGATTTAAGAACAGGTACTCACTTTTGATTGGCATGTGTCAGGACCCGCCCACCAGAAGTGACGTCATAAGCCAGAAGTGATGTCGTGGCAGGAAGTGACATGAAAAAAGCCCTTTTTGAGGCTTTTAAACTGACCCAACAGTTGCAACAGTATTCCACAGCACCCCCAGAACATGTGAAGGAGGCCTGGCATCATGTTAAGACCCCAGAGCAACTCATTTTTCAGTGGCAAGGAAAGGAAAGGCTCCGCTCGCTGCCTGCTTGCCTGCCTGGCTCTGAGAACGTGCAGGCAACTCAAACATGCAGGAAATTCAAACGTTGCAGAGGGCGGAGTCGACGAGTGGGCGGGCGAATGGGCAGGGCCAGCTGTAATCCTAGAAACCGGTACTCGCGTACCCCCGCGTACCCCCTGCATGACATCACTGCCTGTGGGGCACCTGCCCTGGATGCTATGCCAAGAGCATGGTGCATGGTGCAACGTGCATGGTGGTCACTCTTCCCCAGAGGAAGAGGAACTGGTGGCTTCGCATCCACTGTCCCTTCTCCTGTGGTGGCTCTACAGACGAAGGAATGGGGGTGCAAATTTGCCAGCACTTCCTCCTCTGGGGAGAACCTGGAAGTGACATCACAATGTCATCATGACATCATTGCCCCAGGTACCAGGGCTTCTAGTTATGCTTCTGGATGAGTTCTGGTGTATCTGGCCAAAAGTCCAACCAGGACTGACCCATCCATGAGAACCTGGGAAGGGAGAGATCCGATCCAGATGCTGGCTGCCAGTTGCTGGCTGGGCCCGGTCATTCCCTGAGGGCCACAGCAACATCATTAGTGGGTCCTGGCAGCTACCAATGAATACCATGTGCTAATTTCAGGCCTGATTTGCAGGATCAGGTAGTACCCAGGCACTGTCACCTGCACTGTCACCTTCTGAGGATTTGTAGCCTCCGTGTTCTGTAAGGGCCCTGAGAGAGCGAGAGCCATGACGACTTCTTTTCCGTTTTACGAGGCCAACAACTGAAGTTTCAAGACAAAAGCATGGGTGCAAGAGAAGCTCTCTCAAACAGCCATATTTCAGTTTTATGGCTGGGGAGACGTACAATTCCATCCCCCCCACCCCAAGAACTGATACAACAAACATGATGTATCAGAACTTTGATCCAGTGGGTCATCAAAACTACATTTCTGCCAGTACAGTAGACTTGCAAGACAATAAACTGATCCTCCTTTGAAGAGTGACACTTGGGGGTGGGGGAAGGGCCATACATTACGTTCAAATATTGTGCTTGTGCGCAAGGTTTGCGTCATTGGTGTGAGAGCTCATTGGGTCATCCCCAGGATGGACTTCCTCCCACACCAGACCATATGGAATGTTAAATGTTGAACGCGGCCCCACACGGTGGTTGGGGACCAGTGGTGAGCGTCACCGCCGATCCTGCCCTGGAACACCCGCCCATCCCAGCCAGACCGGCTGCATCCATGGTGGGCGGGCGGAGAACGTGCAGTAGTGTCAGCCTACCGGTACGCTGGGCGGGTCTTCCGGGTGATCGGCAGTGCGCTCGCTGCGTTCCGTTGCGTAATGGCGAAAGCCCGCCCACTGCAGACCCGCCCAGCGACCGAGCAGACCCGCCCAGCGTACCGGTAGGCTGACACTACTGGTGGTCTTCCACTTTTTTATGCCACGACCTGAATACATAAATAAAGAAGTTAGACTGAGGACACACTATTGATCCTGCCCCCATCCTGGGACCCTCTTTGTCCACGCCTGCCCAGTTCCACGATCCCAGTTCTGTTCACTGTAACCCCGTAACTGAGGCTTTGCTACCTCATTGGGGTCCCAACCCCAAAGTTGAAGAACTGTGATCTTTATATATGATGATACTTCAGAAATTCCAAGATTTTCACAATTTTGGCCAGTAGTTGTTTTGCCCCTCCCAGAGTGTGTCGCCCAGTTTGGTACACATGCCCCGCACCCCTAGTGCTTGTTCATTCCCTGTCCTGAGTCTCCAGAGGGGTGGGGAGATGCTTGGGGCTGCAGGTTGGCCAATCCACGCGCAGACTGAAGGCCAAGCGGGATTTCTGTCCACGGCCAGGGTGACCCTTTGACTTCTGTTCCCATCTCCGTCCTGGGTTTGTTCAGAATAAACAGGGCGCTCAGCAAGGGTTACTGCTAGGAGTCTTTGTCTCTTCGGCAGGCAGATACTATTTAGCTGGCGCAGAAGTGGGGGCCTCCGAGTCCACCCCGCCCTCCCGCCCTGGAACGCCCCCTGATGGCTACATCGCCAAACTCACCACTCACTGGCAACCGGTGCTCCCTCCAGGGTGCGCGGCCAGTGCTGCCATGACACCACCCCACACCGGCAGCAATGGCTTCCTGCCATTGGAGGCGCTTTAAGCCGCCATGTGCGACAGTTGCCCGAGCCTACAGGATTGGGCCCTAAGTCTGACCATTCATGCAAACAGTCATCTTACCCCTGGGCAAAGGCCAGGCTTAGGACCTCCGGGGCCCAACTGGAAACCTTTTTTGTGGGGTCCCAAGTTCACTGCCAAGGTCTGCAGAATCTGAGATATCAACCCAATTTATTACTGATCAGTGGTTCTCAAACTGAGGGCGCCATCATAAACAGCACCGGATTGGTGAGGCCAACAGGCCAGCGCCATATCTGACGCTGTTTAGGAAAGGCTGGAGCCTATGTGCTCCTTACCCTATGTGCTCCTTGGATCTGCACCCGCTAAAGAGCAGGCGCAGATCCGAGGAGACCGCGCGGCCCAAATCGGTCCACCTCCCGAGCCCACCCACGTCCTGCCCCCGCCTCCCTCCCTCCCACCAATCCCCATGCCGCCTCGGCATGGAGCATCCCTCGCGCTGACCAGCTTCAGTCGGTGCAAGGGAGGCTCTCCGTCAGCGCTCTGAAGCCGACGCTACGAGTAGCATCATCTTCAGAGCTTTAGCGCCAACACGGGGGTGCTGCTTGGCGCCCCCACGTTGGAGCTAAGCACGTAGCACGGAGCTAAGCACTACGATACTTCTAGGATTGCGCTGTAAGGGTCACAACCCACCTTGGATCGCAAGCCAATTTCAGAGAGGTTATGAAGCATCTGGCACAGCCATAATTGAAAATCGGGCACCGGAAAGGCGGAGGGCTGTGTGGTCGTTTTGCTTGTGCCAAGGTTCTAAATAGGCTTTTTTTTCCCTTTCTGGTCCACTTTGCTACCGGAAAATGGCTGAGAAATAACCCAATTGATTGCTGCGTTCTCAGGAAAGCAGCAGGCTCTGGCGTCACAGTGACGTCCCTTCAGGCCAAGACAAGGGGGTTCCGGTGTTAAAAGCATTTGAGAACCACTGCCAAGGGCCATTTATCTCTACAGTGGACTGCAAAGCAATCAAAATGAGTGCGTAAACAGTGCATGGGAGTTAATGGACCACATGGATATAAACACATTTTAATCGAACTGCATACAAGACTAGAGTACCCAGCACGGGGTCGCCTTAGATGCTGGGCCCGGTTGGGAGCAATTGGTCCAATGGCTTTAAAGCCAACCCTTAGTGGCCCATGAGGCAGGACAGGGACTGAAGGGCAATGCCTGGGAACGGGATGGGCCTTCTGGTGTTCTTGGGGGGGGGGGGCCCTGAAGAGGTCTCGGGGAGCACCAGGGCTCTGAAGGAACACTTTTGAGAACGGCCAGTTTTGCAGATAGAATCCCAGTGCAAGCCAATGCATGCCTACTCAGAAGTCAGTCCCAGTCATTGAGGAGCAAGTGTGTATAGGATTGCAGCCTCAGCCATTATGAATGACAATGAAAAGGGGGTGGTGGTGAGTGAACAGGAGGCCAGAACTGCAGGAACTGTAGCCCCCCCCCCACCATCATGTTTCCCCAGATGAGTGGGGAAATTCAATCCGAGGACTGTAAATCTTGTGAGCCACACAAAAGGAGAATGAATGAGACTGTAATCCAAGAGATTTTCCTTTTGACCAGAGTCTTGTTCGTAAAAACTTTGTTCCTGGTCTTGGAACAAAACGGAGGAGGCTCCCAGATGCCTGGGGGAATACGCTGCTTATAAATCAAAGTGATGGAGGTGGGCTATAAAGCGGGCGTGGAGAGTCCTTGTGAGGAAACTAGCTGCGCACTGGCCGAGTGGGGAGCTGCCGCGCTTGTTAGCGGTGGCTTGCAGGAGCCATTGGCTATCTTCAGCTGAAGTGAGAGCATTGTTTTTTAAAAAAAACGGAAGGGGGTGCGATAGAAGGGTTAACACACACACACACACACCGCCACCACACTGGAGTACTCAGACACTGCTTTTGTCCCTCTGCAGTTAAGCAGGTTTTGCAGGTATTTCGAAGAACAGCAGTAGCCTGCCAAGGGCAGGATCGAAGTGATTGCACTTTAAGTGCATTCCACGTTACCACAGATAGAAAAGAGACTTCCGCAGTGTGGGTTGCGCAGAATGCACTCAGCCCAGCGGCCTTCGGTATAGTGAACCCTCAACTGAATGGCTTAATGGGAAAGGGGGCCTGCGGTCAATGCCAAAAGTTTGTTAAATCCATGCACTGAAGTCAGTGGAAATGCATTTGCACAAAACATACACGACCAGTTTGCAACGAAGCACCATTTTTTTCTGGTGTGTGTTTTTCCCAAGTCCATCAAGGACAAGCAGTGGGGACGGGGGGCAGCCGGGTCACAGAACTCAGCCCCTCAAGCCTTGAGGCAATTCATTAGGGCCACTTCAGTAGGAGAAATGGATCGAGTGTTTGCAAATGAAAAAAAAAATATTACTTGTAAATAAATAAATAAATAATTTCTTTCTACCTCACTTTTTTTTAAAGTCTTGTAAAGTTGGGTGGGTCCTGGTAAAGTGCTATTTTTAAAAGTGGGTCCCAATGCCAAAAGGTTTGGGAACCACTGTGTTAGAAAATATTTATTCTTATTTGGTCTTACCCCTTGTAGGGTCTTCCCTACAGGAAAGACCCTCATCTCAGTGGGTGGGCACATGCCTTGCATGCAGACGGTCTCAGGTTCAGACCTCACCAATCTACCTTAAAGGGTCTCAGGTGTCAGATTGACACCTGCCTGAGACCACACAGTGGGCTAAAACCATAAGGTTCTAGGATAAGGCAAGTTCAGGATAGGACAGGAAACTTCATATGATCCACTTGGAGGGGGAGTCATCAACGTCTCACCCCTTGTCAGCCTTCAAACTGGAGTGTCACCAGTCTGGATCAGGACTCCTGCAACTATGATTTTATGCAGATAAACCAAGCATGGCAAGAACAAAGGTGTCCATGAAGTTGATGGCTTCATGGCTGCCTTGGGTGAGAGATTAGCTACCTTTCTCTTTCTACTCCCAATATTAAGGAAGGAAGAGGAGAATGGAGCAGAAGTAGAAGTGGTGAGCGGTAGTCTACAGCATCAGCCACTCTAGTCCACCACTCCTCTCTTCCCCTCCACACTTTCTCCCCTGCTCTGTTCATTTCCCTCTTTCTTTTCTGAATCTAGGAAGTAGTAGTAGTAGTAGTAGTAGGAAGAGGAGGAGGAGGAGGAGGGTGAGTGTGCTGCTGAATGTGGCATTTGGTGTGCCACCTCATGTGACAGATGCTTTTGGGCCAGCCCAGCAGTGCCATGCTGAATGTAACACATAGTTTGGCTCATGTAGTTTGTAATTTTGAGGAACACCAACTGGCCTAGTTGCACCCAGAAAAAATAACTAGACCATTTACTGCCTCCAAAGGTCAACTTAGCTGGGATTCGAAGTGCAGCTGCATGGGTTTTGTGGTTCTCCCCGCCTTCATTCTCTTTCCTTTCTAACCTTTTTCCCACCCGCCTCCCCCAGAAAGCATTTGAGAGTCATTTCCAACAGTCCTGTGGCAGGGCTTGACAAACAAGCAGGAGGCCAGATAGCTCCTTTTTTTTTCTGGAAGCCGTTCTGGAAACCAAACACCACTTACGAACTGCGGCACCTTTTGGACACACTTTGGCCCGATTCAGTGAAACGTTTTTCTGGGCTCCATCCCGGCCTCCGAGAACACACGTACGTGCACATCGCCAGGCAAATGTCATTATTCAGAGGATGTGGCTGTCGATGCTCAGGCCAATTAGAGCGCACAGCATCTGCAAGTCCTACAGCCTCGGTCCCAACAGTGTTGGAGAAGCTCTGTGTTCCAGCTCTTGGCTATCCTTCGGCTGCAGCGGCGAGAGATGAGTGACTCGGCTGAGCTATAATCCGTGCTGAACGCTCTCCAAGCCATTTCCCCCACAGCCAGGATGCCTGGCATGCTCAGTCTCTTCCACGTGACGGCCGCAGGTTCTGCTGAGTCGGCTGGACAGCTCTTCGAATGGGACCCTGGTGGATTCTCGTTGGCATGGCCTCTCCAAGGTGATCTCTTTACCACCACCCAGAGCTCCGGATGATGTATGGTTGCAAAGGCAGATGGATCTGCTCGGCTGTGAACGGGCGCCCTGGGATGCAGAACTTGGCTTTCGTTGGCTTGTTAATGTGCTCTCAAACTCAAACAGATGGAAGCGCATCCTTCTGGAAAAATGAAGCTCTTGGCCTCTCCCGACACCTGGAGTTTGGGGAAGCAGGAGAAGAAAAGGTGGCCGTTCCAGCGCAGAATGGGCTGCAAAGGTGGCTTCGTGTAGCCTTTTGGGTCGGGGAGCAAGGCTGGGGCTGAACCGCATGGACACATTGCTGGGCAGGAAGAAGAACCTGCAGGGCCGATCCATGCAAGAGGACAACTGAGATGGCTGCCTCAGGTGCCTCCCTCCCTCCCTCCCCCCCTTTTCCTCCTACTCTCCAGATTCAAAAAAGGAAGAGGGTATGGGACAGTGGAAGCAGCAGGGAGGTCACTCGAGCCCGTCACTCTCTCCTCCTCCCCCTTTACTCTTCCTCTGTTCCCTCCTTCCTTTTGCAAATCTGGAAAATGGGAGGAGACAGAGCAGTGGGAGCAGGGGCTGCCAGGTACCAGGAGACGACTTTTGACAGGTTGTCTCAGACATTCGAACTGCCTCAGACGGGCCCTGGGAGCCAGAGACTGGAAGCTGGCACTGATGTTCTGTATTTTTATCCTGTCTTCGAAAATTAAAAAAAAAATGGCAAGTCAGCTTCCCCATGAAGAGCACAAATGCAACCAAGGTCATCCTAAGAATATCGACGAGCAGAAAAAAGACAATGCCACAGCACCATAGGAACCGTGCTTTGTTCGAAGCGGAAAGACAGGAGAACAGCAGCCAGCAAGTGCTTTGGGGAATAAAAATGGCTGCAGATTGTTGTTAAAGACAGAGAAGGAGGCTAGATGGGTTTTCCCAGGGAGAGATTGCTGCCAATCTGATTAAGGGTGCAATCAGTAGTGTCACCCT
>JAJKFI010000273.1:180549-197026 GCA_029204185.1 Lerista edwardsae
CGGAAGACACACCCAGCGTACCGGTAGGCTGACACTACTGGGCGCAATCCTAAGCAGTACCGGACTGGCAAGGCCAACAGGCCAGGGCCATATCCAGCGCTGCTTAGGACAGGCTGGAGCCCTCCCCACAGCAAGGGAACGATCGCTCCCTTACTGTAGGGGAGGCTCTGGCCTCCACTATGGGCTCCTTGGATCTGCACCCACTAAACAGTGGGCACAGATCCAAGGAGACCACACAGCCCGAATTGGGGCCGCGCGGCCTCCTGAACGGGTCTAGGATTTGGCCTCATGGCCAAATCCTGGCTCCACCCACATCCTGCCCAGGTCCCGCCCTCCTCCCACCAATCCTTGAGCTGCCCTGTCATGGCGCCTCCCTTGCGCTGGGCAAAGGAGGCCCTGCACAGGTGCAACGGGGCCAACGCGGGGGTGCTGATCAGCACTCCCACGTCAGCGCTAAGGGCGCAGCATCGACACCACCCTGTTGCACCGATGCTGCGCAGGGTTTAGGATTGCGCTGGGAGTGGCGGGTCAGAGAGTGGAGGTGGGAGAGTTGCACAACTTATTTGTGAATTGAAAGCATTGACAGAAGGAGATCAGGCAAAGGTTTCTTTTCATCTTGCCCACCAATCTCCAGCAGTGGTTCTCCCGAGGCAAAGGCTGATATTGGCCTGGCAGGAGGGAGGTGGCCTAGGCACTACCAGAGCAACCCCCATGTTCGGGTGCTGTTTCCTGGTAAATCATTGGCTGGAATCTACCTTTGCAGCAATATTTTATAAAGATGTTTTAGTGGGGTGTATGAGCACTTACACTAGAGCTGCTTGTCCTCCCCTTGACTGGCGGGGAGGGGCATTCATGCCACCCCAGGCCCTCTCTACAGGTGGCCCCCAGTTGGAGCCTTCCTAGATTCCCAGCCAAGCTCAAACTGTTCTCTTCCTTGGCCTTCCCTTATCTGCCCATAGTTTAGTGGCAAGGGGTCAATTTCCCCAGGTGCCATGCCTTGAGAGAATGCCAACCAGCACCCCCAATGGCCGATTAGGAGGCCTTCTGAGGTGAGTTTTTTAAAATAATGGGCCCCAGGTGCCACTGGCCACTTAAGTAGTTTTCAGCAAGCTGGCACACATGGGAGGGGTCTCAAGTAGGCTCCCTGTTTGGTCAAAGGCCTGGGCCAGCATCCCAGTCAACGTGGCCATCACCTTATTGCCTGGTCTTTAGGTCTGATAGTCATGAGGCTGAGTAGCTGGTGGACCATGAAGCCCCAGCAGGGAGAAGCCATGGCAGCCTTCATCTGATTAAAACAAGCAAACCCTTTAGTCACTCCATCATATTGCTTCTGAAATTTTCATGGATTTTGTATTTTGTATTTCTTATTATTTTCACTGAGTTGTAAACAAACCATGGGGCAGTGATGTTGTTGCCGAAAGTAGGCAAAGTATGGTTTCTGTGGTGGGGATTGCATTTAAAAAGGCAAACAACCAAACGAGAGAGTATTAAGTTCATGTTTATTTACACCTGCGCAGGCGGACCAATCTCAGGGAGAAAGGCAAAAAAATATACATTACAAGCACTTTTATACTCCCCCCTCCTATTCCTTCCTCCAAGTTCCTGCTTGGTTAGAAATTACATCATAGGGGCTGGAGCGTGAGATGCTCTAAGCTAACTGGGCCTTGAGAATGCCGTGACAATTTTGATAAGGGAGGAGGTTCTGCTAGCTTGAACCAGCACCTTATCTATTGTACAGGGCCAACAGCCCTGAATTGTGAACTTTAGCAACATTGACTTGAGAACATTACAAATGAGGCCTATGTGAGAACAATGAGAGCAGAGATGGAAAACAGTTACATATTTCCGCAGCCATAGACAAGTTACTATGCAATATGGCTGTGCTTTGGTAAGCTGGCAACCTGGTAAGTTGGCAACAGTTCTCTGGCAACAATGTCATGCACCCACTATGCACCACTACGTGAGTTCCTAGAAGTTGAGCTGGCCCCGCCCATTCGAAGCTGGCCCCGTCAGCTGGTTGGCTCAGCAGCTACGCGTGCGTACTGCATGCCCGCAGCCATTGCCTGCACTTTCTGTGAGGAGGCAGGCAGGCAGGCAGCGTGGTGGCGGCGGCAGCAGCGGCAGCAGCGGAGTGAGAGGACTGGAAGCGGCGGCGACAGCAGCAGCAGCAGCAGCAGCAGCAGCAGCGAGGGAGACCCGGGAATAAGGCAGCAAGCGTGGGAAGGTAGGCTGCCTGGGGCTCCCGCTCCCTCCAGCCGCGCAGGTCCAGCGTCCCAGTTCCTCCTGCAGCCTCCCCCCAGCCCCTACGTGGTCTTTTTTTGGTCACCCGTTCCCCCTCCGGCTCCTTGCCGGCTCCTTGCATTTAACATTAAAGTTAAATGGCTCCCTGTCCCAAAAGGGCTCCCAATCTAGTACAGTCTAGCCTGCTATTTAACCAGGGAACAGTTGAAGCAAAATATGTCTATACACATCTCTAGAAAGCAAAGCAATAGAAGTTAAATCCACACTAACCACAAGCTGAAGTTATTACAAACATGATCACATCCATGGCAACCATCATGACACCACTTCTGGCTATGGCCTCACTTCCTGTCATGACATCACTTCCGGCTATGACCTAACTTCCTGCCACAATGTCACTTCCGGCTTATGACATCACTTCCGGTGGGCGGACCCCGACAAGTGCCAATCTCAGGACAGGGCTGCATGGCTCTGAGCAACTGACTGCTCCAGAGGTGGCGGGCAGGTCCTAATGTCCGCTGTCCCCACAGCCAGTGGCATAACAGTGATGCACTCCCAGCCGTGATGCACCTTCCAGCCATGTTGCCACCCCCATGGGGAGACGGTGTCCTAGTACCATGTGGTTGAGACCCCCTCAGCTACGCCACTGAGTAGCTACATTGTGCGTGTGTGCATACGCACATGCACAATGGGGAGTGGAATAGCAAGAGGGACAAAATCCAAATACCCCCTTTTCATCTCCCCAATCAATCTGCTTAGCCTAAAACTACCATGCCATATCATGCATTTAGGGTAAAAGTGTGATTTCTCCCCCGAATCCCTTCCATGAACATCACTGTGGGCCTCACCGGTTCAGCCTAGTATGCTGAAAATCCCTGCACCTTTTCTCTGTTTTTCTTTCTCTCCAAGAGGGGGATATACCCATTTTGCACATTTGTCAATGCAATAAAACATGGTGATTTAAAATCAGCCGTTGCTTTGGGTTGAGGTTGATCAAACAAAAAATAACACGTCACTGGTAAAAAAAAAAACCCACACAGAAGAGGAAAGTGGTCAAGCCAGTTAGGTAATACCACGACTCTGCTGCCAAACTGTCTCAAAGGTTCTATTGTCATTAGGGCCAGTGGTTTTCCTTCTCTTTCCTAACCACAGGACTTAAGTGTACTTACTGCTCCGAAAACCTTTTACATGTCCGAGGTTTGCCAAGGCCCCAAGCGACAGCTGGGAGTCCTCATGGTGAGTTGCAGTCCCTTGACTGAAGTCATCTGATTTCCTTTCCCGGGGCCTAATAGGGGGAGAGAACGATTCACAAGCCTAACCACGCAATGTCCTCTTCCTTGGCCCAGCTGGGAATCCGTCTTTGCTGTCAGTGATGTCAAAGAGCAGAAACCCCCTTAGCCGTCTCAGGCGATGAGTGCCTGGTAGATGAGTGCCAATCAGGGGCATAGCAAAAGAAGTGCCGGGGATGCCAGTGCACCGGGCAACAAGCTTGAGGGGGGCAACCAGCTGAGCTTGATACTAGTGGTCAAAATGGTGAAAACCTTGGCATGTATGAATAACACCATCATGTTTTATATCATTGGAAAAGTAATTTAATGCAGAATGCAATGAAACAAACTGGAGTGTAATATCTTTACTCTATCAAACATATGGCCAAAAATCCAGAAAATGAAAATACAACTGTCACGTAAAAATTGTGGTTTGTTAAAATTGCGGATTTTAGGGATAATACTGTCATGTTACATATCTTTTGTTGTAGAATTTCATGAAGAATGCAATGAAACAAATTGGAGTGTAATAACTTCATTCTATCAAAGAATAATAATTTGTGGGCCACAAAACCCACAGAAAATGAAAACACATAACTGTGTTATGTGACGTCACATAACTCCCAGCATCATTTTGCCCTCTGCACTGGGCTACACTTTCATTAGCTATGCCAGTGGTGCCAATAATGAGTGTGGTGCCGTTATAGCTGGGGGCAAACAGGTGCCTGCATGTTCTTCTTGAGGGCCTCCCAGAAGAATCTAGTTAGCAGGGTGCTGGACTAGTTCGCCTTTTGGCCAATACAGTGGTTGCAAGTATGAGACTTGGGACCCACCATCAATCCTGCCCCATTCCTGCCCTATCTACCCACCCCGCCCCCATTGCTGCCCACTCCTTGCCTCCAGGACGCCCTCCCAGCACTGTTCACTATAACCAAATATCCTTATTAGAGAGCAGAAAAAGTTACCATGGAGCCTGGCACTAGTGAAAGCTGTTTTAGCATAATTGTTGAGCAGGACTGGGACACAGCCTTCTAAAGGGGTACACCAGATGCCTCCCCTCTTAATTGCTGATGCTCTAGTCAAGTGGTATTCAACCTTTTTCCTCCCCATAAGTTGCTGCGACCTCACAACTGAGGCTTTGTGACCCCATTGGTTGGTGACCCTATTACTTGGTCACAAATACGGGTCTAAGCCACTGGTTCCCAACCTGTGGTTGTGGACTGCAGTTGGTTGGCAAGACTCTGAAACCTGGTCTGCAAGTCTGAAGAAAAAAAAGATTGCCTTTGACCATGTCCAGAGCCTTGCTGGAAGAAAACTCCCCCATGGACTACCAGAGTGTGTCAGCAATGGGTAGTCCATTCTCATTTGGGAGATACTTCTCTTTAAAAAAAAAAAAGATTTCTATTTTATATAGAGATATGGATAGGGAAAAGGAAAACATAGGGAAGGGATGGGATACAATGGTTGACACAAAAGGTACACGTTGATTGCAACTTGTACATCATCACTTTGTTAGTGTTTGCATTTGCATACAATCTCATTCATCTATATATATAAAAGAGAACGTATGTATGTGTGTACATTTGTGTGTATGTTCCGCATAGGCTCTGGAACGCCTCGAGCGATTGACACCAAACTTGGCACTCGTATGCCTTGTGGCCTGGTGACAAACACTGCGGGGGTCAGACTCCCCTAGCCCCCCCGGGGGTGGGGGTGCAAAGAGGGTGCCACATAAAAATGACCAAAAATGGCTGATATCGGTGTTGAATCCATAGATTCCGGGATCTCCGAGACAAGCGGCGATGCTCCTGATGCCATTTGAGTCCTGGTTTGGCCCCCCTCGGCATGGGGGGGGCGAGATGGGGGCAAAATAAAATGTCCACACTGACCCGCTGGAACGCCTGGAGCAACATGCACCAAACTTGGTACATGGCCTGGCAACAAACACTGTGGGGGTCAGACCCCCCCCCAGCACCCCCAGGGGTGAGGGTGCGAAGAGGGTACCACATAAACATGATCGAAAACGGCCAATATTGGTGTTGAATTGTAGTTTCTGGGGTCGCTGAGATGAGCAGCAATGCTCCCAATGCCATTTGAGTCCCGGTTCGGCCCCCCTCGGCATGGGGGGGGTGAGAAGGGGTGCGAAACAAAATGTCCACACTGACCCGCTGGAATGCCTGGAGCGACATGCACCAAACATGGTACATGTATGCCTTACGGTCTGGCGACAAATACTGTGGGGGTACGACACCCCTAGCGCCCCTTGGGGTGGGTGTGGGCAGTGGGTGACTGTATTGGAAAAGGCCGAGGAGATGGGGAATGGTATCAGCCATGTCCCCTTGACCCGGATAAGCCAGGGATTATAGGGTTAACCCCCAAGGTCTTGGCAAGCCTCGGGAGCACAGCTGTAGGCTGATGAGGCCCCTGGCTATGAAGGGAGGCCAGCACAGGTGCAGATGGATGTGGCTGATGGTAAAGCCTGCCCACTGATTGGCTCTCAGTATAAAGTTGGAGGCAGAAGCTGTAGGAGGGTGGGAAGGTGCTGGAGGAGGGCACCAGGTAGGTGTTGGACAGATGGAGTGCTATGCTGGATGGACGGATTGCTGGACTGATGGACTGTTGGCTGGACTGCCTGCCTGAAGGACTGAGGAACTGGCTAAGGTAAGGTTGTTTTGGGACCATTGGGAATTGTATGTCTGCCACGCCCCCTGGAGCCACCAAGTGGAGGAGGCAGTTATGGCTTGGGCAAGCTGACTGCCTATTGTTTGTAGGTGTTAGACGAAGAGTAGTTTGGAGCTAAGCCAGTGATGAGGGCAGTCTGGAGGAGGCTGGCCAGCCGGTGATCCCAAGCGAAGCTGCTGGAAGGGAGGAGGCCCAGTGGGTGACTGAACCCCCCCCCCTTGCCTGTCTCTGAGGCTGCTCTGTGGGGAAGCATCCATATAAAAGGATGTGTGTATGTTTGTATGTATGTTCCAGCATAACTCTGGAATGCCTGGAGCGATTTACACCAAGCTTGTTACACATATGCCTTATGATCTGGAAAGAAATACTGTGGGGGTACAACCCCCCTAGCACCCCTAGGGGTGGGGGTGGGCAGGGGGTGACATGTAAAAATGATCAAAAATGACCGATATTAGTGTCGACTCCATAGTTTCCGGGGTCGCTGAGATGAATGGTGACACTCCCGATGCCGTTTGAGTCCGAGTTCATCCCCCATCAGCATGGGGGGGGGTGAGAAGGGGTGAAAAATAAAATATCCGAAATGACCAACATTAGTGTCAAATCCATAGTTTTCGGGGTCACTAAGCTGATGGGTGACAGTCCCAATGACATTGAAGCCCAAGTGTAGTTGAATAGAACACATAGAACTCTGTAAAACCTTCTGGGAATTTTTAGAAATCGTTATGCCCCGGTCTTGGACTCCAATCACATACTTGCCATGTTACCAGGCGTGGTCACTGAATACAAGGCTATCGATACCTATGAGATGATGCCTATGAGGTCGTCCATTTCCCATCAGACTTCCTACACTCACTTGATCCTGTCTGCATTGCCACCACATCATCTTTTACTTACAGTGGGATCTCCAGTTATTTTACTACGGAACCTCGACCCGCCAAAACTTTGCAACGGCACAAGGCTGTGCGTCCAGACGATGCTGGGTAATGTAATTGAAGCGACTATCTTAACAAGAAAGGGAGAGGGTGAAACAGTTTTTGTCCCACAGATAACACTCATTCCGACGGATCTCCCTTATCACTTTAAGAGATTGCAATTTCCAGTGAGACCTGCATTCTCGATCATGATCAACAAGTCACAAGGGCAGTCTATTAAGTACTGCGGAGTGGATTTGAGATCGCCATGTGTCTCCCACGGACAACTTTATGTGGCTTGCTCAAGGGTGGGTTCACCCAAGCATTTATTTGTTCCTGCTCCTGGAGGTGAAAGTAAAAATGTTGTTTATAATCAAGTTTTGAGTTAAATTAATATTATAATGAATTTGTAAAAGATTTTACTTTATAATTTTTATACTGTACTTATCCTTTTAATAACCTGTACATAAAATTACTTTGATAGAATTCATTCCTTTTCCTGTCTAATAGAAGCTTGGGATAATTAAATACCTGGGCAACGCCGGGTAAGGAAAAGCTAGTACCATCTATAAAACATCTTATAAAGATTTTCTTTCAGGTTTGTGGCTTTCGTTAATCTTATGTTAGTTGCCCAAATCTTTTCTCATTTGGGAGATACTTATCCATGGACCACCAGAGAGGGCAGAGAGCAGGCTGCCAACAGCCGCACATGACAACAAAAGCAGCAACCCACAAATCTTCTTGAGAAATAATAAATCTAATACATCTCTAATTATTACTAATTATTTCTAATTTACAGTGCAATCCCGCACTGCCCATCGCACTGACGCTACGTCACAGCGTTGGTGCGACATCATTAGCGCCAACCCAGGGGTGCCAAACTGCAGCCCTGCATCAGCGCTAAGGCAACAAGACTGCCGCAACAGGCAGTCCAGTTATGCCCGTGCTGCACCTCCTTTGCGCCAGCCAAAGCTGGCTGGCACAGGGGAGGCCCCATTTTGGCCCATAACTAGACTGGGAGGGGGGCAGGTCTGGGATTCAGCCATAAGGCCAAATCCTAAACCTGTTTGGGAGACCGCGCAACCCCGATTTGGGCCATGTGGTCTCCTCTGATCTGCGCCTGCTGTTTAGCAGGTGCAGATCCGAGGAGCGCACAGGGGAGGCTAGCACCTCCCCTACGGTAAGGGCACAAACGTTTTTCCCTTGAGCTGGGGAGGCTCCAACCTCCACTGTACTGCTCTGGAGGCTCCAGCCTCCCCTCCACTCCACTCCACTCCACTGCCCATTGGCCTCACCATTCCAGCGCAGTATAGGATTGCGCCCTTAATTGCATTGTGGTGGTGGTGGGGTTGCCTGTGAACTATGATGGTCCCAGTGTTTGCTTCAGTGGTCTGCAGGCTCCTAAATCACTAATCCCAAGAACATAGGAAGAACTTTGCTGGATCAGGCCAAGAGCCCAACAAGTCTAGCTTCCTACACACCTCTGTGGCCCATCACATGCCTCTGGGAGCATGCACGTCAACAAGATACCTGAATCCTGTTGACACTCCCTTGCACCTGGCATTCAAGAGAGGGGCTACATCTAAATTTTTGAGGTTTCACACAATCAGCATGATTTGTAACTTGTGATGGAAGTTTCCTCCATTGATCTGTCTACTCTAGGCCAGCAGGTCTTTTCCGACATTCGTATGCAACAGTAACAGTTGGCGGTAAGGGAAGTTCAACAGTGGAACAGAGGGAGGTCAGCCACCTGCTGGAGATGCTCTCATCATTTCCTGTTACAGGCAGGACTTTCACATCACTTCCAACTTGATGATTCTATTTTCCTAACTGCACATAAAGCAGTGAGCCTCCTCTGCAGCAATGAAGGCTGCATTCTTAAGAGGGATTTTGCAGTGTTCCAACACAATTGGATTTTGGCCCCAATTTTCAAGTTCTGATTAGCATGAATGGATTCCTGGACTGGTCTGGAACCTGAAACCTCCAGCATAGGCTAGTTGACCTAGCCTATAGAAAACAGTCTGCCGGCAAGGTATGTCTTTTGAATGTGACGAGAAGTTCCTAAGTTCCAGCTTCTCCAGCTGTCCATATTGACCAGGGACAGATCCTATTTTCAGATCCCTGCTCCTAATTCCTCCGGGCATCTTCTCTCCAGGGCATGTGCAGGGCATTAAGGCACTAGGCAAACTACTGCCTGCCATTCCATGCACTGCAGCTGCAGAAGTGTATTTTGAACAGCTGATGACAATATTGTACAATTGTTTGTTTTTTCAAAAAAAGCCTTCAACCAAAAGAACAAATGTTCTCTTTTTGACTTTAAAAGCCAAACAGCTGGATTTTGCAGAGTAAATAATGACAGCATACTGTACAGTGGACAGGACAAGCCTTTGGCACTGCTCGGCAGGGGTAGCGGAGACCGTGTTTTGGTATGAGGCCTTTGGTGTTACCAGTGGATCTCTATTTTCATTGGGGAAATCCTGGGGGTCTGAACTTCTGCAAACATGACTTGAGACCTGGTTAGTTTGGCACAGATGCAAAGCGATCTTGGACTCTTTCACTCTCTTAGACCCTCTGATGGTGCATGCACAGTGCGAGATCTAGCAGGGCTCTGCAAAAATAGCCCAAGACTTCCAGGTGCCTGAGGTGATACACCATGAGTTGTGTTACTTACCCTGTGGCCAGTGGTGTCATTCACATGATTTAGGAACAGGAACTCACTTTTGATTGGCACTTGTTGGGAATCTGGAACCAGCCACGGAGCCTGTTAGGATCCGGAACGCCCGTTCTGGTCTGTTCCCCCTGAATGACATCACTGCCTGTGGCCCACCAGCTCACACACCTCCTCCTGCTTTCCAAGTTTGAAAAAGCAGCAGGGAACAGAATGAAAGTGTGGAGGACAGGAGAGTGGGGGACTAGAGGGACACCACTCTCTTCCCCACAATTCCCCTTCCACTCCAATCCACTCGTCGTCTTTGAACCCAGCGAGTAAGAGGAGGGGAGCAGACGGTACGTACTGCAGGCACCACCACATACCCTGCCATTGCTGTCACTGTCCAGAATGGCTCCGGGGGCGGCTGGGAGAGGCCGCTGACATGCCGTATTCTGGCATTTGCAGTGCTTGCCGCTTCACACACACCCCCATAACTCTGCTAGTGGTCGCAAGCGTGGCCTGGGCGTCCATCGAAGATGTTTCCAGACAGCTCCCAAAGGCAGCTGCAAGCGTTGTGTTCTGGGGGATGGAGAGCCCCCTTTTCTCTGCTAGGGCTCTTCTTGAAAAGTGACACAATCCTCCTCCTCCCAGCCTCCCTTCCTTCTAGAAATTAGGAGGGGTTGAGGGGGAGGAGCATTCCTTATCCAGCATAAAATGCAAGTAGGGCTGCTAAATATTTAGCAGTATGGGAACTCCACAAAAGGTGTCTGCATTGCATCTGCAAGGAGTTGAGGGGCTTGACGCACCCCCCCCCCACAGCAGATGCCTTCGTTTCTGGGCACTGCAGCTGTTGTCTTTGCCAGCAGGGGTGTCGGTTGGTCTCCAGGCCTTGATCATCAGAAATGGGGGAGAAGGAACACCCCCGCGGAGACACAGTAGGGGAGGTGCAGGTCGTCTCTGCATTCCATTTGGATATAGAAATTGAGATCCACAAGCATGCTGCAAAGCTGCGGAATTCAATTTCCTTAGATTCTCTGTTGCTGTTTTCATAGTGTCCCTTTGGTGTCACTTGTTTTCCAAAATGTTACAATGACATTGTCAGGTCCAGAGGGAAGGAAAATGGTGAGATTTCAGAGATGGTTTTCATAATTAAATTTCTGAGCATTTGGCAATGGGGGCTAGAAGGCTGGAGTGGGGAAGAAAGCATAGAGGTGATGCAAGTATTTTTTTAGGTTTCATAACTCTGAAAGACAGACACGTCTCTTCCATCGTCAGGAACTGCTTCCATCAGGGGAGCCGACTTGAGTTCAACATTGGGGTGCTCGTAGCCAGTGATGTCATGCACCCACTACGCACCACTACGTGAGTACCGGTTTCTAGAAGTTGAGCTGGCCCCGCCCACTCGAAGCTGGCCCTGTCGGCTGGTTGGCTCAGTAGCTGCGCATGTGTACTGCATGCCCGCAGCCATTGCCTGCACTTTCTGTGAGGAGGCAGGCAGGCAGGCAGTGTGGTGGTGGCGGCAGCAGCGGCAGCAGTGGCAAGGGAGACCCGGGAATAAGGCAGCAAGCGTGAGAAGGTAGGCTGCCTGGGGCTCCCGCTCACTCCAGATGCGCACATCCAGCGTCCCAGTTCCTCCTGCAGCCTCCCCCCAGCCCCAGCCCCAACACGGTCTTTTTTTGGTCACCCATTCCCCCTCCTGCTCCTTGCCAGCTCCTTGCATTTAACATTAAAGTTAAATGGCTCCCTGTCCCAAAAGGGCTAACAATCTAGTACAGTCTAGCCTGCTATTTAACCAGGGAACAGTTGAAGCAAACTATGTCTATACACATCTCTAGAAAGCAAAGCAATAGAAGTTAAATCCACACAAACCACAAGCTGAAGTTATTACAAACACGATTACATCCATGGCAACAATCATGACATCACTTCCGGCTATGGCCTCACTTCCTGTCATGACATCACTTCCGGCTATGACCTAACTTCCTGCCACGACGTCACTTCCAGCTTATGATGTCACTTCCGGTGGGCGGACCCCGACAAGTGCCAATCAAAAGTGAGTACCTGTTCCTAAATCATTTGGATGACACCACTGCCCGTAGCCAGGCCCCCCGATGCAGCCAGGCCCCTGACGTAGCCACGTCCTTGAAGTACACTCCCCCGCCATGTCTCGCTCGCCTTCTGTCGCTCCCGTCATCTCTCCCTCGCCCTCTGTCACTCCCGCCATCTCCCTCTGTCACTCCCGCCATCTCTTGCTCACCCTGTCTCTCCCGCCATCTCTCCCCCACCCTCTGTCACTCCCGCCATCTCCCTCTGTCTCTCCCGCCATCTCTCCCCCATCCTCTGCCACTTCCGCCATCTCTCGCTTGCCTTCTGTCGCTCCCGCCATCTATCCTTCGCCCTCTGTCACCCTGCCATCTCTCGCAAAGAAAACCAGGACTCTAAGCATCCATATTGATGAATTCGCTGAAATCACTTTCTGAAATAGGGCTCCAGAAAAAAAGACACCAAAACCCATGTTACGTGCATCCACTAAGCCAGTGGTATTGAAGCTTTTTAGACTGGGACCCACTTTTTAGAATGGCACTCATGTTGGGACCCACCAGAAGTGATGTCATTAATCTGGAAGTGATGTTGAGGCAGGAAGTGACATCATCAAGCAGGAAGTACTGTCATTGTAATGTAATAAAATGACACTCCTGAAATGCAAATTGGCATTCTTGGACTGCAGCAATTGTACAACTATGAAACATCCCTGCTAGAAAGCAAGATTAGGACAAAATATGATGTAAAAGCACTGAACTAAAAACAAATTTTAAAAAAGCCCTCACTTGAAAATTCAAATTGATAACACTCACAAAAGGAATATAACAAGAATAAGGTCTGCAGCTTCCAAGATGGCTGCTCCCAGCTTTCCACAACCCACCTGGCATCAGGTCACGACCCACCAAATGGGTTACGACCCACAGTTTGAATAACACTGTCATAGGTCCTTTGTAAGGGCCCAAAATTCAGCAGGGCAAATCCAGCCACCAACCGTTGTTTACACAAATAAAGTGGCCCTTTCTCATCTGTAGGTTTGGCACCCCCAGATTTGACCCCCAGATTGACATCAATCAATCAATCAATCAATCAATCAATCAATCAATCAATCAATCAATCAATAGTATTTATATACCGCTTTTCAACACAAAGTTCCCAAAGCAGTTTACAGGCAAATAACGATAATAATAATAAAGTTAAATGGCTCCCTGTTCCAAAAGGGCTCACAATCTTAAAAAGTGCAGAACCCCACCAGTAACAGCCACTAGAAGAGACACTGCGCAGGGGTGAAGCGGGACAATTACTCTCCCCCTGCTCAACTGAAGAGGAGCACCACTTGGAACAGTGCCTCTGGCCCCATCAGCAGGGGTTCCGGGAAGGGATCCCCTGCACCTATTGAGGGCCCCTTGTACGTCTAGACCACTGGTTGCCAACCTGGGGGTTTCAACCCAGGGAAGCCAGAAGAGAAGGTGGCACCTGTCCGTCCACTGCCTGCGGCCTCCGACCGTGGCTGGGCTGGGCTGGCTCTCCAGGCCCTGGACGGGCTCATCCGCACAGTGTGCTCCCCCGGCTGATCTGGGGCTAGTCCAGGAGGGTGGGGGTGGGGCCGATCAGTGAGTGCGGAGAACGCTGTTGGCAGGTTTTGCATCCAGAGGTGGCCCTGGGGTGGGGACAGGAGAGCAGCTTTCTCTGCTTTCCTCTTTAATGAAACTTCCCCAACCTTTTCAGAAACTTTTCCAACTTGGAATGACCTGAAGTGTGGGCAGCACAACCCAGCCAGGCCCAAGTCCCCTTTCCGAGATTTACCAAGTGGTTTCCTTTTTGCTTTCTTTTTTTCCATCAGGTTATAAATCTCACTCAGAACTGTCACAGCCACAAGCCAGTCCTGGCTGCAGGAAGCTCCCTGCCTTCCTTCAGAACAGAACAGAAGCAGCCAGCAGCACAAGACCGATTCAGAGATCCACAAGAAGGATGGAGAACCCCCCTCCCCCCAGCAATTCCCACACCGTTCTTGATTTCTTCTTTCCCTGCAGGTGAGCTCAAGCCCGCTCCTGTGCTTCTTCCCAAAGTGAATCCAAGAAGGTGTATTTTTTTTTCCAGACTAGCTTTTGGAGGGGCAGAAACACTTGGAACGAAATAGGATCTATAAAACAACAAAAAATAAACAGATAAAATTCCAGTTCGGATGTGGCCAAGACAAGGAAACCACAAGGAAATCAGCCTTGGGCGCATGTGGCTGCAGACAGACCGGTCGGGGGGAGGAGGGCAAATGGCAGCTCATCGGGGGGGGGGACTTTGGGCAGAAAAATAAGGCAAGAGAAAAGAATCCTTTGCCCATGTGCTGTGGTTCCGTTCAATATCAACACCCCTCCCCTGGCTGCTTTTTTGTGAGAAGGCTACAGCAGTGTAGCTGTGGGGGGGGGAACAGCAAGTATTGCAGGTGCCACAAAGCAGCTCCTCCCACTCACCGTCAGAGCCATTCCAGAAGCACTGGCAATGCGCGGGGGCTTCCCGAACCGGATGGCATCTCCTGCACCCATCACTGCCTGGGAGGGCTCCGTGGGGCTGGGGTGTGGAGTGCTAATTAATGTACACAATTGACATTAAACTATGGTTACTGAGCACCAGGGCCACCCAACAGATTCTGGCCTGGCCCAGATTCCAGAATCGTGGAGATCAATGTTTAGCAACTCTAATCCCTGCACAGAGTAAACCTGGGCTGTGCTTTTCCACGGATGTGTTGATGGTGCTACATGCAGGGAGTTCACTTTGGATGTGGGAGAATGCTCAAAGATCTTTCTTTTATTTTATCTATTTAAAATGCTGATATACACACAATCTAAAAACATAAAGCAATACTACAGCCATAGCAATCAGATCCAATAAAATACAGAAGCTACAATCAGCAGAGGCAAAGAAACGTTCCCAGAAGCAAAACGAAAACTGCTACAGGAAAGGCAGATGAACCAGGAACGCTGTTAGCCCTTGCGAGAAGAGGCGCAGGAAGGCTTCCTTCTGAATGCTGCAGGGAGGCCGTTCCGTAAGGATGGGGCTGCCATGCCACAGTCCTGGTCACGGCCAGCCTGGTCTCCATCAGAGGGGGAAGGCGTAACAGGGGCTCTCAGCCAGGGCCAGCCCAAGATCCCCTGACCCCTCCCCCAGGCCTCTGGGATGGGCAGCACCAACCTATGGCGCATGTTGCACGGGTGCTACGTCGTCGTGTCAGTGCAACTGCATTAGTGCCAACACGGGGGCACCAAGCGGCACCCTCATGTTGGCGCGAAGGCCATGGGCCTGGCTCTGCGGGCAGCATTGCTCCCATTGTGCCTGCACCGCACCTCCCTTGCGCCGGCCAAAGTCGGCTGGAGCAGGGGAGGTGCCATGTTGGGGCGGGGGAGGGAGTGGGTGGGGGGAGGGCATAATGGGGTGGGTTGTGGGCAGGCCGGCAGGCAGGCTGGCCCGGGAGGGGGGTTGGGCTTGGGATTCAGCCATAAGGCCGAATCCTGAGCCCGTTCAGGAGGCTGCGTGGCCCCGATTGGAACGTGCCCTTCTCACGGGGAGGCTCCAGCCTCACCTGTTCTGCTCTGGATGTGGCGCAGGCCCCTCGGCCTCCCCCTTCCAGCCAGTAGTGGGATCTAAATGATTTAGGAACAGGAACTCACTTTTGATTGGCACTTGTTGGGAACCCGGAACCAGCCACAGAGCCCGTTAGGATCCGGAACGCCTGTTCTGGTCCGTTCCCCCTGAATGACATCACTGCCATCGCCCCCCTAGGAATCCGGAGTCGCTCCCTTTAACCCTCTGAGTGCCGGCCAACCCAGAAGAAAAGCTCTTTGCAGAGGAATTGGGAGGGGGGAGGAGGGAGAGTGAAGTGGGCGGAGTCAGCCCTAATTTTAACTAGTGGAACTGAGTTCCCCCGCGTTCCCCCTCAATCCCACCACTGCTTCCAGCGCAGTACAGGATTGCCCTCTAATGTTATCAGAGGGTACAAAGTTGCTTTTCGGCCCCTTCCCAAAGGGGGGGGGGAAACAGGCGGGGGAGGAAGGCAAGGGCTGGAGCAGAGTCTTCTCTGGAGCTCAGGTCTACCTGCCACCACCACCACCACCCCCGTTGGCTGGGCCTCCCTGTACCAAAGTTGACAGTGGCGGAGGCCGTGAAGTGAGGGCTGTAGGGAACTCATGGGGGCAACGAGGTGTGAAAATGTATGATCCCAGGAAATTTCCGGGCCCTCTCCTTCGGCTCTTGGGCCACCTATTTGACCGCAGGTCCAGGTACAATTTACCCCCTGTACCCCCTCTCGTGGCCCTGCCCCCCCTGCCAAATGCAGTCACCCCTTACCCAATGATGCCCCAGCAGAGGCTCCTCCCACCATCCAATAGTCTAGCTCAGCACTCCCCTCCCCTCCCCTCCCCTCTTCTCTTCCTCTCTGCCATGGAGCTGAAGGAGAAGGAGCAGCAGTGGAGGCAAATGGGGGTTAGAAATGGGTGCCCCCACCCCAATCTGCTGCCTGAGGCAACGTTTTCAGGACGCAGTCCTAGGCAACCTTTAGCTGTGGGGTAAGGGAACCAATGTGCCCAGTGGTGTCAGCCTACCGGTTCGCTGGGCGGAGTTTCTTCGCTCGCTGGGAGGGTTTCCGTGGTGATCGGCAGCGTGCTCGCTGCCTCCCGTTGCGTAATGGCTGCAGC
>JAJKFI010000273.1:212026-230999 GCA_029204185.1 Lerista edwardsae
TGGGGGGGAAATGTGTGGTGCGTGGGGGAGGGAGCAGACAAGGAGCCAGGCTGTGGGGCAGGGCGGATGGCACGGCTGTTGGATGGCCAGGAAAAGGCATTTGGGAGCAGGGCAAGCTGGCACCAGGCGTCTGGTCAAGCTGCTAATGGAAACAGAGACGTTGACCGCGTGGCTCTGCTGGGCATCACGAGACCCTCTTGCCAAGCACTGACGACCCCACCTGCCCTGTGGGGTGTGTGGCATTTATGGCCCATGACCAATGGGCTGGTCTTAGCAGGAGCCCAAGACAGGCAAACGAGAGCTTTCATCTTGGACAGGAATGCCAATTGAGCGTGGACTTTCTTTGGTGTAAGCCGACAACGCAGGCCTTTGCTGTTCCTGTGGCCAGGCACTCTTTCGTGTTTTGTGACTCTGCACAGACCCACAGGGAGAATGGAGGGGCTTGGAGCAGGGGACCGGGCAGGAGATTATCTTATTAAGTGGAAGCAGTGATGTCATGCAGGGGGTACGCGGAGGTACGCGAGTACCGGTTTCTAGGATTATGGCTGGCCCCGCCCACTCGTTCACTCCGCCCCCTGCAACGTTTGAATTTCCTGCACGTTTGAGTTGCCTGCACGTTCTCAGAGCCAGGCAGGCAGCGTGCGGAGCCTTTCCTTGCCTTGCCACTGAAAAATGAGCTGCTCTGGGGTTTTGGAACTGTTGGGTCACTTTAACATGATGCCAGGCCTCCTTAACATGTTCTGGGGGTGCTGTGGAATACTGTTGCAACTGTTGGGTCCATTTAAAATTGTCTGAGGCCTCAAAAAGGGCTTTTTTCATGTCACTTCCTGCCACAAAATCACTTCTGGCTTATGATGTCACTTCCGGTGGGCGGGTCCCAACACGTGCCAATCAAAAGTGAGTTTAGATGACACCACTGAGTGGAAGGTTTGCAGGTTGCACATGTCCAGACTTCCCCTCGGTAGGAATGAAAAGATTCATCTTTCCAACCCAGCTTATGAACAGAAGCTGGTTACAGCTTTACTGCCAGAGCAGCAGTAACAGTTGCCCATGTGGGAAGCTGGGTGGGGATAGGAGGCATCATTTAAAAGGGAAGCTTGCAACTCTGGCAACCCATAGGGTAAAACTGGATCACTGGCATGCATATGCATTTTCCAAAGCCTGGGAGAGCATGCGTTTTGGGGGGATCTTGCGGGGCTTTGGAGCTGCTACTCACAACAGCCTAGTGGACAAGAAGCAAACCAAATAAAATCAGGAGGGAAGAGGAACATACACAACTCCAGGTTCTGACTGTTGCCACCTTAGAGAATCATGCAAATAAGAGTCCTAATGATGATGGAGATGCAGGGTCTCTTCCTCCGAGGCAGCCTTGTGAGAGCCTCGATCATTTACGGCAGAGGTAGCTGGGGTAGGTGATCATTCGGAGGTGGCCGGTTCCACGTTTGACTCGCCTTAATTCGGGTGTATTGCCTGAACTTTCATTGAGAAGGGGGGGTCTGGCTATGGTGTTTTCCCCTTGCTCTTTTGTTGTGTTCCTTGTTCAGCTGGCAATCCTAACCCTCTCCCTCTGCACCAAACATTAAAATGTCAGGGCCCAGATGCTTCAGTGGGATTTATTCCTCTGCTGCTGCTGCTGCTGCTGCTGCAACGATGCAAAACAAACTCTTTTAGCTTTGGGTTTGTTCTTTCCAGATGGAAACTCGCTGCTCTGATCCAAATGAAATGAGGAAATGTGTCTGTGAGCATGGGGTGCAGGCGTAGATTTCAATCGGCCTCATTAAAAAGAAGAAGAAGAAAGAGAAGGGGGGAGCATGTGAACCCACGGCTTGGAGAAGCGGGCCCTGGCAACATGGGCTCAGCGTTACAGGAGATGGGAGGAGTCGGGCAGCATAACAGACGGCAGCAAAACGCTTTGAAAGGCATCGCTCCTTCCAGATGTGACTCCGTGCACGACCTCCTGTGTGCCTGCAGCCAGGGAGTTGGCAGGCTGCAGTCACGCCGGCAGATCTCTCTTTGGGGGCAACAGCCTTCTGCCAACACTGGCTGACCTTCTTCCCTCCCTGTCATGTTCCTGTCACACTGAAGGGCTTTTGTCATTCTGATGAGGCTCCGACACGTTGCAAAGTGCCTGTTTCTCTTTTTGATGCACAGTGATGGGACTTCAGGCTGCAGTCCGATGCAGGGTCAGAATAATAATAACTTTGTTTTTATTGCTTTTTTATTGTAATGCCGCCTTGAGTGCCTTCGGGCAAAAAGGCGGGATATAAATTCAATTAATAATAATAATAATAATAATAATAATAATAATAATAATAGCATCATGGCGTTAGAAGGGACCTGCGAGATAATCAAGACTGACTTCCTGCCAATGCAAGCAGTCCACAACCACCACCACCCCCTGGTAAATGGCTATTTAGCCTCTGCTTAAAGGCCTGCAGCAATGGAGAGTCTGCCCACCTTCTGAGGCAGGCTGGCCCACTGCTGAACAACCCTTAACACCTCAACGTTTGCCTGTTTAATTGAAATTTCCCTTGTTGCAATTCTATCCTGTGGAACCAGAGGTGGATCTACAGGGAGGGCAAAGCTCTAAGTGTTGCAAGAAGCCTTACCCTGTCGTGTAAACCCCTCCTCTCCCTTGCTGCTGTAGCCAGTAAGCAACGCCAAGATGTTGCTGTTCCCTGTGAGGATTTGGCTAAAACCGTGCAGGAGAGGAGTGATTTCCACTGCAAGGTGAGGCTCCTTGCAACACTTAGAGCTTTGCCCTTCCTTAGATCTGCCTCTGTGTGGAACAGCAGAGAATATGTCCATTTCGTCTTCCACAGCATCCTGTGGCTATCTGTAGTTCAGTAGTGCTCATGCTTTTTAGCAGGAGGGCCTACTTTTCAAAATGGCTATCGGGACCCACCCAGCTTTACAAGACTTAAAAAAAGCTGGTCTAGAAAGACACACTAATTTTATGTATTTATTTATAAGTAATATTTACTTGCAACAAAACAAAACCCGCAATTGTTTTCTCGTAATGAGGCAGCCCTAATGAATAGCCTCAAGGCTAGTGAGGGGCTTGACAAGCCTTCACCTGTTCTCATTGACGGACTTGGGGGGGGGGAACACCAGAAAAAAGACACTCAAACATTTGTCTCTCTAGATGTGCAGAAGTTTGCAAACTGCAGGAGCTCAGCCAGTGGTGTCATCTAAATGATTTAAGAACAGGTACTCACTTTTGATTGGCAAGTGTCGGGACCCGCCCACCGGAAGTGACGTCATAAGCCAGAAGTGATGTCGTGGCAGGAAGTGACATAAAAAAGCCCTTTTTGAGGCCTCAGATGATTTTAAACTGATCCAACAGTTGCAACAGTATTCCACAGCACCCCCAAAACATGTTAAGGAGGCCTGGCATCATGTTAAAACCCCAGAGCAACTCATTTTTCAGTGGCAAGGAAAGGAAAGGCTCCGCTCGCTGCCTGCCTGCCTGCCTGGCTCTGAGAACATGCAGGCAACTCAAACATGCAGGAAATTCAAACGTTGCAGAGGGCGGAATCGATGAGTGGGCGGGCGAATGGGTGGGGCCAGCTGTAATCCTAGAAACCGGTACTTGCGTACCCCCGCGTACCCCCTGCATGACATCACTGAGTTCAGCTCATTGCAGGGCAGTTGGCAACTCTCTGGTTTTTGAATAGGGCTTGAGGCAATGAGTTATCCGATCTTTCCATCAGCCATCTTTTCATGGAAGGGTCTGTGGGACCCACCAGAAATCGAGTCACAACCAGCGGCGTCATGCCGCGGGGACGGGGAAGATGGCGAAACAGAGCGGTACGCAACCGCCGGGCTGCCGCTCACCCGTTCCTCCCGCCCAGCGTTACGGCAGCATGACGCCGCTGGTCACAACCCACCAAAGTTTGAGAAATGTAGATAGTTATCATGCCACCTCCCAGCAATCTCTTCTCCAGACTCCAAACATGCCCACCTCCTTCAACCTGTCCAATATTGCAGGTGGGGTCTGATTAAAGCACTTATGGGGGAAGAAGAATCAGTGAAGCAGCCATAGGACATGCTACCAACATATTTCCTTGCAGAGTTGACACCTTCAGTTTCCTGGCAAGCCCTGCCTTTTAAGAGCTGTGCTGCAGGCAGAAATTCAACTGGTAGCACTTTTCTAGAAGCCAATACTTCATGGCAAGGTAAATCTGGCAAGCAGGTCTCCAGCCCCATGCTTATCCAGGCATTGGTCATGTTGATGTTTGTTTGATAATATTTGTTTCCTTGCCATGATGATTTCTGCACATCCTGTTAGAGGCACAAGAAAGACTTCAAAATGTACTCCAAGACTTCAAAATGGAGTTGGAGTCTCCTGGAATCAATCTTCAAATATCGTAACTATTGAAAGAACTCCTGGAGATTTTAACATTTCTCTCCCCATTGACACAAGCTTGCAAACTGCAAGCCATGTTTCAGTGGAGGGTCTGTGGAACCTACCAGAAATCAAGTAATGACCCATCAAGTTGGTGCCGACCCATGGTTTGAGAAACGCTGGAAATCGAAAATTGTTTCTTTGGATTGAGCTGATCTGTAACCAGGGAGTGAGTTGGGAGTGAATCTCCAAATTCGAGTTGAGTTGATTTGCAAGTCTCTGCCCCGCTGTGGCTTGACTCATGCATGAGACCTAGTGCATGCCTGTGGCAACTCGACTGTTAATGACTCAAGTCCATTTTGACTCAAGTCTTTTGGAGTTTTTTTAATTGACAGCCAGTTCACAGAGGAAAGGATTTGAACCTGCACCGTTAGTGATTAAAGTCCAGCATTCGAACCACTAAACCAAGCTGGCTTTCTAACTTCTAGTGCAAAAGAGTAAATTCTTAAAACCAGCTAGCTGATTGTGGCTGCCTCTTTGAAGGTGCCTGAAACCTCACAGAGTCTTTGAATGGCCAGCAGAGTCCTCTGAGGTGGTGGCAGGCACCTTCCAAGAGTTAGCCCCGACCAGATCTGTCTTTGAAACTGGTGGGGAGGCAGGATCAGAAACTTCTGCCCGCCAGTTTCAAGGGTTGCATGCAGCTCGGGGGTCCCTCTTTGAAGGTGATTGAGTCTCCTGCTGGTTTCAAAGGCTGCGATCTGGTCAGGGTGCCTCTCTGAAGTAAATAGCAGGCTGATAAAAATCTGAATCGCGGATCAATGGCCGAGTCTTTTGACACTTGAAACTCGAGTGTCACTACAGTCAGGCCAAAATGTGAATATTCAAGTCCCAACTCGAGTCCCAATTCTTTTCTCTCATCTTTACTTGTAACCAGATCCAGTGTTCACATGCAAAAGGGAACTAATACAAACCCTGCTAACTGGGCAAGAGGCACTTTTTCAAGTGGTGTTCTCTTATATTTAGCAGGGGGAGAGCAATCGTCCCTCTTCACCCCAGCACAGTGTCTTTCTCGTGGCTGTTGCTGGTGGTGTTCTCCATTCTTTTAGACTGTGAGCCCTTTTGGGACAGGGAGCCAGTTAACTTTAATGTTATTATTTGCCTGTAAACCGCTTTGTGAACTTTGTGTTGAAAAGCGGTGTATAAATACTAGTGATTGATTGATTGATTGATTGATTGATTGATTGATTGATTGATTCAATCACTTCCAGCCGTTCTCTCTTGCTTGTAATGTTTTTCATCATCACTGGGCTGATACATTTCCGAAAAAAGGACCTGCTGGGAATGAATCATTAAAAGGAGTAAAAGGAGAACCTTTGCAGCAGCCATTTTCAACATCTTCCTTCTCCTGGCACATTGACCTCTTTGGTCTTCTCTAAGGTCTTCACATCCTGTGATATCACTTCCGGCATCTCAGAGACTCTTCTGTGTTCTGTTCCTTTAAATTTCTTAGGTCATTGATCTGTAATAATGAATTGTCTGTCCCTCTTCCTCCACCAGTTCTGCCGGCCGAGGAAGCGGGTCAGACAATTCATTACTACAGGCTGTTGCCCTAAAAACAGAGTCACAGAACCCAGAAGAGTTTTTCAGAGATTTTCAACCCCTGTGCTCCACATTCCCAGATCACAGGTCCCTGTAGACCTTTCATGGCACACTGGTGGAAAATTGCTGTTTGGAGGTTGCCTGTCCCAATGGTTTGGGCACAAGCATTTCCTACATTTTTGCAAAATGCACTTTTATTCTGCAGGCCAGGCTGCTTTGCATGGAGTCTGTTTTCTACCCATCATACTGGCCTCAGGGAGACCTCGCTTCCCAAAATAGATGCTCTGTTTTAATCCCTTCATTATTTCTGCTGGGGTCTGGTTATTTTTATGAGCATCTGCCTCTCGTTTTCCCCCTCCTTTCCATGTATTCCTTCAGTCAAATAGGCAGTTATTGCCACACTCCTGGTATTTATATATAGCACTGAGGACACCTCTGGGGTGAGACATGGGGACCCAAATGTTTCAGTGCAAGCCTTGTTGGAAATTGACAGGCGGTACATCCTGTGAACCACACTAAATAAGATGGGAACAAACGACAAGGAGTTTCTCTTGCACAAGCTCCATTGAAAAGAATGGTAGGCTCACAATCAGCCATCACTGAGTGGTAGATAATTTTTTTTGGAGTCCAGGTTCAGTCTTCCCTTTCAATTTCTTCCTAACTAGCCTCCTCATCTGAGGGAAATCTGCCCTTCGAAAGTCAAGGGTTCTTGTGTCAGATTTGCTCTGCACTCTTTCCTGGACATGCATGGCAAAACCAATCGCAGCATGGTCACTGTTCCCCAATGGCTCAGTAGCACTTACATCCGTAACTAGGTCCCGAGTACCACACAATATTAAATCCAGAGTCGCCTGTCCTCTGGTGGGCTCCGTGACTAGCTGCTCTAAGGCACAGTCGTTCAGCACATCAAGGAATCCGGTCTCTCTTTCTTGACCAGAGCAGCAGTTGACCCAGTCAATATGAGGATAATTGAAGTCCCCCATGATTAGTTTAACCCACTGTGCCACCACAGTGGCATGTCATATATATTGTGTATGTCATATATATTGGGTTGTAAAATGGTTATCTTAACACTTCCTTGTAAGTTTCAGTTTAACTCTAGGCAGAAAGGTTAAGAGGTCAACCTGTACTGAGAAACAGAAACTGAAAGTTTTTATTGAAAAAGTAAAAAATGGTTTTGGTGAAAAGGCAAACTACAGTTATGTACATTATGTGGGAGAAAGTTCTATTCAGCTGAGTGAAACTTACTTCTAAATAAGCCTTTATAGGCTGACCCTGTTGCACCACATTGGAGAAATGAAACTTAACACTGGCCATCTGATTGGGTAAAATCTGGGAGGAAGGGTCCGTGGTTTCCTTGTGGACACTCTGCTTGGGAAGGAAGCAGCAGAGAGAAAAATCTTGCTTGGAAAAAGAGAGAGCCAAGCCCCAGAAGATTGGACAAGAAATAGGATTGAAAAGCTGAATCACGCGTGAATATTGTTTTAATTTGGAACCCGGGGACAACAGACAAGCAGTCTCGTTTGGTTGGCTGGGTTTTCCCTGTTTATTTTCTGTCCCCATATGCTCTTCTGGGTTTTTTTTTTTTTAAGCGCATTGCTTTAAGACCATCTTTCCTTTTTCAAAATCTGAAGTAAACATTTATTCTTGTTGGTTAGCTTACTGCGGAGGGCTCCCCACCATGCAATAGCCAGCTCCACCCGTCCTACTACAGCTGAAATGGCTGAATCATAAAAGTCAGAATTTCGGAGCGTCTTCAGTGGAGGCGGCCTCAGAAAAGATCTACCATGTGGTAGCAGTGCGGAAGACCACAGGAAGACAAGTTAAACAAGTTGTGGCTGTTTGCCAGGGGTGTGATGGTAAATTTTGAAGTGCAGGAGTTTGTCAGGCCATCCCCAGTAGACACGCTCCCATTAAGAACCCCAGCAATAACAAAAATTTACTTTCATTTTTTTTTTCATAAGGATGATTTCATCCCCTGACATATTTTCTGATTTTGGGATGTATTGTACATCATTTACAGTTCAAGCTCATATCATCTCAAACTTCTGCAATGGGTTACAGTGGTTTCAAACAAACTGTATGAAGAGTTAAAAAAATGAAATTAAGAATGCCCTAGATAAATATCAAAGATGTATTAAAATGCAAGTCTCTCTGTGTTTATGTAAAAGTCCTAGTGTGTTCAATAGGACTTACTTCTAGGAAAATTTACTTGGGATTATAGCTGCAATCTAGCAAAGGGCCCAATCCTATCCAGCTTTCCAGGGCTGATGCAACCATATCAAAAGTGCATGCACTGCATCCTGCAGTGGGGGGGGGGGAGTCATGGAGGCCTCCTCAAGGTAAAGAAATCTTACCTAGGGGCTGCATTGCAGCTGCATCAGTCTACACGAGAGGTGGGAGTTCTGTGAGTGGAGCTTGGGATGATAGATCTTTTTCAACAAAACCAAACCTTGGGAGTGGAGGCTTTGGGTCCGTGTGGCAGCACACGGGGAAGAGGATACTAACCCTTTCTTCCAGCTGCAATCTGTATTCCATTGGCAAAAACGCCCCTGGCGACACCCCTAAGTTGGATTGCACACCCTTTTTTGATAGATGGCTCCAGGAGTTCTAACCATGGGTTGCCTACATCAAGCTGAGCTTACCCCTCACTGTCACATCTGAGTACACGAAGCAATGGCAACAGGCCACTGCTCCATCTAGCTCAATAATGCCCTAGCTCCCTAAGGTTTCAGATGGGGGACCTCCCCAGCCCTACCAGGAGAAGTTACCAGGATTTGAACCTGGGGCCACTGAGCTAGGACCTGTACTTGCGTCGGAATGGTGCGGTATCTAGCCCACTGATAATGGAGGGGGCAGTGGTGTAGCCAAGGGGCGCACTGCCCGAGGTCACGCCAGTTGGCCTGCCGCCACCCCCAAAATAATTGTGATGACATCATCAAGTCAGGGAAATTACGTCCGGCTCCATGGGTGGCTTCTGACCGCCCCCAGAGCCTTTGCGGGTGCGGCCAGTATGATGTTACTTTTGGCATGGCCAATTGGCTACCTTTCTTGGCACAGTCAGAGCAGACCATACTGGGAATAGCAGTGGAGCAGGCAGGAGGATGTGCTGCCCTCCAGGGGTGACCCAAAGCACCATGAGATGCAGGGTGGCCCGTGAGAGCAATGCCACTGGATGGGGGCTTGCCCCTGGCCCTGTGCAGCCCAGCTGGCTGACCAAGATTCCATGAAACACTTCAACTCTTCTTGAAGGGTTGCCAGCTGACCAGGAAAAACAGCCTCTCCTGCTCCTGTGCCAACCAAAGGTTAATGTACATAAATCAGGAGGTGATGACTTTTGTACCTGTGAGCTGAACATGAACATGAAAACCTGCAAATTGTTACAGATGGAAGGAACATTGAAAGGGGGAGAAGGTAAGTGGTTGGCAACCATATCTTGAACACCTTCAATAAATTTAAAGCCGCAATCCCATCTCCACTTACAAGGGGATAAGTCCTGTTGAATCTATTGGCACATAGGAAATAGGCATAGAACTGAAGTCTTAAATTGCAATCCTATACACACTTTCCTGGGTGTAAGACCCATTGCCTAAAATGGGACTTACTTCTGAGTAGACATGCACCGGCTTGTCAGTTAGCTTAAGGGTTGCCAGATTTGTCTGTAAGAGTACAGCACTCTTTCAGTTAAATATGCTCCAGTGGGCTTTCCTTCTCATTTGAATTCAGCTGTTGAAATGCCCCAAGTCATTGCAGTAAAAGCAACTAAATTGCCTGCTGGTGTTGTGAGGCAAAACAGTAGATAGTTGGACAAAACTTGTGGTTGGACTGTACCACATATTAAAAAGGCAAAACAGAAAAAAAAACCCACCCACCATTACCCATAGAAAGTTGGATGATAGGGAGATTTCTAGCTTAGTCTTGTTGTGTGCATGCTAGGAATGTTTTAAAGGGGGGTTGGCCTTATGGCAGCAATTTCCAACCAGTATGCCACAGCACACTGGTGTGCCGCAAAAGGTCTGCGGGTGGAGGTTGGAGTATAGTGTCAAAAATCACTGAGAAGCTCTTCCGCATTCTGAGGCTCTGTTTCCAGGACAATTGTGTGTCCCTTTTCCTTTGCCGACGGAGTCAGCAGAGGAAGAGGAACAGACAATTCATTGCTGCAGAAAGTTGTTCTAGGAACAGAGCCTCAGAACCCAGAACAGTCTCCCAGAAGCTGGAAGTGACATCACAAGAGGCAAAGACCATAGAGAAGACCATAGAGGTCAGACGCTGTGAGGAGAAGAAAGTTGAAACTCCCTGCCTGATGGCCTTATACCCCTGTGTTCTGAAGTGAGTCAGTCCAGAAAGAGTTCTGCCATCTTACCTGCAGATGGAGTGGCCTGGGCCATGGAGAATCCTTCTGCCAAAGTCCTCAGCAGGTAGGTTGGCACCCAGAAGCGGGCTATGACCTGTCCTCAGATAGGTCATGGCAGTGCCCCTGCCACCATTTTGTTTGGTGGCTCACGCCTGCACCATCTGGATAGTAGGAGTCCTGGACCAGGTAAAGGCTGCTCAAAACATTGAAGGGGTTGCTTTGGTCAAGCCCCCTAAGTCTTCAGCAGCCCCTTCTGCTCCCGCACTTGGCCTGCCTGGTCTCCCTCTGACTTGTCTTGCCTCCTCTGACCTCCTCGCCCTCCCCTCTGTCTTTCAGGACACGCTTTTGCTTTGCTCCTTCGTTCTGCCCCTTTTCCATGTTGCAGGTGGGAGTTTGAGGTGTCTCTGCACTATGACCAATTGAAGACCTCCGTCCCAAGGACTCTCCTTGGGTGCGCAAAGCATAGTTGCCTTGCATCTGCTGGGCGTCTGGGGAACAGGCAACTTGGAGGATCACATATTTGTCTCTGTATTGTGGTGTCTCTGTGAAGCGTGACAGCTACAACTGCTTCCAGATGTCTTTCCAGCAGGGCCACAGTGGATGTGGTAAACTCCATGATGGAAACCAAAACCCAGAACAGATGTGCCATGCCCATTTCAGCAGCGTGCACATCTGGCTCTGGGAACCACCAGAACAAATGACTTTGACTGTCAGCATCAAAAACGGAGAGAAAAGCGTGCTAACCAGGCCTTCAGCAGACGTCCCCCAATACTATCTGGTGAAATAATATTGTGTTGTTGGACACGTTACAGCAACCTCTGAGATTTTGCAACCACCCAAAGCAAAGGTTCTTGAGAGTGCCGCAAAATCAAGGCCTATGTCCACCATGCTCCTATCCAAAGCTCTGTGCCTTTGACGATTTTCATGGCAAGCGGATAATCAACTGGTGCTGTTCCATCATTGGAACACTTTCCCATTGGGAAATGCTGCACCAGTTGGATTGTTGCCTGCACAGAGCTTCTCGTCTAACCATGACTAGGGGAAACTAACCAGGAGAAAAAACAGCCTGGTTTGCTCCTGTGCCTTTAACAGAACACGCAGAAATCAGCGGGTGAAATTGTGCCACAGGGTTATGGACTTAGTGGGTTTTAATTGCTACAGGTCCAGCTATAGGCATCTGTTTGAAAGTCTGCAGTCCTGGTGGCAAGATTCAAGCTCTCAATCTCTACTCTATGGTGCCAATTTTTTTTCTAGTTCTGTTCCTGTGCTCGAAATAAAGAAATTAAGCATGGAATGCTTGTCTCACACTTCTCTCTGCACCAGGAAAACATCACTGTGTCAAGCTGCTGTGAAAGTCAGAGGAGCAGTGCGTAATGAAGAAGGGATGTTATGGTGTGATCTGCCTCAACATTGCAATTAGCTTGATGAGGAGCTTGATGTTCACAGCTCCTGAGGCCTATTCCAAGAAGCAGCCTTGGTGCAGGGGCATGATTTGAACTGGAGAAGAAGGGATCAGTCTCCGCCAAGGGGCCCTGGTGGCTGTTCCCTTTGTGCACTAGGAGCAGCCAGAGCACACGGGGGATGTTTACTATTCTAATATTTATGTTCTCCTATTCAGGGGTGATGCAACCTGGTGGATCACTGTCTTAGCACAGTCTCAGATCCTTTGTGCGTGTTTCATTGGGAGCAACTAGCCTGGGTGGTGGGGTTCTGCATAGAAAGGAGGCCTTTTTGCTGTTGCTGATTACTTTGCTACTTCCCCCTCAACTGCAGGAAGCAGATCATTGCAGCTTGCATTGGCGGCAAGTTGGAGGGAAGTGGTGGAAGACTCATGGGGAAAGGCTGCTCCAAACTGCTGCCTCCTGGGACCCCAATGCAACCCACATCAGGTGGCCTCATGGTAGGGCTGGCTCTGCTCTTATTGTCAGGGGCCTCTGGAGCCTGTTCTAAGCAGAAATGTGGTATCAGAATATTCTAAATGAAGACCTACGTGGCAGTTGAGTGGGGGTGCTAAGAATCCTTAGCCATCTACCAGGGGCCTTCCTTATCTGCTGGCTGGGCATGCACAGATGCCAAGCCTGCGCCACAGAGGGCCTCCTGTACACAACTAGAAGTTGCTTCTGGTTTGCGCCAGCAACTTCCTGGACTTGGCTAGAAGACGCCAGTGAGAACTGGAAGTGGCTTCTGGTTGCGTAAGGGAGGCTGCCTGAGGAGGCCAGGATGACCTTCAGAGGGCTGGATCTGCCTTCAGGTGAGTAACTGCAGTGCTAACTCCCACACTCGGATTTCAGTATCCAGGAGGATGGATCCCCTGCAGATGCTGAAGGCTCCCTGGGAGAAGCACTGACTTTTAAACCAGTTTGGGCCTCTAGCACAGATGCTCAAATGGCAGGAATGGGAGGGAACATGAAATCAGGGATGGGATGGACTCACTGAGCTCAAATCACAAGTTATTTGCAAGTCCTGCCCATGCGATTCAACTCACCCGTGAGTCGTAGCGCATGCGCATGGGCGACTCGCCCTCAGAAATTCCTGAGTCATTTTTGCTTAAGTCTTTTTGTGAAGTGATTCATGGCCAAGTCAGGTGCAACTCCATGGAAAAAAGGAGGTGCTGGTGTGTGTGTGTGTGTTGTTGGAGTTGGAGTTTTATACTCCCCTGGTGTTCCCATCCCATCCGCAGTCAGCAATTTGAAGTCCTTTCGCTTCAACCACCATTTCATTTATGTAAACAAAAAAACCTGTGCAATTGCTGTCACCCAAGGGAATGCAGTGGGGTAGTACAGAAAAACAATCAGTTACCCACATGAACCCCAGAAATGAACCCCCCTGTTATAATGTGAATGGGGGGGGTCATTTCTGGGGTTCATGTGGGTTCATATGACTCCCAATATTCTGCCTTCAGAAAGAACGCCCAACCCACGCAACAGGCCAACAGAGAGTGATTGAGCCCGGTGAAGCTACCCCCCCCAAAAAAAACCCCAACCTTAACCCTTCCTCCTCCCCTTCAGCACCCACCTCCTAGCTGGAACTAACCTACCCTGCTGCTCGCACTGGTCTCACTGCCTGCTCGCAGACCAAGTAATGCACGTGACTTTGCCCCACAAGGTCTTTTGCATGATGCAGAAGCAGTGAAAAAGCAAGCAAGCATGCCCTGAGATTCGTAGCACAAAGAGACTCATGGGAAAAATACAAGTGTCTTCATGACCTGAGTTTTTCAGAGTGATGACGCATTTCCAAGTCAGTGAACCCAAGTCACTGACATGCGTGACTCGCGTGTACCTGAGTTTTCACAACTCGAACTCTAGCCACGTCCTCGAGTTTCCATCACTGCGTGAAATATTCTTGAGATCCAGGAACCCTGGGCCTGGCTCTGCACGGTTCCTGTGTCATCCCTCCTGTACCTGCTTAGCAGGGAGGGAGGCCTCAAGAGGCAGGATTACTCTGTGCTGCGTACTTTGAAGCTGAGAAGTGCTAAGTGTTGCATATTATTATCCTGTAAGTGGGGCCTTCTAAGTGGCAGCGGGAGGAAAATGAAAGTAGAGACATTTGGAGTAAGTTAAGTAACACAAAGCCCAGCAACAGCCGGAGCTGAAGTGCTTTCGAAAGTTTACAGCCTTCTGAGATGGAAATGCATGTGTAAAGAGCATGTTTTCTCCATCAAGCCAATTCTTTTGACTTCAGCACAAATCGGCCTTTGTACTTCACAGCGAAAAGAGTTCAAAGCTCCCCCCCCAGCCCACTGGCTGATCCTGTCAGCCTAACTGCGTTTTATCCTCTAAATCAACGCTGCCTTGGCGCACTGGGCCATTGGCCGCAGCTCCCTGTTAGGGCTACAGTCCTATACTTTGCTTCCCTGGCTGGTTTCTGTGGCTTTCCAGGGAGCCATGGCTCAGTTTGGGAGCCACTGCCCTGAACTCAACCCTAGCCTAGTCCATGATTCCAAGCCCGCAAGCAGGAGTTGTGCCATCACAGTGGAGAGGACCCTTGAGTGCTCCCTTCCCCCACATTTTCCCCTGCCGTGGACCTTCCCATCACTTGGGGGGCTCCTCTGGCAAATCAGAATTCTCCATGGGCTGCTCAGTCACTTGGACACAGTTGCCATTATTCCTTCCTTACTGGGGACCTTTTTCTCTCTCGATCGAGTGGTAACAATGGACTTGGAGCTGAGTCAACTCGCTTCACCGTGTCCACCTAATTCCCAAGCTCGGGAAATTCAAGGGGCTCAGGTGGCTCCAAGTGTCCAGTCACGTAGGTGAGGCCCAGTTAACACTCAGTGGTGATAGGCTCCTGGTCCTGGATTGGAACCTAAACTCACGGCAGGCTCCTTGCACCACAGTGGGAACCAGACTCAAGGGTCTGAGGCGGGCCACGGCCGAGGCAAGGGGCGCGCTGCTCTGGGAGTCAGCCCAACCCGGCGCTACCCAAGGCCAGGCCCCAGTCAAGCCTGGCAGGGTCAGGGCAGCCTGGGCAGACGTCGACCCAGCGCCTGTCGTCACTCCTGGGCCACTAGTCACAATGTTGCTGCGGGGCCCCAGGTGGCCGCCAGGGTGCACACGCAGCCTCCCCTGTCACCCACGGACCTGCTGCGCCCCGATCTTGGTTGCAGGAGGCAAATGAGCAGCCATGCCCCAGCGCAGGCAAGGCTGGAAGCTGGCGGGAAGGCCTTCATGACCTCGGGGGATGCAGGGACTTCCAGTTATGAGGAAGAAGCTGCTTGTGATGAGAGGCGGCTGAAGGATGCACCTGTGAACCGGCGGAAGCCCTAACAGGGGAGAAGGACCAGAGGGGGGCAACTCCCTTCCCCCTGTCAACCCCCTGAGGCACCAGGTCAGGTCAGCCCTCGGCCAAGCCAACTTGCCCCCCTTTCCCCTTGTTGGGACCCACCGCTTTGCAGTCCTTGCCAGACACAGGCGAGAGGGATGATGCTCAGGGAGGGGCCGAAGCTCCACAAATGGGTGTACAAAACAGGGCCACACGTGTGCCACAGTCTGAGGCAGGGGTCAGCAACCTTTCTGGGCAAAGGGGGCAGAAGTTGGTCGTTGCCAAGCATCTGGGTGGCGGAGCTTCCCCTCAAGCAGGCCGTAGAATTGGGCCCGAAGCTGAGCTCAGCTGTCTTGTATCTGTAGCTGCTGGGCCATTGTATTTGTGTGGGAATATTTCAGTTGCTGAACAGAATTCATTATAAATTGTTTTTACATCCTCTGTTAGCCATTTGAGGGCTATATAGTGAAAGGGGTGAAAGAAATGAATGAATTAAAAGGTTCTGGGATTGGGGCCAAGTCCAAATCTTCCCTTAACTTCTACTTCCATGAAGAAATTGATCAGGAAAGACACTCTCCTTCTGTGTGTTTTCATTTAGGCGTTTATCACTGAATAACAATGCACAACCTCCCGTTGCATTTTAATGAACTCTCCACCAACTTCTCCAGATGGACAGGCACATAAATCACTCCTCCGAAAGAGGAAAGGAAATACTCTTTCGTCATTGCTCTAGGAAGATGTAAATCAGAATCCTGACTGGGTTTGATGGGAAGGCAGGAAGATATATGCACGTCTTCAACAACACACCATCAGCGAAGACACCGGCTGGTTCCCACTGAGCAAACTGCAAATTGCAGCACCCTCATTAAGGCAGAATTTTGGAGGCCCGGTGTGGGACTGGGAAGCCCAGAGCCTTCCTACTGGTGCTGGCAGTCACAGGGACACCTGCTGGACTGGGGGCATCTGATGCAGGCACGGGAGAGGGGAGGGCAGCAATGGGGCAGAGGGTTGGTGGGTCAGGCCCAGGAGGAGGTGGGAGTGGCGGTGCTGGCACTCTACCCCCCCTTTCCAGGCAATCCTTCAATGTGGGCATATGCTGGTGACCTCATTGGTGCAGGTCCTCATTGACCCAGGCTGGCCGCAGGGGCTTAACCTCAGGCAAGGGGACAAATGTCCCTTGATCCCGAGGAGACTTCCAGCAGCTGGGATTCCCCTGTGGGGTGGAGTGTAGCCCATGCTGCTGCATCACCACGCAGGAAGGTAGTGAGGATTGGGCTGCCCATGTGGTTATTTCCCAAGAAGCAGCAGCAGAAGCAGGAAGGGGAACGATTCTGCCAGTCGCCTGACTCCGTCCCCGGCATACCCAGTGATGTCATGCAGGGGGTACGCGGGGGTACGCGAGTACCGGTTTCTAGGATTACGGCTGGCCCCGCCCATTCGCCAGCCCACCTGTCAACTCCGCCCCCTGCAACGTTTGAATTTCCTGCACGTTCTCAGAGCCAGGCAGGCAGGCATGCAGTGAGCGGAGCCTTGCCTTGCCTTGTCACTGAAAAATGAGCTGCTCTGGGGTTTTGGAACTGTTGGGTCACTTTAACATGATGCCAGGCCTCCTTAACATGTTCTGGGGGTGCTGTGGAATACTGTTGCAACTGTTGGATCCAAGAAGGTTAAATGACAGGAGAGGACATGACATCAGTATCTTGAAGCCATGGGTAGAACAATATGGCTGACTCAGATCATTGCCGCCAAGGAGGAGGATTGCCACGAATTCACGAATAAAACTCTCCCTGCAAGCGTGTAAAAGTTAATATCAACCTCTTTAAGCATGCCTGCGTGTTCTGAATACGGGTGTGCGAATCGCTGTACGAAAAATGGGATTTAATTTCCACGGAAAGATTCATGTATTCTCATTACATCGGTTCAATAAAACGACCGTTAATTGAAAAAGTGAGTGAATTTTTTTGAAGCTGTGTAATTCCTTGTTATTCCTAGCAGTCTTATTCACCATTTTCTGACACCCACTGTTCATGGTCTAGAAGGAGAAAAAAAAATTCCCCCCTTTTTTCCCCCTTCCCATTTACACTTTTTTTCCCGCCTTCCATTTTCTACTGTAATATTCTCAAAATTCTGAACATTAACAGAATTTGTTTTATGCAGGGGGGGGGGTGAGTGTAGAAGTTAAAAAATACTCTTAATAGTCTAGAAGTAAAAAAGAATTACTCTCATATTGACAACTACTTGTGTTATGAAGAGATTTTAAAGCTGCAGCGGGCGGGCTTTCGCCGTTATGCAACAGAACGCAGCGATCGCGCTGCTGCTCACCCGGAAGACACGCCCAGCGTACCGGTAGGCTGACACTACTGGCCTGCTGCCTTCCTGAGAATGCAGCAGTAGGTTGGGTCATTTCTCAGCCATTTCCCAATAGCGAAGTGAATCAGAAAGGGAAAAAAAGCCTATTTACAACTAAACATAGCCACAAGCAAAACAACCACACAGGACTCCTGCTTTCCAGTGCCTCATCTTTCCATATTTTGCAACATGGCTGCTCTAGATGCTTTAAGACCCACCTGAAATTGGCTCACAACTCACTGGTGGGTCCCAACCCACAGCTTGGGAACCATTGCTTTAAAATGATTTTGCCAGCTACCTCTCCCCTTCTTTCAACTCACCTTTTCCCAGTGCATCATACAAACATTTTGTCCTTCTGTAACATATTAGCAGGACAATTTTTTTTTAAATCCTTGAAGCTAACAACAATTACAAGAGAAACAAAGCATGGGGGAGGACTATGTGCCCTTGAGCATGTGAACTTCAAACAGACAGAGCAAAGGGACCTTGAGAACCATTCATGTTCATTCTTTCATCCATGATTCCTCCCTTCTAAATGCAAACACATAATTAGGAGTTTTGCTAGCTACCCCCTTCCACTGCCTTTCAAGTCACTTTATTCCATGGCATCAAGTCAAAGACAAAGCCCCCCCCTAAAATCTTAGCAGCTGAGCATTGAAAGCCCCCTGTAAAATATTAACCGCCCAAAGTGCATTTCTATTTTTAAAAAACATCTTTGCCACAATAACAATCATATGGGAACACTTTTAAGAACAGGGAGACACAACACTTTTCAAAGGCATTTCAAAAGCAACCTGGTTTTTCTTATTATTATTATTTATGGTTCCTCTCCCCCCCCCAATAAATGCAAAAACATAATGGGACTTCTGGATAACCTCCTCCTCTTCTGCCCTGCCCCGGTGACAATGCTGGCTCCTCAAAGGAAAAAGGCACAAAAGGGACCTCTGAGATGATCTGAAAACCTACAAAACTGCCCTACAAAACTGCCCTCAACTGCCTATCAGTTCAGTCCCGAGCAAAGTCAAAGCAGAGTCCCCAAGGGAAAAAAGAACAGATATTTTTGGAATTCTCCTCCTTACAGTACACCTTACCTGGGAGATTTTTTTTGCATATTCCAAAGTAACACTGAGAAAGCAGGGGAAAATCCCTTTCCATACGAAAAAGGGGACAGACAAGAGCCATTTAAGCCTATTATATAGCGGGGAGGAGGGCAAAGTTGGGGAAGCAGACCTACAGGTTGTGCATGGAGATAGAGGGGTTTTCAGTTGCAACAAACCGATACCACTGAATCCATGAGTGCTCAAACAAATATTAAACCAGGAGTGCTGATTAGCAAGCAGAGCACAGCTGAGCAGAAACAAGACTTCCTGACACTTGAGGTAGAAGGCCAAATGCTGCGTGCCCCCTTACTTGGTGATATGCCAGCCTCTGCTCCTCCCGTGCCCTGAACCAGAAGCAGAAGCAGGTATCCTCTTTATCAATTTGGAGGTCTCAAAAGTGTGTCCTGGTCGTGAGCTGGTGACCCCAAGCAGAGCATGCTGAAGGCCAGGATGTTCCCCAGT
>JAJKFI010000273.1:231399-251277 GCA_029204185.1 Lerista edwardsae
CAGCGGGCGGGCTTTCGCCATTACGCAACAGAACGCAGCGATCGCGCTGCCGCTCACCCGGAAGACACGCCCAGCGTACCGGTAGGCTGACACTACTGATGTTCCCCCTCCACTGACTGCAGCCGGCTCCTCTGTGGACCGTGTGTTCTGGGGCTCTGCCAGAGGGTCTGATTAGAGTGTGAAATCTTGGGGTTTCACAGCTGACCAAATTCCTCCGTCAGCCCAGCTGTCAGTTGCTTCCCACTCGGAGTGTCTCCCTGTCCCAGAGCCATGGCGAATGTGGAGCTATTCCAGGAATCCGCCCACATGCTTAGCATGGCGCACAAGACCAAGTGGATCTTGGCTGTGGTGAGGCCACGAGATCCTGACTGGCGGTGAGGACGTGAAGCTGACCTGAAGCACAGCCTGATTATTTGGGGGGGGGGAATTCTCAGGAACTGCACAATTTTGCATCGCAGTCGGAGTCAGCAGCCATGGTTTTGCACACCAGCTGGATTTTGCACACCAACCAACAGTTCCACACCAACTGGGTCTTGGACAACAAGAGATAAAAGAACATAAAGAAAAGTCTTGCTATATCAGACCAAGACTTGATGGAACCCAGTATCCTGTTTCCAACAGGGGCAAACCAGATGCTTCTCAAAAGCCCTCAAGTGTGACAGGAACAGCCTTGTCCAGCCCCCCTGCAAGCAAGTCAGAGTGGGCTGCCCCTGAGCATGAAGTGTCACACAGCCATCCTGACAGCAAGCCAGCAAGATTGCTCTCCTCCTCCATGGGCTAGTTTGGCCTTCTTGCCATGCCTTCTAAGTCAGTGGGCATCACTGCATCCTGTGGGCCCACGAGTTCCTCGTGTTTCTCCTCCAACTGGCTCCATTCTCAAGGCACACTCCAGTCCCTCTGGTCAAGGCTGGCATCACAGGTTGGAACCTGGCCGTGCACATGCTGAGAGCTCACCCCCTGGCAGGTCCCTGTCGCTGCAGGAGGTGGCTGGGACTGGAAATCTCCCAGCAACACAGACAAGGAGTGCAGCCCCACGGCACCCCCTTCTGGCCAGTACCTGGGCAACCCACACCATCCGCTTCCCTCGCGACTTGCAGTGCTCCTGGTCCGGACCCTGCTACTCTTTTCAAACGGCAGAGAGGCAGGCAGGGGTGGCAGGTGGGGTGAAGAGCCGTCAGAGAGGTCTTCTGACGGGGAGGGTGGAAGTGGTGTTTAGAAACCACCCTCCCGGAAAAGCGAGAGCCCCTGCAGACAGCCACTGTTGCCTCCAACAGGCTCTGACACTCCAGCCCACTGGTCCACAAACCTTCCCCTGCTGTGATCCCCTTGTTCTCCCGGGCCAGGCCTGGGACACACTGCACAGGCCTCCACAGGCTTCAGAAAGCCTCTCAGAGTCAGAAGCAACAGCAAGTGGCAGGCGCAAACCAGGAAGAAAGCCCGAAGTCGCCTCCTGGTGCTTCCAAGAGGTATGCTGAGGCCGATGGGGGCCTGTGGAATGTGTGCAAACACAGCACGACCTGGCAGTGGCCTCCCACTGTGGCCAGAGAGCTCCAGACAAAAGGGCAGGTGGGAGGGCCCAACCCACAGCACATTGGCCTGTGACCCACCAAGTGGGTCTCGACTCACAATTCCTTTCACAGTGCTGCTCGAGCCCATGACACTCGTCTCCTCTACCTTCCCTTCCAAGCCCCTCCCCCTTTTCAAATCCAGAGGGATTCATGGACGGCAGATGGTTCTGCTCTGTCCTGTGAACCAAGCACTGGATTCTCTCTCCTTTTGGCTCTGGAAGTTACCACTGTGAGGGAGGAGCTGGGAACAGCCAGGAAGCAGAGTGATTCTGGCTGTAGTTGGGGTTAGGCGGTGAAGTGGGAATATCCACATTGCAGGCAGTTGGATTGTTCCTCCAGAAGGCCATCGGGAGAGAGAGGAACAGCGGAGAGATATGTGTGCCCCAAGGTTCTTGGGCCCGGTTCTCTTTAACAACTTCATCAATGACTTGGATGAAGGGATACAAGGGGACCTCATCAAATTTGTGGATGACACAAAACTGCGAGGAGTAGCAAACACTATAGAAGACAGTAAAAGCCTTCAAGAAGACCTTGACAAGATGGAATACTGGGCTGAAAAGAATAAGATGAAGTTCCACAGGGGAAAATGCAAGGTCCTACACTTGGGCAAACATAACCAGACACAGGTATAGAATGGGGGAAACTTGGCTTGGCAGCACAACATGTGAGAGGGATCTTGGAGTTGCAGTGGATCACAAGATGAACATGAGCCAGCAGTGTGATGCGGCTGCAAAGGAGGCTAACGCCATTTTAGCCTGCATTAATAGAACCGTAGCGTCCAAATCCCAAGAAGTTGTGGTTCCGCTTTACTCTGCGTTGGTGCGCCCTCACCTGGGGTACTGTGCTCACTTCTGGGCACCTCAGTTTAAGAAAGATGCAGCCAAATTGGAGCAGGCTCAGAGAAGAGCAACAAAGATGGTCAGGGGGGTGGAAAATAAGTCCTATGAGAAAAGGTTGAGGGAACTTGGTATGTTTAGCCTGGAGAAGAGAAGGCTGAGAGGGGATACGGAGAGCACTCTTCAAATATCTGAAGGTCTGTCATAAGGAAGAAGGGACAAATCTGTTCTCATCTGCCTTTGACAGTAGAACTAGGTCCAATGGGTACAAACTGCAAGAGAGGAGATTCCAGCTGGACATCAGCTGGACATCTTGATAAGGGCGGTTCCACAGTGGAACAGGTTGCCAAGGGAGGTGGTGGATTCCCCCTCACTGGAGACCTTCAAGCAGAGGCTTGACAGGCACCTGCTGGAGATGCTCTAGGGGGATTTCCTGTTATAGGCAGGGGGTTGGACAAGATAACTTGTAGTTCCCTTCCAACTCTATGATTCTATGATTCTGTGTACAAAATGCATTGTCCATTGCGCCAGTTTGTGTGCCGAATGGGACATGTGCAGCACATCAAGTCTGTATGGAATCCGCATTCAGACTGAGAAGAATGTCCCTTCCACTTGACATCTCTCTCCTCCACCCCACCCCCACCCCCGAGGCTGGTTGCTTGGACTGAGCTCAGGAGAACAGCCTGAGTCGTTCCCCAGCCCCAGCTGATCTGGGCTTCCTGTCTGTGGATGGGGGGGTTTCTGAAAGCAGCCTTGTTCGGCAGACCCAGTTGATGGATGGGGCTCCTTCTCCACATCCGCCCTGGGAGAGGAATGTGACACTGTGCGCAGGCGCCACTAGCTGCAAGCCAGAGTGCAAGCCCTGAGTGTGAGCCGATAGGACAGAGCCTGCCAGTGTTACCTACCCAACCTTTCCTGGCTGTGGTTGGCTTCCATCTGCAAAAACAAACAGGGGGGAGAAGGGGGCTGGCAGCTGCTGGGCCTCGCATATCCCCCAGTGTGCTGCTTACCTGACTTCAACCAGATGCCGTTTATCAGCCAGAGTCTCCATGACACGCTCAGTGTGTCAAAGACCAAAGGAAAATACAAGAAATACTTGTTCTGCTCCAGGCTTTTCTTTTCCTTTCTTTCTCTCCCACCCACCCCCTACCCCAGACCGGATACACAAAGTTCCAGGACAGGAATATGTGTCCCCTGAGTCCTGAGTCAAATCTGGAATTCATATACTCTGTAAATGTATTTTATTAAATGCAGGAATCAAGGAACGTTTTGGAATGTTTATATCGGCAAGCTTGATGGTATTGTCAAGGCTTTTGGAATTAAAGGATCATTTTAGACATGTAAGGCTGACCATGAAAAATTGGAGAATTGCGTGTTTTGGCTTCAGATTTTTTTTCTTTTTTCGTCTTCCCTCCTTAATGGTCCAGTCTGTACTTATGAATGGAGACAGTTTCAAAACACACACACACACACACGCACACACACACACACACACACACACACACACACTGAAAACCCTCCCCGCACCAGGACTGGTGCAAAGCTGCTTATCTTATTGGGACCCACACGGTCCAAATTGTAAGTGCATAAATATATAAAGATATAGGGAAAGAGTCTTTTATTATGTGTTTTTGGACATCTTATGGTCATCCAAATGTGCTTTTCAGTGTTCCTTTTTCCAGAATATGGTGATTGATTGATTGATTGATTGATTGATTGATTGATTGATTGATTGATTGATTGATTGATACATATGGGTGTCTCACACAATCCGAGCAGCATGACAATGTGTCTAAATGTATGTATATTAAGAGTAGATGTACTTTTTAAAAACCACAAAGGTAGGGTTAGGGTTAGGACTGAGATAAGAGGCTTGGTGAAGATAGGAGGATTGGTTGCCCAGTTATCATTTATTTCTTGCAAAGTTGGATGCAAATGTTTTGCAAATGCAAAAGTTAAAGTTGGATGCAAATGACCAAAAAAGATGCAAATCTCCACCAATGACCAGGATGCATTTTTCCAGGACTGAAGGCTCAATCCTGAGCCCCTCGGCATAGGTGGTATGAGCGTACCACGGGTTATCGAGTTTCATTGATTCCTAAATCCCCTTGCATGGAAGTCCGTAGGCAAGTAGATGGTTTGTGAAGGCATGCTGCCATCTTGGATAGGCTCCCTCTTACAAGACAGACTTCCTTCCCTCCCTCCCTCCTCCCTTCCTCCTGCCAAGTTAGCAGTTGCCTTAATTAATTTTGCACAGTGGAGCTCGGAGGGTTTAGGAAGGGGGAAGGGAGCTGAGCTTTTTGGAAACAGGCAGGAAAACCAATCTAATTAGTCAGAGGCAGCCAAAAGTTTCTTAAGTGACTTGTAATGAGATCCAGGTTCTCCCACACCAAAGAGACTTTCAGCATCGGCGGGGGGGGGGCACCTTCACAGTACTGAGGTCACTCAGGCATCACCCTCATCTCCCCAGAGGAAAGGGAAGTCCCAATGGAGGACTCCTCAGGTTAGGGATGTGTGTGAATGTTTTGTTCTCTTCTGGAGCCCCATTCATTTTCTGGGCGTTCGTTCACTTTCATTTATCCCTTGTTTTCAGGGTCATAACATAAGAATACCAGAAGAGCCCCGCTGGATCAGGCCCATTTAGTCCAGCAAGGGGCCTCAGGGAGCACACCAGAGAGCAAGACCCCTGCATCCTGTTGCCACTCCCTGGCACCTGGCAGGCTGAGGTGGAACAGTCCTTCTGAGAACTGGAGGGGGCACATCCCCATCCCAGCTTGCGACCTGTAATGGACCGTCCATTTGGTGCATCCCGTTTCATTTTGCATGATGGGTCTTCCTTGCTTTTTTAAAATTAAAGGTCTCTCTTCAAACTGCGGAGCCGTGTGAGTGGGGCATGGCCCGTTACTAATGTAAAGGGGCCCCTAACAAAAAAATACCTTAACATCTGCAAGGCCCACTTGATAGCCAATGCCTCACGTTCTGTTTACGGCATATGATCGCTCGGCCCGGTTTAACTTTCGACTCAGGTAAAGGACAGGATGCTTGTCCGGCTACTCCCCCTGTGACAGCACCGCCACCAGGCCCACGCCAGAGGCATCCGTCTGCACAATGATAGGCCTTGGAAAATCAGGGGTCCGCAGTACTGGTTCGGCACACAGGACGTTCTTAATGTCCTCAAAGGCCCCTTCACACTCGGGGGTCCATACCCATGGTTGCCCTCGCTTCCGCCGGATCAGGTCGGTAAGGGGGGTCGCCACGGAGGCATACCCTGTGATGAAGCCACAGTAGTAGCCGGTCAGCTCCAGAAACTGCTGTACCTCTTTCTTACAGCGGAGTCTGGGCTGGGCCTGCAAGGCCCGTACCTTGTCCATTACTGGTTTTACCGTCCCTCCCCCCACTATATGTCCTAGGTACTGGGTCTGTGTCAGTCCTATGGCGCATTTGGCTGGATTAGCCATCCGTCCGGCTTGCTGCAGGGACTGTAGCACAGCCTGCAGGTCTTCTAGATGGCGTTCCTAGTTCAGGCTGTATATGATTATATCATCAATATATGCAGTGGCATAGCCCTGATGGTCCCGTAGGACTTGGTCCATTAGTCTCTGAAATGTTGCTGCTGCCCCATACAGCCCGAAGGGCATCCGCTTATACTGGAACAAACTCTGGGGGGCAGCAAATGACATGTTTCCCCAGGAGGACGAGGTCAGGGGGATTTGCCAGTCCCCCTTGGTCAGGTCAAATTTGGATAGAAACTGTGCTTGCCTTAGCCTCTCAAGGAGCACCAACACCACGGGCATGGGGTACACGTCAAATCGGGAGAGCTCGTTCACTTTCCTGACATCCATGCACACCCGGATGGACCCATCGGGCTTGGGGACCATAACCGGGTGGCTTCGCCAAAGGCTCAGGGATGGTTCTGTCACCCCTAGGCAAAGCATTGCCTCGACTTCCTCCTCCAAGACTTTCTCCAGATCGTACAGCCTACACCGTAGGGGTAAACAAACCACCCTCCCCTCCTCTGTGGTGATATGGTGCAAGGCCAAGGGCGTCAGCCCAGGGGCGGCTGAGAACACATCAAGGAACCCGCGTTCGAGAGCGCTTACCTGGCTGGCTTGTGTCTCCGTTAGCCCTTCGCCCAAGGTTATAGGCTGCTTGCCCCCAAGTCCAGCCCCGGACGGTCCCCACTCCTCGGCCCCCTCTGCCATGAGGTAGTCATGGGCCCGCCAAGCCTTCAACAGGTTAATATGGTATATATGCCGTTTGGGCTGGTGGTCCGGTCGGCGGATCTCATAGTCCATGGGACCCATCTGCCTGACAACCTTCATACAGGCCCTGCCACTGGGCCAACAGCTTGGAGTCGGTGGTGGGCAGTAGTAATAGTATCCGGTCCCCCGGGAGAAAAGAGCAGGGCTGCACCCGCCGTCATAAAGTCATTTCTGTGTTAGTTGAGCCTCCTGTAAATGTAGGCCAGCCAAGTCGGCCAGCCGTGCCAGCCCTTCCCTTTGTTCAGTCATATACCGAATACTGGACTTTGGCTGGCCGCGTGGCTGGACCCACTCCTCGTGCAGGATATCCAATATACCCCAGGGTTCCCACCCAAACACAAGCTCGAAGGGTGAGAACCCAGTGGAGGCCTGCAGGACTTCCCTGACAGCGAATAGTAGGGGGTCCAACAGCCTAGCCCACTGACGGATTCTCTCCCACAAATCGTCTCAGCCAATCATCTTGGCTATGACCCCGGCCCCAGTCTTCTGTAGGGAATGACCTCTGGGTAGTGTAGTCCACCAGAACTAGCACATGGGTGAATCTCCCTTGGGCAGTCAGCAAGGGCCCCACCAGGTCTATCCCTACCCTCTCAAAGGGTACCCCAATGATGGGGAGAGGGATCAATTCCCCCCGGGTGGCCCCCTGAGTTGTGGCATTCAGTGCATGATGCGCAAAATTGGCGGGTGAGGTGCTGCCAGGTGTTCTCAGCCGCCAAATGACCTGCCGTGGGCATGCTGTGTGCTATCCACAGGGCTTGAGCTCACAGGCCCTGTGGTATGACCAATTGGTCTACCTGTTGTCCTGTGTGCAGATCAGTGCCCTCCCTATAGAGCACGTCCTGCTGGAATATAAACTTGACCCCCTCCCCTTGACCCCAGGTTGGTGGCCTGCTCCAGGGCTGCTCTCAGTGTGGGGTCAGCCTGTTGTTGAACCCTAATATTGTCGGGGGCGTGAGTGCAGGACCCTATTCAGGTGCTTCCTCCTTATCCCCCTCCCCTACTGCGGCCTCAGCTGCGGTTGGGACTACCCCCACCCACAGGAACTGGCAGTGCCCCCTGACTGGTATCTTGGCCCACTGGAGGTAATATGGGTGCACGTCTCCATGGATGCACCTCAACAGAAGGGCCCCATGCCCATTGTACTAAGGTCCTTTATTTTATGAGCGCAGTGTTGAAAGCGCTGTGGCAAATGCTCAAGGTACAGCCCGAGTCTATTAAGGCTGTCACTCGCTGGCCATCCACCCATGCCTCTACCACTGGATGGGCCTCCTCCCAGGCCCCCCCTACCTGTGCTGCCATCCAGGCCTCATTCTGTGAGCAGTCCATCAGTGGGCAGTCCCGTCGTATGAGGCCTGGCTGGTCACAGGTGAAGCAGGCGATGTTAGGGTTACGGGGGGGGTGTCCCGGGGTTCCAGCTGTCTGCTCAGGTTGTTGAGCAATGTTTGCAATGGCTGTTGGCAATGGTTTGGGTCGCCGCACAGGTGGTTCTTCTCACCAGACAGGGGGCCTCCATGCCATTGGTCCGCCATGGGTCCCGTGGTTCGCCCGTCACTGCGTTTCCCACCACTTTGGTGTTGGTGCTGAAGACTGTCTGGGTGGCGGCCAGACACCATGGGTCTCCATGGCCATCACTGCCGCCTCTAAAAGGGTCATGGGCTTTTGGAACAATACCCAATTCTTTGCGATCAGGAATGCAGGAATGCAGTCAGGAACTGCTCTAGCAAGACCAGTTCCGTTATTTCCTGCGCCGTGCAGGTGGCCATCGCAGGCCGTTCGTCCAAATGTGGTTGCCCAAGAGGCGGACACTGGACCCTTTGGGGAATTCCACCTCCCACAGGCGCCGGTGATAGGTCTCTTCCAAGACATTGAGGATCCTGAGGATCATGTTCCTTACAGTGGTGTAGTCCGCTGCCTCAGTAGCGGTTAGCATGTCCACGGCTTCCTGTGCCAGTCCCATAAGACACAGGGTCAGGGTGGCGGCCCACTGTGTTGCCGGCCACCCCATAGCCGTGGCGACCCTTTTGAAAGTATTCAAATAGGCCTCGGGGTCGTCGTCCGGTTCCATCTTACTCATCCTGATCGGCAGGCCAGCGCCCCTACTGGTGCCACCGGGAGGTTACTGCAGGAGGTGCTTGGACCTGGTTGGCTGTTGTTCATCTGCTGTTCAGCCAGGGCTGTGAGTAGCCGCTGTTGTCTGTCGACTTGGGCTTGCTGTTGTGACATCCACCATTGGAGCCAGTCTGGCGGCGCCTGCCCCCCCTGTGGTGCGGTGCCCGCATTCTCCACCAGTGAGAAGTCCAGGCTGGTGGCACCGCCCTCCGTGGTCATTGGGGGGGCGTCTCAGCAAGCAGGAACAGCAAAGCTTACTGGCCTCCTGGCATGAAATGACTTCTGTTGTGCTCTGCGCAAGCTGTTAATTTGGGTTATTCCCTTTACATTCATTGGGGGGCCATGTTACATCATGGGGCCCCCATGCCTCTCTCCCCTGCCGGCTCTACACGAGCGGTGCCGTACCCTCAGGGTGAGGCGAGACTGTCTTGGGTCTTCTTTCCCCCTAAGGGGGGGCAGTCTGGCAGTGCCAGGGAAACGCTGAGGGGGTGAGGGGTTTTTTCCCCCTCTTTCCCCCCTTGCCCGTTGCCCAAGGGGTCCTGTGCCTTGGGTGCCTCCTGGATCCCCCACCACCTCTGTCCTCGCCCCAGGGAGGGTGCACTGCCCCTGGGGCGCTAGGGGTTGTCCTGTTCCCCCAGGGGGTCAGGTTACCCCCTCAAGGTAGCTCATCCGGGGAGGAGGGTGGCCAGCCCCCACAGTCGTCCTCTGAAGCCTGCCTTTGCAGGTCTCCCAAGCCAGGGAGGGCTCCTTATGAGCCTCGGCCCAGGCTGGCCCTTCCTGCGGGGCTTGGGAGCTGAGATCTCATGAGATCTCAACTCCGGAAGTCCTGAAGGGTGGGTGGAGCATCTGCGTGCACTGTGCTGTGCTCCACCGCCACATGCCTCCACCCGGCTTGGCCCTCCACCGGCGGGGGGGCTGTGTTGGAGTGCGGCCAGCCCCGGGTCGAGCCGGGCTCTCCAGGGAGCGCTTTGCGGATTGCGGTGCCCCCCTTCAGGCCCACAGCCCCCCCACCGAACCTCTCCTGCCGCCGCCTGGTCTCCCCACTAGCCCCGCTGCTGCCCTGGTAAGCCTGGCACATGTTCGGGGCTCCAGAGCCACAGGGGTTAGAGGGTTTTTTGGTAGCACATTGGTGGCAGACCCACGATGGCATCGGGCAGCCTTCTGGATCCAGCTGCTGCCAGCTTCCTTTATGTAGCTCCTGACTGACGGGTAGCCCCAAGCACTCCATGGATTCCTAGCTCTCACGTGTTTCCTTTCGATGTTCCTCCAAAGTTATTTCTTCTGGAGCCTGAGCTCGGCCTGATGTGTCCCAATCTCTTTCCTGCAAGAGGAAATGGATTTTAACAGCCAGCCACTGCCGGGCAGTTGGAAAGGAGCCTCATGATGTTGGTTTGCTCCTCAGAAGTGATGGAGACAGGAAGGCAGAAAGGAAAACTTTTTGTCCAGTTTTGTCCCGGGGGCTTGGTTCAGCTTCTTGGGGCTACCTTGGGCCACTTGGCTGAGGAAGGAAGATCTTTAACTCTTTGTGGTTGGCACCAATCATTTCAAAACAGCATCCAAAGCAGTTCTCAGGATCTGCCCTAAAGTGACACATCCGTGTGTTTCAAGAGAAGTCAGTTGAGTTTCTGAAAGACAACTGAAATATACATTAAAATTCAAAGCAAATCTCCCCAAGACGAAACACCTGAGGATTTTTGAAACAAGCTGAATGGACTTGTATCACTCAAGCGATGTGGGTTTAGAGGAGTAGAGGTGCGGCCAGCAAGGAGTGGAAAGGAATGGAGAAGGTGGATGGAAGAACAGTCCCACATTCCCTGTCCCATCAGAAAGAATGCCACACACCACTATGCACCCAGGGCCTGGGCAGGCTGGAGGCCACCTGTGCTCCTTAGTGTCACTGACATACCCAGGTCATTTGGCCCCCATAAATGTTTGGCACCACCTCCCATATGACAAAATTATTGTTAATAGTAGTCATGCCATCATGATGATTCCATTATACATTATGCATTCCATTAGATTCCATTATTCACCCCATCTAGTGGCTGAATGCAGTATAGCATTTATACCAGTGCCTACTAAGGTAACAGTGTACTGCAGGTTCTGGAATGTATATACAGGCATGCTCAGGTAACTGCTCAGGCTCTGTTCTGGACCCCACTGTGGATAACTGAAACTGGATACTGGGGACACCGGTATAGTCACTGAAATAATTGAAAAATACGTTTAAAAGTGTTATGATGAGAGGGTATAACTCCCCTCCCCTTGGATAGCTGCCGCTGCCACCAGCCCAGGCTTAATACAACAAAAGGAACTCCTGGGCAAACCCCCTCTTTAAAGAAAACCAAATAGAAGAAACAAAACCCAATGTTATTAACATACATTAAAAGTTACAAATAAAATTACAGAGCCTCTAAATTGTAAAATCCAAATAGTAAAAGTACAAACTAGGAGGCTCTCGCCCACAAGACTCCTCCCTAGTAAGACCCTCTGCTTATAAATTAGCTAAGAGGAACTCAAAAGGGCAAACAAAAGACACCTACAGAGTTTTACGTCTGACTAACTGGCTAACTGCAACCAGCTACCATTGCCTCCCTCATTCCTTGTGCTCACGGTGCACAAAGAAGTTAGTTAACCTTCCCTAAGAGCAGCAAAAAGGATTCTGTTCTCTGAGGCTTTTAACTTTATCCAATAACACTAATCACCCTCACCTGAACAATTTGACAAAAAGAAATAAATGTTCTTATTGAGAAAGAAGTTTAAACATCTTGGCCTGCCTCTCAGACACCCTCTTTCCCTGTAGCACTCGGAGCCTGTGGAAGGAGTTGCACGGAGGGAAAGGGAAAATAACGCCAGAAAAATGGACAATTGAACATATGCTGCTCCAATCCATTTTCTAGAAGAGCAAGCAAGAGTCCGACCATGTGTGTCATTTGCAGTGCAAGCCTATGCATGGCTACTCAGCAGGAAGCTCCATTGTGTTCAGTGGGGCTTCCTCCCAGGAAAGAATATGTAGGATTGCACCCCAAATGCATCAGTGTAGCGCCAACTTCCAGCTGGGGGGGGGAGCAGTGATGTCATGCAGGGTGTATGCGGGGGTACACGAGTACCGGTTTCTAGGATTATGGCTGGCCCCGCCCATTCACCCGCCCACTCGTCGACTCTGCCCCCTGCAACGTTTGAATTTCCTGCATGTTTGAGTTGCCTGCATGTTCTCAGAGCCAGGCAGGCAGGCAGGCAGCAAGTGGAGCCTTGCCTTGCCTTGCCACTGAAAAATGAGCTGCTCTGGGGTTTTGGGACTGTTGGGTCACTTTAACATGATGCCAGGCCTCCTTCACATGTTCTGGGGGTGCTGTGGAATACTGTTGCAACTGTTGGGTCAGTTTAAAATCATCTGAGGCCTCCAAAAGGGCTTTTTTCATGTCACTTCTTGCCACGACATCACTTCCGGCTTATGACGTCACTTCCGGTGGGCGGGTCCTGACACGTGCCAATCAAAAGTGAGTACCTGTTCTTAAATCATTTAGATGACACCACTGGGGGGGGGAGGGATCCCAATCAGAACAGCAGTACGATGGGGAAGTCATTCTTTGTTGATCCACCTCAACCCCTGTCCAGCTCTGTCCTGTCCTGCTTTGTGGTTGCCATTTGGGAAGAGCAAACAAATGTAAGCCCCAAGCTGGAGCTCACTGGCTGCCACGAAGGAAGAGAACTCCAAGGCTGGAGGGGGAGCAGTCGTTCATCCACCAACGCTCCGGCTCCTGGAGCCAATTAAATGCCAATTTTCTGCACTGTGAAAGAGTGAAGACTCAAGATGATCAGGAAGTCTCGATGAAAAGGCAAAGCAAGAGACTGTGGAGCTGAGGTGCCCAACCTTGGTGACCCGCCAGCAGCCCAGCAAGCGCACAGGTACCACCGCTCTCCACCCGACCGACCGACCGCAGGAAAAGCTGGCCTTTGTGGGAAAACAGCCTCCACTCTGAGCTCCAGCAAACAAGGAAACTAGCAAGTTCTGTGCTCCAGGCGCCCACTGCAGGCAAGGCATGGTTAGGCTACACCTGGCCGGCAGGGTCGATCCATGTCAAATCATCACACCATTTCTGATTGACCTTTTTAGATGGTTATGAAATTTGGCGTGCTTATTATGGTGTAATGCAAGAATACCAATTTTTAGCAGCCTATCTTCACTAGGTGAAATTTTATAGATAGAATGTTCAAAATTTTATTTAAAAAATGGCATGCTAGTGATATTTTTCCTGCCAACCTAGCAGTTTGAAAGCACTTACAAATGCAAATAGATAAACAGGTACCACTTCGGTGGGAAGGTAACGGCGTTCCATGCGTTTTGGCGTATAGTCATGCCGGCCACATGACCACGGAAGCTTGTCCTTGGACAAACACTGGCTCTTCAGCTTAGAAACGGAGATGAGTCGGTCACGACTAGACCATTCTGTCGTGGAGAAACCTTTACCTTAAGTGATATTTTAACTAGCTGTATCTTGGACACCAGATTTTGAATTTTGAAAAAATTTGGGCAAAAAATCTCAACATTAGCTCATACTTGTATGTGACTATTCCCAAAATTATTTTTGGGACAATGATGGGATAATAAGAGATGAGGGGTAACATACAATATATGAATGCTCAAGAGAACTTAAGTTGAACTTAAATTTGTTATCTTCAACATAATTCTTGTATATATTTATGAATGTTGTCTCCATGTGTATTATTTTTCTCAGGGTGCAATCCTAAACTGACAACGCAATCCTACAATGCGTGCAGCGCTGGCACAACGGGGTTGAGCTGGCGCTGCGCATCTAGCACTGATGCGGGGGCGCCTATCGGCTGGCAGCGCCGGCCCTGTAGTATAGCGCCCGCGCAATGCCTCCCTTGTGTCAGCCGGTGCAAGGGAGACGCCATGACAGCGCACCCCAGGGATTGGCGGAAGGAAGGCGGAATGTGGGCGGGACAAGGGCGGGCCTTGGATTCAGCCATAAGGCCGAATCCTAGGCCCACTCCAGAGGCCGCATAGTCTCCTTGGATCTGTGCCCACTCTTTAGTGGGTGCAGATCCGAGGAGCACATAGGGGAGGCTGGAGCCTCCCTTATGGTAAGGGAATGAATGTTCCCTTGCCGTGGGGAGGCTCCAACCTCTCCAACCCAGCGTCGGATATGACATTCCGGCGCTGGGTTGGAATGCGTCCTGAGTTAGGCCGGCATAAACTAAGACAGCAAAGTTTAACCAGCACAAGGGCCACTGTAAAATATGTTTAGATTACTCTCAGAGGCCAGCACACAGATGTGAGCCATCCTTCCTGACTCAGAGAGTAGTCCAAATATGCTTTATGGTGGCCCTTGTGCCAGCCAAATGTTGCTGGCTTAGTTTATGCTGGCGTAACTCCAGTTTAGGATTGTGCTCTCAGTCTCTTCTTTTCTGATAAACAGCAAGCCTATGTATCTCAGAGCACAATCCTAAACTGGAGTTAGGCCGGCACAAGCTAAGCCAGCAACGTTTGGCCAACACAAGGGCCACCATAAAGCGTGTTTAAACTACTCTCAGAGTCAGGAAAGATGGGTCACATCTGTGTGCTTGCCTCCCTGACTCCGAGAGTGGTCCAAACATACTTTCGGTGTCCCTTATGCTGACCAAACTTTGCTGGCTTAGCTTAGGCTGGCCTAACTCACTTTAGGATTGCACCCTTAATTATGTTAGGGTCAAAAAAAAAAGGAAAATATATGGTGCAAAATCAAACTAATTTGCCACATTCACATGCCGCCGTTAGGACTGCCAAACTAATTTGCAATCCTAACTGCCGGCATAGTTAGGCCAGCAAAGTTTGGCTGACACAAGGACTACCATAAAGCATGTTTGGACCACTCTCGGAGTCAAAGTGGATGGTGCATGTCTTATTCCTGGCCTCTTGGACTCCGAGAGTGCTCCAAACATAGTTTATCCTGCTCCATGTGCCAGCCAAACTTTGCTGGCCTAACTGTGCCATCTTAACTCCAGATTAGGATTGCACCCTCAGTTATATCATTCAAAAAGATAACTCACATGAATGTTTTGGCTCAATCCATGTTTATACAAGTGGTAATATTTTTAGGCTTCTTGAGTTAGTGAAATAGAAAAAAGCTTGAATTTCTTGTTGGATTTCTTGAGCAGAGAGTTTCTTGGAAGGCAAAACACAATTAGATTTCCAATACTGGTTAACGTCCCCTTTAACATGTGCACATTACAGACACAAACACAAATTAACGACTCTTACTGTAGTTCTTCCTAAATCTCCATTCCTCCTGCAATAGCACATAAGTTCCATTTCTGCACAGTACACATTAGAGCTGCTGGCTGGCCAATACCAGCAGTTCTGAAGGATATCTTTGGCCATATTTCATTACTTAAGAATCTCAGTTTGCTTTGATCAAGCTTGGGCTTCCCCAAATGCTTCTAGTGCTTTAACAGGATTTGAAGAGGAGTTTTCGGTTGAGAGCAGGATTGACAGCTACCTATCGCATTTCACCTCGCAGAAATGCAGACGTCTCCGCCCACTAAACCTTTGGCAGGATCCCAGTCGACTACCTAATGGGGGGATAAACAACGTTGCCAGAGGGACAACCTCACTCCGGATGTATCAAGGGGAAACTCTCCTCCACCTTTGATCGTTCCAGAGGAGCCTTTCCCCCCTCTGGCCCGTGTATGAACCTCCCACGGGCTCCCTGGCTTAACGGACACACGTTGGATTTCCCCAGTGGTTTTAGATGCCTCTCGGGCAGTAGTGTCAGCCTACTGGTACGCTGGGCGTGTCTTCCGGGTGAGCGGCAGCGCGATCGCTGCGTTCTGTTGTGTAACGGTGAAAGCCCGCCAGGCGGGCTTTCGCCGTTACACAACAGAACGCAGCGATCGCGCTGCCGCTCACCCGGAAGACACGCCCAGCGTACCGGTAAGCTGACACTACTGCTCTCGGGTGGTGTGGAAGGGCAGCACTCAAAGGGATTCCACATCCTTGTCTAGTCCTTCCTGTTCTCTTCCAATCTCCTCTGCACCAATTGTGCTGCCATCAGGAAGTACCTGCAAGTAATCACTGCTACAGGTGTGAGAAAACAAAGAGGTTAATTCTCCCTTCTCCAACGGACAGACCGGGGAGGGAACTGGAGCTTTTCCTCCCCTTTAGGATGTACACTCCATATATGTCCCTTCATGGTGAGCCAAAACTGTTGTGTGGAAATCACCCTGCAAAGAGAGAGGTTTCCTAGTGTCCCTGTCTCTTTAAGCAAAGAGACAGAAAACAAGCCTAATTGAGGTTTCGTTTCCCCGGCGTGTTCTCCGTTTCTCTCAAAATAAGCAAAACGTTTTTAGCTCACCGGTCCCTATCTGCTGTAGGGACCTCCCGCTATAGCTTAACAAGAAAGTCGACATAAAAGAATGCCAGTTGGACTTTGATGTTGCAGAAAGAGAAATACGTTTTACTAATGTGTAGGGCATTAATAAAATGGACACAAGTGCAATATGGAGACCACAGAACTTGTGTAATTTGTACATCTGGGCTTGATCATGCAATGAACAGCTGAACATGCAAATTTGGAAATGGCAACAACCAATAAAAACATTGGCAACCTGCTATTGGCAATTTTGGTGATGTGGGACATCTGGTTGGTGGTCCTTCTTTGCTGCTGCTGCTCCTCCCCTCCAGTGTGACCCCAATCAAGGGTCAGGGAAGGGAAGGAGGGGTGATCACAGAGGGTAGTCAGATGCAAACATGGGTACAGTTAGCAGTAACAATGGTACCAATATTAAGACAAGATTACAGTAGGGTTGGCACATTTAAACAGGAAGGAGGTATTTACATAAAAGCAGAAAGGAGACATTAAAACCAGAATAGTATTTACAAATTTAGCCACGACTGCTTGACACATTTGATTGCTTGAAACATTTGACCAGGTGGCAAACAACAGTCAGTTATCAGTGTGGTAAGTACTTACACAGGGTGATGCAAACCTTAAGAGAATCTTCCCCTCCCCACCTTCCTTCTGACCCAATCATCTTGATGAAGGCCATTCTAGGGTGGCAGGAAGGGAGTTCTGCATTTGAATAGCCCTTACCAAATCCTGGAGTACAGTAGTGGTGATAAGATTGACAATAGATACAGAAGACAAAGGCAGGTACAGTCTTTAAACCTTCTCTGCAACATTTCAACACTCTCCCCCCCCCCCCGCTTTCTCTTTCTGCTGAGAAAGCACTATTTCTTTAAGAGACATCTATCCAGCCAAATCCTTGTTCCTGCTCCATGCCTTTCCTAAACACAACACTTTCTTTCTTTTACAAAATCACTCTAATGCTCCAGCCCTTTTCTGCTGCTGCTTTAAACTTGGGGGGGGGGGGAGACCCAAACAGACTTTAGCCCAAAAAGACTTTCCAGATGAGTTTAGTTCCTGGGCAGATTAGAATCTAAACTGAGAGATTCAGGCAGGACTTGCCCTTAGATTTGCATCACAAGACCACTAGGAGAGGGAGAAGTTTGGATGTCCCTGGCCCTGGAGTTAGCATTGTTTTGCCTTATCTCCTGAGGATCACCTGTGTGACCTCCTCTTTGCAGGATAGCAGCTCATAACTCCCAGGATGAAATCCAAAATGGAGTTAGGCCTGTACACATGTAAAGGAAGGAGAGGGTGTTCTTAACACTGCCCCCCATGGGGTCCATACCTGTTCCCATCACATCCTGGCCTTACCCCTTCACAAGTCCTGCATTAGGTGCATCTGGTGCATCTCTTGCCCCTGCTAACTGGGCAAGATGCACTTTTTCAAGTGGTGTCCTCTTATATTTAGCAGGGGGAGAGCAATTGTCCCTTTTCACCCCAGCACAGTGTCTTTCTCGTGGCTGTTGCTGGGGGTGTTCTCCCTTCTTTTAGATTGTGAGCCCTTTTGGGACAGGGAGCCATTTAACCTTAATGTTATTATTTGCCTGTAAACCGCTTTGTGAACTTTATGTTGAAAAGCGGTATATAAATACTAGTGATTGATTGATTGATTGATTGATTGATTGGTTACACCTCTATCTGACCATCATGAGCATAGCAATCACAAATATTACCTTATAGGGCCAAAATAACCACAATGGGGTACAGAGCCACGTTAAGGAGGCGCTCAACAGTTGGACTCTAGCCAAGAAGTGTTTTCCCACCAAGAGTTGCTGCTGGCTGCTTTTACTGTAGCCAGAACCTTTAGTGTTTGCTGGTTACTGTGCTACACTACAAGGGTGGTGTTCTTGCTTAAAGCTTTCAGCTTCAGAAGCTCATACAGTCCATTAAATAAGACACGTTCCAAAAATAGACACTTGATTTGTCCCACATCATTACCCTGTAACTTGGTACCAGAGGGCCTGCAACAAATCCAGCACAGTATTGGGGAGGCTGGAGCCTCCCCACGGAAAGGGCTCATTTGCATCCTTACTTACAGCCTCCCCCGATGGGCTTATGGCCGAATCAGGGGCCCAGCTCCTGGCCGGGCCGGCTCATCCATGAAGCCAACTGAAGCAGTTGCCTCAGGCAGCAGATTGGTGGGGGACTGCATTTATACAGCAACCCTGGGGGGAGAAAGGAACCTCCTTTTTCAGCTTTAAAAATAGCTGCAGAGGAAGTTGCGCGGGTTAGCTGTGAATTGCTAGGAAGCCCCATTTTTCCACTTCTTTCCTTTTTAAAGGTACACACTGCTTTGCACATTGGAGCTGGCTTCTGATTGACAGAAAGCAAAAGTTGTACTAGGCTTTGCTGTGCTTTGGGTGCGCTCTGCTGGAAACATTTAGCTTTGCAAGAAATCTACTTCTCATCTTCTAAATCAGCTGGGTCCTCAGATAAGTTTGTCGATAAACAGCAACATCCCAAACCACAGCAGATCAGGGGTAGCTAAACAGGCTTAACACAAGGGCCAAGTACAACTAACCTCAGATGTTTGTGAGCCACAGTATTTGCATGTTGCATGTCTGCATGCAGAATCAAGCATCTTGATTCTTAAATCTACATACCCACCATGAACATTAAACATATGTTTTAATCCAGTGGATTTTCAGTGTATGGCCGCAAACAATGATAAAGCTCGAGAATTTGGGAACCGCTGGTCGAATCACATTTTGAGAACCACTGTGGGGATTGCACAAGATCCTGCCCGATTCTGGCACAGCTGAAGTGGCAGAGACCACCAGGAACATCCCATGGCGCCCCTGTACGTTTGCCGTGGCATCCTCAGGCACTGTGGCACACAGTTTGGGAACCACTGGTCTACAGGCTGACTTGACTTTGGAGGCATGTTCAGGGCCAGCCCATCCATTGGCCACCTGATGCGGTTGCCTCAGGTGGCGGATTGGGGGGATGCCTGCCTCCTCCTTCCATCTTGCCTCCTCCTCCCTCCTGGATTGGGAAAGGAAGAGGGGGATAGAGAGGAAGAGGAAATCTGGAGGGGCGGGACAAGCTGAGCGAGAATATGGGAGGGTGGGAGAAGTGGAAGCTGACACATCATCAGGCGGGGGCAGCAATACACAGGCTGCCTCAGGTGTCAGGAGGTCTTGGGCCAGCCCTGGGCATGTGCCAAATACTACCCTCCCTTACCTACATCCAGTGATGTCATTCAGGGGGAACGGACCAGAACGGGCGTTCCGGATCCTACCGGGCTCCGTGGCTAGTTCCGGGTTCCTGACAAGTGCCAATCAAAAGTGAGGGCCGCGTTGCCCGTGCCCTGGCAAACCAGGCGCGGGGGAACGGCTCTCCCTCTCACCCCCCGCTGCGCGCACTGCCCTCCACCTACCCCTGCGGACGCGCAGCCTCCTCTTCTCTGCCGCACGCCTGCTGAAAACAATAGAAAGCCGGGCGTGCGGCTCTCTAATTCTTCCCCCGGGTCCCGGGGTGCAGCGATGAATTGATTCCCCCTGGAACGCGCTGCTGCTGCAGTATAGTTCCACTTCCTTCCCAGTGCACACGCAGCTTCCTGGCCTCTGCTGCGTGCGCACCCCCTCCTGCCCGGTGGGCTGAGCTTCCCCCTCCATGAATTTGGCGAATCAGGAGGACAGGGCAGCCGGAAGTTCAACCCCCGCCTGAGCTGACCAACAGGGAACACACA
>JAJKFI010000275.1:7500-13437 GCA_029204185.1 Lerista edwardsae
AGGTTTGCTGATCAACATTTCAGGGTTTGCTTTGGGGCTTCCCCTATCAAAACCAAATCATCCGCAGAGGCTTGTACTTGGTCGGTCGCCTTTTGTATCGGGATTCCCCCCAATTCTCTCGTCTGCTCTCGCGACAGGCTTTCCAATTCCCACGGTGCGAATCCATAGTCAGGGTGACAATGGGCGGCCTCGTCGGGTTCCTCGTTGGATCTGTATCTCCTCTGTACAGTCTCCGTTCATTTTTACCCTTGCTTGTGGTTTCGCATCTCCTCGTTCCTCTGATCCCCTATCTAAAATTCTCTCCCAATTCCACGCGTTGGCACGGTTCAAACGCACGCTCCCAATTCACGTGACCGAAAGCCTCGTGCGCATCTCGAAAGACTGACAGCGGCCCCCGGAGGTTCTCCTAAAAATTCCAGAATACCTGGGAAAGAGCTTTTTTTCATGGCTTGTATTTTAAATTCTCTCTAGTCCTTTCTCATCCTGGAGAAACGGGCCTCATTCTGGAAAACTGCCCACGGAGCCCAGGTCTACCCGGCCGCGGAGCTCCCGACCGGGTCGAATTCGCCGGCCGCGGCCGGGAAGCGGGGCGAGGAGGTCGGCCGCTTTCTCCGTGCGTGAGACCGCTTTCTCCGTGCTTTGAGACCGGCCGGGAGCCCCGGTCCACCCTCGGCCGGGAGCCCAGGTCCACCCGTAGGAACCCACGGCGGTGGACCGGGGCTCGGACCCGTCACGGAGCTCTCGATGGGGTCGAATTTGCCGGCCGCGGCCGGGAGGCGGTTCCAGGAGGTCGGCCGCTTTTCCGGGCGGGCGGCGGTCCCCCGCCCGCCGCTCAAGTCCCGGTCGTCAGCCCGGAGGTTTATGGCGACGGGGTCTTTCAGACCCTCGGGGGGGCGGTTTGTGAATAATAAGTTTTTGTCATAGTTACACGGTCTAGACGCCTCCTCGTGGCGACCGCCGGGTAGGGCCTCATTGGCCCAAGCTAAGATCTAGACCACCCTCCGGTGAGAAGGTTGTCTCACTGGGGGTTTTTTGCTGGTTTTGTTGTATCTTTTTTTTGGTTTCCTTAGTAACGATGCAAAGGAAGCCGAAGTCGGGCCCCTCTGGAGTCCTGGCTTCAGCCAGCATAGAGGCCGCTGCAGGCCCTGAGGTTTTGTTTGTAGAATCATCTGGCCCCTCGGCCCCCCAGGCACTGTGTGTAGTTTGTGATCTGTGCGGTCAGCAGTTCGCCTCTCAACGGGGACTGTCGATGCACAGGCACCACCGCCATCCGGCAGAACTGAACAAAGAACGCCTGGATGCTCTGTCCAAGAAACGTCTTCCCTGGATACCAGAGGACGATGAAAGACTGACGGGCCTAGCGAATGAGCTTTGGGTACCAGGACTAAAAAGGAAATATCTTCTGAGTCAACTCCAGTCTTCCTTTCCCAATCGCTCGGCTGAGGCAATTCGCAAGCGACTGCAGATTATCAAATGGATACCTCCCTGTCGCACTACTCAAGATTCCGTCGGCCGCTCTCCTCCTCCCTCCTCCGCAGAGTGAGGGGCATCTTCTCCGACGCCTTCGATGCCCGGCCATCCGGGGCAGACCTCTCCTTCAACGCAGCAAGAGGATGAGGAGCGGGTTGCCACCTGGAGAAATGCCCTGCTGGACTCATGCGCCCTCGCGCTGCAGGATCCCAAGCTGGGGGCTGCGGACTTGCTGAGGATTGTGTACGACCTGCGAGCTGGAGCCATTGACCTGCAGCGTAGCGCCATTTTGTTGGAAGAACACGCCGCGTCCCACTTTCCTCATCGGTGGGAGCATATTCTGCCACGCCCGAAGTCATCACGGGTGTTAACATCAAAGAGGCAGATTCGGCGGGCAAACTACACAGCGATCCAGCGTCTTTACTTTGTCAACCATAAGGAGGCTGCGAAGCTGGTCATCGCAGGCAAATGGCGGAGAGCGTATGTCTGCTCGAGCGGTTTGGTGGATGGACTTGAGAACTTTTGGGCGGATGTGTTTGCGACTCCCGGAGTAGGGGACAGCAGGCCGCATCCTATTCCAGCGAAAATTCTGTGGTCGGTGTTCGATCCAATAGCTGCAAGTGAAGTCACTGTGGCCCTGTTGGGGATGGGAAGTACGGCGGCCGGTTTGGATCGGATTTCTCCTCAGGAGTTGCTGAAGTGGCACCAACCATCTTTAGCAGCATATTTCACCTTGCTCATGGCCGCTGAATACGTGCCAGTCCAGTTATCTATGGCCCGAGTTGCCTTTCTGCCGAAAGTAGACGAGCCGGTGTCCCCCTCAGACTATCGACCTATTTCAATCTCCTCAGTCATTCTTCGTGTGCTTCATAAGATCTTGGCCCGCTGGATGGGGGATCATCTGGAGCTGTCTCAGTTCCAATATGCTTTCCTCCAGAAGGATGGATGCCTTGAAGCTAGTACTCTTTTTCACACCTTGCTGAGACGTGCCCATGATGATGTGAGCCCTTGAGCCGTGCTATCGCTAGATATAACTAAAGCATTTGATACCATCTCGCATTCGACGATCCTGCGGGCGGCTAGGGCTTCGGGACTCCCATTGCCTTTTATCAACTATCTTAGCCAGCTCTACTCAAACTCGTATGTGCGAATGGAAGTGGGGCGGGTGAAGTGCGGTAAGGGGGTTCGGCAGGGGGACCCTCTTTCACCGTTTTTGTTTATTATGGCAATGGATGGTATACTGAGAGAGTCCTTACCTGAGCTGGGTATCCAGTTCGGCTCGGAAAAGATTGATGCCCTGGCCTACGCCGATGATGTCATTCTGTTGGCGGATGATCCGCAGACCCTGCAGAAAAGGCTCGTAGCTCTCTCACGGGCACTCCAGCTGACGGGAATGGCGGTGAACGCAAGGAAATCGAGTGGGGTGACCATTCTTAAAGATCGCAGGCGTAAATGCCTGGTACTGGCGCTGAAAGTCTACTCCCTAGGGGGACAGTCTATTAACCCCCTGGGGGTTAATGAGCAGATGCGTTATTTGGGCTTGCAGTTTAATTGGAAGGGAAGAATCTCTCCAAGACACATTGAATTATTTTATCAATCTCTCTTGGAGATATCCAGCGCTCCGCTTAAACCATACCAACGGCTCGACCTACTGAATACATTCCTGGTACCCAGGCTCTTGCATGAACTTACGCTGGGCAACGCTCACAGGAATACTCTGGGCAGACTGGACATTCTTCTTTGTTCTGCCGTGAGGAAGTGGTTGAGGCTACCAAAGGACCTGCCGGTGGCCTTTCTCCATGCTCCCATAAACAACGGGGGCATTGGTTTGCCATGCTTCTCCTCGTTAGTCCCCTTGGCTCAGAAAAGGCGATTTGCCAAGTTATCTAGTCATGCTAGTCCGCTGCTCGAGGCCCTAAGGGAACAGAAGTCTTTCTGTACCCTTAGGCGGTCTCTTGATATCCCGTGTAGAGTAGGGTCATCTGTAGTGACATCTACAGCGGAAGCAAAGGAGGCTTGGACATCCTGGCTGTATCGATTGGTAGACGGCCGGGAGTTGGAGACCCCTTCCTTAGATCCAGCAAGCCATTTATGGCTGAAACATCCTAGGAATGTTTTCCCCAGGTTACATCTGCGGGGGATACAGTTAAGGGCGGGAGTGCTACCTACTAAAGCTCGTGCAGCACGGGGCACGGGATGGGTGGTGACCTCAACGGATTGTCAGGGGGTCTGTCGGCAGAAAGAGACACTGAGCCACATATTACAAAAATGCGAGCGCACTCATGACAACCGGTGCGCTCGCCATAATCGTGTGGCTCAGAAAGTTGATAAATGTCTGCAAATGAAAAAGTTAACAACTTGGGCGGAAACTGTAATTCCTGTGGGGTCTACGTTTATTAAGCCTAATCTCCTGGCCTTGAGTGGCACCAATCTTTATTGGTGTTTCCATCGTTACAGGTGCCCGCCTGATTGAGGCATGGGACTTTAAGATTCAGAAGTATGGCTCACCGGAGAATGTACGGGCCATTAAGAACTGGCATACCGATCCCGTGCAGATACATCATCTTCCAGTGATCATTTCAAGCAGAGGCCTCATGTTTGCGCCGTCCGGTCGGGGTCTCCGTTCCTTGGGACTGTCATCTAGAGATATCGGCGATTTGTGTCTGCTGACAATTGCTGGATCGCTGAAGACCTACGACTATTACATGCGCGGACTGAGGGGGTGTAATGGGCCTTTAGTACTGATGTTATTCCTCAAGATGCCTGCAGATCCTTGGTTAGCGTTTGTCGCCTCAGGCATGGTATGATGTAATACTCTGGTTGGGGTGGCTCAATCTTGTATTATTTTTGATTATTGGCCTGATAATAAAGATGTTACATAGTTACATGGTCTAGCCGCCTCCTCGTGGCGACTGCTGGGTAGGGCCTCTGGCCTGAGCTAAGAGCTAGACCGCCCCCCCCAGTTGAAAGGTTTCACCCGGGGTTTTTTTTTTCTTTTGGCTGGTTATTGGTAGTTTTTGTTATGCAAAGTAGATGGAAGCCGGGCCCCTCTGGTGTCCCGGTTTCAGCCAGCCATGGGGCTTTGGGTGATGCACATCTAGTCTGTCAGATCCCCCCTTACAACCAGTTGCCTGTGACACTTGTGGTCAGGATTTTCGATCGGCGCGTGGTTTATCCATGCACAAACATGACCGCCACCCTGACGAAATGAACACCGAGCGCTTAGCGGTGCCATCTAGGAAACGGCTTAATTGGACATCCGAAGAGGACGCTAAACTTGTCAACTCTGCCAATCGACTCTGGGTACCGGGAATGGCGAAGAAAGATCTTGTAATCATCTCTGTACAAAGATCTCTCTACAACTAGTACAGAACGCGGCGGCTCGGGTGGTTGCTGGAGCACGTCGGTTTGACTCTGTTGAGCCGCTGCTTCGGTGACTACACTGGCTGCCGGTTCTGTTCCGGGCCCAATTCAAAGTGCTAGTTTTGACTTTTAAAGCCCTTTACGGCTCGGGTCCGGGGTATTTGAGGGACCGCCTTCTTCCATATAATCCAACCCGTACTCTTAGATCATCTGGGGGGGCCCTCCTGACTGTGCCGCCACCAGGAGAAGTGAGAGGGGCGGCGGCCAGGAAGAGGGCCTTTTCGGTGGTGGCCCCCCAACTCTGGAACACCCTCCCCTTAGAATTGAGAACTGCTCCCTCTTTGTTTATATTTTGGCGGGGACTGAAGACCTTTTTATTCCAAAAAGCTTTTAACTGTTGACAGGCTGGCTGGTTATTATAACCCACGGGGCTTGTTGTTTTTATATTGTTTTTAAATTTGTTTTTAATTGTGTTCTTAATTTTTGATTGTATTGTTTAATTCTGTTTTAATTGTTTTTAATTGTGAATTGTTATATTGTTTTTATATATATATTGTAATGCCGCCTTGGGTGCCTTCGGGCACAATAAGGCGGGGTACAAATCTAATAATAAATAAATAATAAATAAATAATCCAGCTGGGACTTAGTTTCCCGAATCGCTCCCAGGAGGCCCTACGGAAACGGCTGCAGCTTATCCGTTGGAAGCCCCCGGAGCTACCTGTTCTCCAGTGCCTCAGCAGCCTACTGCATCTTCTCCCGGTCCTCCTCCCGAGGTCCCGTTGATACCACCTTTGGGACCTTCATCCGCAGACCCTCCTCCACAGACGCCCCCACTGGTGGTTCCTACCCAAGAAGACCAGGTGTAAAGAATTATGAAAAGCTAGGTTACAGTATGTATAGGATTTTTAGAATGAAGTGTTGACCTGAATGTGGTAAAGGATTCTGGGAAGCTGGGCTGTGGGCCTAATACTATCTGTAACAAAATAAGCTGCCGGGCTGTGGGAACAATTTGGCTGTAAATTAATTAACGCCAAGCGGGAAGGATGTTATCCAGCGTGTGAAAGGAAAAAGGGAGTAAAACTTCAAGGACAGGATAGTTGCCG
>JAJKFI010000276.1:15528-30692 GCA_029204185.1 Lerista edwardsae
CACACAGGAGAGAAACCATATCAATGCTTGGAGTGTGGAAAGAGCTTTAGTCAGCATGCGCACCTTGCTATGCATCAAAGAACTCACACAGGGGAGAAGCCATATAAATGCTTGGAGTGTGGAAAGAGCTTCACTCAGAGTGCAAACCTGAATATGCATCGAAGAATCCACACAGAGCAGAAACCATATCAATGACCTAAGTGTGGAAAGAGCTTCACAGGGCAATCATACCCTGCCCGTTGCATCTACGCTACGTCATAGCTCATAGAATCTGCTTGAGAGCACCGATGGGGAGCCTCCCTTGTACCGCTCCAGGATGGGGATTGGTGGGGGGGGGAGGGAGATTGTGGGTGGGACGTGAACGGGCTTGGGATGCGGCCATATGGGCTTCACCGTCTCCTATTTAGCAGGCGCAGAGCCGAGGAGAGCATAGGAGAGGCTGGAGCCTCCCCTATGGTAAGGGAGCGAAGGGTAAGTGTTTGGGTAGGCTCCAGCCTCCCCTAAGGAATGTCGGATATGGCGCTGCTTAGAATTGCGCCTTCAGTCGGAATGGAAACCTGACTGTGCATCAAAGAACCCACACCGGGGACAAACCACATAAATGATTGGGGTGTGGAAAGAGTTTCTGTCCTAGATGACATCTGACTTTGCATGTAAGAATCCACAGAGAGGAAAAACCATCTCCATGTCTAGAGTGTGGAAAAAGCTTCAGCTGGAGCTCAGTCCTGAAAGGGCCCATCTAGTCCTTGCATCTCACAGTGCACCACCAGTTGCCCCAGGGAGCACACAAAAGAAAAAGACCCCTGAATGCGGTTGCCAGTATGAAGGCATCCAACACTCAGAGAGAGGCCACTTGTAAAGCCGGGAGGCTGCCTCTACCCATGATGGCTTCTCACACATGATGGCCTTTTCCTCCATACATCTGTCCAGTCCCCGATTAATAGAATCAAGGTCTGCAGATCCCATCACCTCATCCTGTGGCAAGTCGACTGATTCATCAAACAAAACACCACTTTCACCCATTTTTACTTTTGGATAACACCGCCATCCCCAAGAAAATAAAACTATTTTAGACAGCCTCCATTCAGGACATGAAAGTGGAGGCAACAGGTTCTTCACCAAATCTCCATCTTCCTCATTTGGTCTTCCTCCACCCAGGCCCCTTCGTATGAAAGACTTTTGACCACTGAGAGTGTCCCCAGCGGAAGTTCACCAGGAATTCCATGAAAAAAAATCCGGATTGTAATATCTTTATTCTTTCAAATGTTGTGAATAAAAACTAAAAACAAAAAATAAATCTTTTCATGTAAAAATTGTGATTTTTAAAAATCAGAGTGTTATGGAATAATACCATCATGTTATATACCATTCGATGTGGAATTTCACCTGGAATTCCATGGAAAAAACCAGAGTGTATTATCTTTATTCTATCAAAAGCTATGGCCATAAACCAAAAACTAAAAATAAGTCCTTTAATGTATAAATTCAAGGATTTTTAAACTTCTTTGTTTTTAAGGAATATTACCATCATGTTATCATAAGTTATATGTTATAATATAATAATAGTATCAGGGACATGATGGCGCTGCGGGTTAAACTGCAGCTGCTGAGCTTGCGGACCGGAAGGTTGGCAATTTAAGACCACGCAACGGAGTGAGCTCCCATCGCTTGTCCCAGCTCCTGCCAACCTAGCATTTGGAAAGCACATAAAATGCAAGGAGATCAATAGGAACCACTTTGGTGTGTGTCAACACTGAGTAGAGTTTAGGAGTGTCCAGGTTAGACTTAAGAGGTAGAAAGGAAATGGATCATTCCGTGTCAAATCGTCACACTGAAGGACATTTTTCTACCTCACGTTTTTAGATTTTTATGAAATGTGTCTTACTTAAAGATCATATGTAGTGACTGAAGAAATGCATTTATTTTTATTTTTACACTCGCAGAGAAAAAATGTTTTTTCATTTACAAATTTCTTAAAAATCCAAGGAATCGGAAACGGTGTGATGATTTGACACGGAATGACCCTGGTGTCCCCGAGGCAGCCTGAGATGGGCTACTGAGAGAGAGGGGAGAGGTTTCTCCCGGGGAGACCCCTTTGGCCTGACCCAGCAGCAGTCCCAGCCCACAGCCTGCCAGCTGAAGGGCTCCTGTGGGCCTGGGCCCTGCCTGCCGAGGGAGAGAACCGGGGGGAGCGTGAACAGTGGGGACTCCTGCCTATAACTGACAGCCCTCCCGTTACACATCACCTCATCCACACACACCCCACACATGGCCAAGCCCTGCCCCACACATTCTGCCCCCATCCAGTGCGGACTGAAATTCTCCATGATTCCTTCCCAGGATTGGCCTCCTGCAGGAAGGGACTGAGGTTGGGAAATCTTAAGAGGTGTTTGAAAACTGACATTTTTCAGATATAGGACCTGTTGTGTTCAGTAAACATAGGCTGTAATCATACCTTACTGGAAACAAATGTCTCTCCTTATGGACCTCTCCAAGAGATCACACGGCACAGATTGCCACAGTTTTTGCTGGGGCACCTGGTGGGCTGCTGTGAGATACAGGAAGCTGGACTAGATGGGCCTTTGGCCTGATCCAGCAGGGCTCTTCTTATGTTCTTAGTTCTGAGGCCTTGAGTTTGCAGGCAGAAGGTCCCCAAATTCTCTGGCACCTCCAGGCAGGGATGAGAAAAAGTCCCGCCTGAAGCCCCAGAGAGTTGTGGCCGGATGGCCTTGACACTACTGAGCTCGATGCCTAAGGGAGTGACACAGCAGAAGGCAGCTTCCCATGAAAAGGTTTGAGTTCTTTTTCTGAAGTGCTGTCATAGGGATGCTTCGAACTGCTCAAAGTATAGGATGCTGAGAGTTTTTGATGCCGTGTTTCAATCTGTGTTTAGGAAATGCTAAAAAGAAAGAAAACATCATAACTGGTTATCAGGCCAGAGGAGATAAAACCCTGTCAAAGCTTTGGGTGGGTGAAATATTCCCAGCAGTTCAAGACCAGGATCTTAAAAGGCAGAGGAAGCCCAAGGGGGAACGTGCCCACCTCTGATCCTGCCATTCCCTGCCTCGAAGAAGGGGTGGTGGGGCGGGGTTGGAGTGGAAGAAGGGGGATCGATGGAGGGGGGCAGGTGGTCGTGGCCCCCCATCCCTTTCCAAGGCAGGGAATGGCAGGATCTGAGGCAAATGCCCCAGGCGCTGGGCTGGGGGAGGGCAGGTGGCAACAACGCCCCCCCCGCTGCGGAGGTCCAGGTTGCTCTGGGAAGTGGCTTCCACCTGCTGCCCCTCCCCTGGTGCCAACCAACCCCCCCCCCGTATCACCCCTGCAGCCAAGGGGGGAGAGCGCGGCCAAGTCCTTGGAGAAGCAGGGCTCCCCCACTGGGCCGTCCTAAGAAGGGACAGTCCCCCCCCTTCACCCTCTAGCCCCAGGAGGCCTGAGAAAGGGAGGGGTTGGAAGAGGAGGTGCTGTGGACACCCTCCCTTTCCCTCACACCTGGACAGGCCCGACTCCATTTTGGATTTCACCCTGGGAGTGAAAGAGGTTGTTGCCCTGCAAAAAGATGAGGTCACACCGGTGACCCTCAGGAGATGAGGTTAATTCTAGGGCTATGAAGAATTGGTGGAACTAAAGAACGAAGTTGCTGACCTTTTAACTAGAGTATGCAACTTGTCCCTTCAAACGGCCACGGTGCCAGAGGATTGGAGGATAGCCAATGTCACGCCAATCTTTAAAAAAGGGAGAAGGGGGGACCCTGGAAACTACAAGCCTGTCAGCCTAAAGTCTGTTCCGGGTAAGATGGTGGAAAGCCTCATCAAAGATAAAATCCTAAAACACGTAGAGGAGCAGGTACTGCTAAAGGAAAGTCAGCATGGCTTCTGTAAGGGTAAGTCTTGCCTCACAAACCTTTTGGAATTCTTTGAAAAGGTCAACAGGCACGTGGATGTGGGTGAATCTGTGGATATCATATACTTGGATTTTCAGAAGGCATTTGACACAGTCCCCCACCAAAGGCTGCTGAAGAAACTTCACAGTCAGGGAATAAGAGGCAGGTCCTCTTATGGATTCAGAATTGGTTGAGGGCCAGGAAACAGAGAATGGGGGTCAATGGGCAATTTTCACAATGGAGAGAGGTGAAAAGTGGAGTGCCCCAGGGATCTGTCTTGGGGCCGGTGCTTTTCAGTTTATTCATAAATGAACTGGAGACAGGGATAAGCAGCGAGGTGGCCAAGTTTGCAGATGACACAAAATTTTCCTGGGTGGTGAAAACCAGAAAGGATTGTGAAGAGCTCCAGAAGGATCTCTCCAGGTTGGGGGAATAGGCAGCCAAATGGCAGATGCGTTTCAACATAGACAAATGTAAAGTGATGCACATTGGGGCAAAAAACCAAAACTTCACCTATAGGCTAATGGGTTCTGAGCTGTCTGTGACAGCTCAGGAGAGAGATCTTGGGGTGCTGGTGGACAACTCAATGAAGGTATCGACCCAGTGTGCGGCAGCAATTAAGAAAGCCAATTCCATGCTTGGGGTCATTAAAAAAGGGGTTGAGAATAAAACAGCCAATGTTATCATGCCATTGTACAAATCGATGGTAAGGCCGCATCTAGAATATTGTGTCCAGTTCTGGTCGCCGCATCTCAAAAAGGACATAGTGGAGCTGGAAAAGGTGCAGAAGAGAGCGACAAAAATGATTACGGGGCTGAGGCACCTCCCTTATGAAGAAAGACTGCAGCGTTTGGGGCTCTTCAGTCTAGAAAAATGGCGCCTGATGGGGGACATGATTGAAACATACAAGATTATGCATGGAAGGGATAGAGTCGATAAAGGGATGTTCTTTTCCCTCTCAAAACACCAGAACCAGGGGGCATCCGCTAAAACTGAGGGTTGGGAGAGTTAAAACAGATAAAAGGAAGTACTTTTTTACCCAGCGGGTAGTTAATCTGTGGAACTCTTTGCCACAGGAGGTGGTGATGGCATCTGGTCTTGATGCCTTTAAGAGGGGATTGGACAGATTTCTGGAGGAAAGGTCCATCGTGGGCTATAGGCAATGATGGATTGTGCAACCTCCTTACAAAGGTGGTGGGCTACTGGTACCGGGTGCAAGGGAGTGGCAAGAGGATCCAAGCATCTTCTTGTCTCATGCCTTGCTGGGGCACCTGGTGGGCCGCTGTGAGATACAGGAAGCTGGACTAGATGGGCCTTTGGCCTGATCCAGCAGGGCTCTTCTTATGTTCTTATGTTGCCAAGGAGATCTGTCCCTCTCCTTTCTCTCGGGGTCTGGAAATGCCAATCTGGGTCTCTGACCAAAGGAATCAGCAAGTCCTGCCTGAAATTAAACTAAGTCCCTGTCTGGCTCACTTGGGCAATTCCTTCAAACTCTGCTGAGAGGTGTCGCTCGCGGGGGGGGGGGGTCGCAGCCTACACCCTGCTACCCCCCCCCCACAGTCCAGCAGGAAGGTTTTGAGGGGTGAGCAGTCAGGAGCCGGCTCAGTCCCAGCAAGGCAGGAATTCCTGATGCGTCACCAAAGCAGCAGCTCCAAACACCTCTGTTGTCTGAAGAGCGTTTTGCTTCCTTTGGGCAAGTGGGCATATTGACCCCTGTTCTGAGAAGCAGAATTTGGCAGGGAAGGAACTTGGGAGAAGAAGGAAGAGGGTTTGACAGTCAGGGCCCTTCAGACACTAGCTGGGGTGTCCCTGCTGTGGTCTGGAGGCTGCTGTCCCGGTCAGGAAGCCTCCTCCATCCGGGGCCCTGCCAAGGACGGCTTTTGCTCCACTGCAGGATCCTGGAATCTGGCAGCCCTGCCTGTGTTGCCTGCAAGGACCTCCCAGCCCTGCCCAGCGGAACAGGATAGGTAGCATCTCCCCCCCTCCCTTTTCTCTTGTTTGCAAGTCCATTGAAAGCTATGAAACCGAAAAGTACCTGCAATTAAATGTGCTTTATAGGGGTCATCTCTATTTCTGAATCAGGCTCAGGTCTCTGCAAAGAGTCCTTCCTCTTGGCAGCCTGGCACTCTGAGGGTTAAATGGAGCAACTTAGGATTCCTAGAGGGGCAAGGGGGAAGGGCTGGAGTGAGGAAGTCCCATCCCAGGATCCACACACCAAGAAGCTCTTAATTAACTTGGAGGAAAAAATGAACATTGGCAGAAGGATCAGATGTGGCAGCTTCAGCCGTTTAAGGAGTGATCAGGTTAAATCCCAAGACATTGCACTTGTCAAATCAAAGCCGGAATACAGACGTGTGGAGCTTTTCCTGCCTTGAACAAAGACCCCCCTACAAGCGGCCCAAGGAAACCCTGAGAAAACCTCAGCTCTTGTTTTGGGGATTGAACCAGCCTCTGCCTCGTGGATTTCTCCCGTCAGGATCCGGCCAGCCTGGGTGAGGCCAAGGGAGAGAACCAGGGAGACCAGGAACAGAGTGGGGGTTCCTGCCTATAACTGACAGCCCCCCCCCCATTACACATCACCACATCCACAGACACCCCACACACATGGCCAAGCCTTGCCCCATGCATTCTGCCCCTCATCCAGTGCAGACTGACATTCTCCACGATTCTTTCCCAGGATTGGCCTTCTGCAGGAAGGGGCCGAGGTTGGGAGATCTTAGGGAAAGCGGTGTCTGAAAGCGGTTATTTTTTCAGAAATAGGACCTTTTGTGTTCAGTAAGACTTGGGCTGTAACCCTCTTATCGGAAACAAATGTCTCTCCTTCTGGACCTCTCCAAGACAGCATATGGTACAGATTGCCACAGGCTGAAGAGGCCTTATATTGAGTTTGCAGGCAGAAAACCCCCAAATTCTCTGGGGCCTTCTCTGGCACCTCCAGGCAGGGCTGAGAAAGCCCCAGAGAGTTGGGGCCGGACGGCCTTGACACTACTGGGCTCGATGCCTAAGGGAGTGACACAGCAGAAGGGAGATTCCCATGAAAGGATTTGAGTTATTTTTGACATACTGTCATAGGGATGCTTCGAACTGCTCAATGTATAGGATGCTGTTTTTCAGTTTTTAACATTTTTGAATCTGTTTTTAGGAAATGCATCATTATTGAAAGAAAACTATTGCCAATTATCAGGCCAGAGGAGATAAAACCATGTCAAAGCTTGGGGTGGGCAAAATGTTCCAAGCAGTGCAAGACCAGGATCTTAAAAGGCAGAGAAAGCACAGGGGGAATGTGAGCTCAGTGTCTTCTGGCCTCATCCCAGCTGAGGTGAGCCTTATGGAAGCTGCAAAATGCAACCTGCCCTTCCGCAGGGCTGGCCAGTAAGTCCACACAGGAGGGTGGAAAGGGGGGAGGAAGGGGGCGGAGACCGGGGTCAGTGTCAAGGCCAGGGAGGGCTGGCATCCGCAGCAGCAGCTCCGCCTCCATCCCAGCCCCGCCTCTGGCCTCGATCCGTCTTCCGGGGTCCACTCGTGCCACCACAACCCCTGCCACAGGTCCACGTAGACCCAACGCGTGGTCAGTGGAGGCTTCCCCCTGGGGAGGGGGACAAGGGTTCCCTCACCTGGAGGAGCCTTCCAGAAGTGCCCCCCTGCAGGATGCAGCACGTGCTCTGATGGGCTGGGGGGCAAAGAAGGGGTGGTGGTGGCAGGTAGATATAGGATTCGGCTGTGAGTCTTGGGCAAGTTTACGGTGGAGCCAACATCTCCTCAGGCTGAAATACAGGCAACACACAAAGCTTAAAAGGCTCCCTGTCCCCAAAGGGCTCCCAATCGAAAGAAGTCCAACTGTCTTCAGTGTGTTACTCCCCGGTAAGCGCACGGGGGAGGATCGGGGGCTGCGTGGGGAGGGGGGATTTCCGGCCTGGGGAGATGCGCCCCACTTTCAGGCCGAGAGTCGCAGGGGGAGACTCGGCTCCTCTGCAAAGAGTCTTTCCTCGGCTGGCCGACTCTCCGAGGGTTAAACGGAGGGACGCCGGATTCCTAGAGAGGCGAAGGGGGGGCAGGGCTGGAGTGGGGAAGTCCTGTCCTGCGCCTCCACCTTCCCTTTCCCTCCAGCCGCGCTTGCGGGGTCAGCAGCCGGTTTGGGGAGCCCGCAGCCCGTTGGGGGGAAGGGGGGTGCTGGGGGTGGGGAGGAATCGAGGGGAGCCCGCGGGGGGGGAGCGACGGGGTCCGACGATGCTCCTTCGTGGGTCCTGCTCCGAGGGCTGCGCGCTTCTCTCTCCGGGAGCAGCGGGGGCAGTGGCGTTCCCAGCGCGCTCCTTCGACCATCGGAGTCCCGGGACCCCGATCTGGGTCCGCAGCGGCGCCGCTTCTGCCTCCTCCCTCCTGGGGACGGGTCTGGGGGCCTGGAAGTTCCCGCGTGCGAGGCGCCGGCGAGCAGCCATCAGGGGGGCGGGCAGGCGAAGTGGGGGGCCGGGTGGGGGCTCTGGCCGCGGCTGCTCCCCCCTCCCCGGGATTCCGAGTGCGGGTCTGGGGAACGCGCGGGACAGTCTCGCCCGGGGTCCTTCCTGGGTGCCGCCTCCTCCCTCGCGGTGGCCCCTCGTTCCTGGCCGCCTCTCCTGGCCAGAGGAGGAAGCGGGACCCATTCCCCCCCCTTGAGGAGAGAGAGGGAGACAATGCGGGGGGGAGGGGCGTGGGCAGGAGGCTCCTTGCAGCGTCTCGCGGAGAGTCTGGGGCTGAGATCAGGCTGTTGCTTTGCCTCCCACGTCTCCCCCCATTTTTATCCTGACATTCAATCTGTGCCCTTTGACTGCGGAGCCTTTTTGGTGCAAGCTGCTCCCTTGACACCCCTGCAGGCCCGGAAGGAGAGAGCGGATCTTGCCCGGGCTGGCCACGCGCCTCTCTGGTCCCCACGCCCTGGCCGGCCCCTCCCGGCTGGATCTGAAAGAGGGAAACAGTGACCCGTGTGCCAGTGGACCTGCACAGATTCCTGCCCACGATTCAGAATTGGTTTTCGATCCATGTTGGTTTTGAAATCCAAGAGGGTGTCTGGCCGTCTGGGAGGCTCCTGTTTCCAGTCTGCATGGAGGGGGAAGGGCCAGAGGGGGGAAGTCCCGTCCTATGCCGCCCCCTCCTCTCTTTCCGCCAGCAGCAGTCTCGCTGTGGTGAGCCCGCACCCTGTTGGGGGGAAGGGGCGTCCTGCGGTGGGTGGGAAGGAACCGAGCCCCGGTGGGGAGGGCTGGGCAGGGGGCCGAAAAGGGGGATGGGGGAACCCTGCCCCATTCAGGGTCGGAGGAGAAAGAGACCGCGGGAGAGAAGATGGAACTCCGAGTCCTGAAGTCCGAGCCTCCCCCCTCTTAATACCAGGGAGGGGAGGAGGGAGGCAGCCGGTGATGAGAGCCCCCCCCCCCCACTGGTTCCCGCTTTGCCTGCCTGCCCTCCTGGTGGGTCCTCCTCTGATTGCTGGCCTGCTCCTGCTCCCTGGAAGGGCTGTGTGTGTGTGTGTGTTGTGTGTGTGTGTGTGAGAGAGAGAGAGAGAGACCTCCAGTTCCAACCCAGCCAGGCCTGTCCCGAGGACGGAGGAGGCAGCAGGGCCACTTCAGGGCTCCCCTCCGTCTCCCTTTCCTTCCATTTGGACGTGGTCCGCGCAAGAAGCCGGCTGGAAGCAGCACCTCTGCCGGTCCTCGCAGCTTCGCCAAGAAGGCAGGCGGGGGGGAGCATGGCGGGAGCTGCACAAAGGAATGCGCCCCAGGCAGGTTGGAAAGGGCAACGCCCAGCTCTCGAGTGCTGGAAGGCGGGGAAGGACGGCAGCCCAGATGGCTCTGCCTCGCTGGTGGGGGGTTGGAGGGACTGTGTCGAAGCCGGACCGGAGGGGCCGATGTAAGACACAGAGGGAGGCGGTGGAGGCAGCAGAGAGCAGCCCTCTAGCCCGAAACGCTGCCACGGTTTCTGAATGGGAGGGGCTGGGGGCTTTCTGATTGCGCTGTGCTTTCACTTATATGATATCTGCAATGTTATGTTTTGTCTTTTTAATTCTTGTAAATTTCTTTGCTCCTACAGAAGCAGGTTGGGCGGAACATCCTCAGGAGGAGAGCTGGACTTGGCAGCTGAGAAGCCTCCCTGCCTGATCGAGGAGGACCAGCTGAGAGTTGAGGCTCCCGGAAGGAACTGCCGAGGTCGGAGCAGGGGGAGCATCTTGGCCACGAAGCGGGGAAGGTCCAGCCCCAGAGGGAGGTCCCTGCACAGCCTGCCTTGGAGCATCTGCGTCTCTCCAGGTGTGTGGCTCGGTGGAGGGGGATCTTGCCAGTGCCAGAGAAAAGTGGGCACCTCCACTCCATACGACCCCCTCCACCCCCTGCATCTCCCAATCAGGGATTTCCCCCACATTGGCTCTCCTGGTCCAAGTTACAGGACCTGGCCTGAAATCAGTGCAGGGAAAATCCAAGCAGGTTTAATCGTAGGAGGCAGCATGACGTCATTTTCTTGCAGCCACATCGGGGCACCTGCGGCCATATTTGTATACGCAGTCAGATCATTGCTGCCAAGGAGGATTGCTGCGAATTCACAAATCAAAATCTCCCTGCACATGTGTAAACGTTAATATCAACCTCTTTAATCATGCCTGCGTGTTCTGCATACAGGACTGCAAATCGCTGTCAGAAGAATGGGATTTAATTTCCACGGAAAGATTCATGTATTCACATTACATCGGTTCAATAAAACTACAGTTCACTGAAATAGTGCATTATTTTTGAAGCTGTGTAATTTCTTGTTGTTCCTAGCAATCTTATTCACCATTTTCTGACACCCACTGTTAATGGTCTAGAAGGTAAAAAATATATATTTCCCCCCTCCTTTTTCCCCCCTTCTCATTTACACTTTTTTCCCCACCTTCCATTTTCTACTGTAATATTTCCGAAATTCTGAACATTAACAGAATTTGTTTTATGAGGGGGGGAGTGAGAGTAGAAGTTTAAAAAAATACTCTTAATAGTCTAGAAGTAAAAAAGAATTACTCTCATATTGACAACTACTTGTGTTGTTAAGAGATTTTAATGTAATTTTCCTATATATTTATCTAATTTTTGCCCACCCTCTTCCTTTTTTATCCCCTTCCTGTTCACACTTTATTTTTCCGCCTTTCATTTTCTATGGTAGTATTTATGAAATTCTGAACATTATCAGAATTTTTTGGGGGGGGCATGACCGTTTTATTTTTGCTTGTGTAGATTTCAATAAAGTCTGTCAAAATAGTGCAATCTGAGTAAATAGACAGCAAGTAGCATTTCGTCAGGTATGTTCAGTAATATAATTATGAGGAAATTAACCTTGTAACTGCATATACAATCATAATAAGGTTACCAATAATGTGTCTACATGATCACATGTTTTTATTTTCGTACGTTTTTATTTAAGGAATAAACTATTAAATCCTAAACAGTACGAGCAAAGCAATCTGAAATGCTTGGAATGAGGATTGTTTTGAGTTAACCAACATGGCGGCTAAGCCCGCCCACTGGCTTCACCTCAGGAGCATTAGCGCTTAAGGCAGGGCGCTTCCTGTTACTATTAAACTTCCTTGGGAAAATCCCATCCGAGGGCCTGGGCTCCAGGCAGGAATGGCAGGCAGACGACTGTTTGGTGGGATTGGAAAGGATGTGTGGGGCTCACCCAGTGGCGTTTCTACAGGGAGGGCAAAGCTCTAAGTTTTGCAAGAAGCCTTACCTTGCAGTGGAAATCACTCCTCTCTTCTTGCACCGTTTTAGCCAGTTCTCACAGGGAACAGCAACATCTTGGCGTTGCGTACTGGCTACAGCAGCAAGGGTGAGGAGAGATTTACATGACAGGGTAAGACTTCTTGCAACACTTAGAGCTTTGCCCTCCCTGTAGAAACGCCTCTGGGCTCACCCCACAAAGCTTAGCACGACTGATGCTCTTTCCAAATGAAACGGATGGATACAAATGTCTAGGGAAAGAATATTAATGGTGAAAAGTACAAAAACCAAATGGTGTTCCTGGGGAGGAAGTTTTGCAGGAGCCTGAGTCTCTCGCGGTCAGAACCAAAGATGCGAGTCAGGTCTGAGCCACAGATGACTCTGAAGACGAGGGAGGGGGCCCACGTTCTATCCACAACTGCCTTACATCACAAAAACTTGGGATACTGGATATTTTGTTGTCAGAAATGAATCGCATGTTCTTGTTTCCTTCTCAGAGGAAGTTTCCAGACCTGCTGCCTTTGCCCAAATGGAAGGAGCGGAGTGTGTGTCTTCCCAGGATCTCCGGCAAGAAATGAAATCGGAAGGTAACAATCCTCATCACACAGCAGAGGCTTGGGAGGGTGCTGGGTGGGTGGGACCAAAAGGGTGCTGTGGTGAGTGGCGCCCCTTTGCCCCAATAGAGACTCTCCTCCCTTCTGGGGCAAGGTGGGGTTGGTGAGGCTGAGTCAGCAAAGGGCCTCCCTGCCGTTCTGATCCCTTCACTGCCAAAGCCACAGCAGCCCCTTGGCTGAGCCGTAGACCGAAACTGCCTGTGCGATCTGAGTGGCTGATGCTCTGGCCCGCCACGCTCCTTTCCTCCACGTTCCGTCTTCTGCTCAGTCCCTGCTTCCGTTCCCAAGCCAGAGGGTGGGAGGAGGCACAAAGGAAGCCACGGGGTGATTGAGGGTGGCCATCCTCTACCCATCTGCTGCCCTAGGCAGTGGTCTCAGTTGGCCTCATGGATGGGCCAGTTTCAGTTAGTACAAAATGCAGCTGCGCGAGTGGTAACGGGCTAGACGGTTTGACTCAGTAGGCCATGAGGGAGTGTGTAGTTCTTTATTCTTCTGGAAGGGAATTTCCTATTTGTGGAGCCGCCAAAGAGAAGGCTCGTCCCCAAACTGCCATCCCTTTAACTTGGGACTGAGGGAGCACTTGAAGGAGAGCCCCTTTAGATGGTCTAAGAGGGCAAACTGGTATGTGTGGGAGAAAGCGGTCCTTTAGGGAGGCTGGGCCCGAGTCATGAAGGGCCTTGAAGGTCAGGACCATCCTCTGAAGTGGAGATGGGAAGTGAATGGGCAGCCACTGCAGCTGCTGGAGGAGTGTGTCGCGGTTCAGGCTTTATGCCCGGGTGGCATCGGAGTGGATCCCAAGTGTTGCGGCTCTCATGCCAATACCCCGGCATGATTCAGCAGAGTTTACAGCTCGGTTGCGCAGCGGAAGCAGCCTCCCCAGTCGGCTCGGCAAGGCTTCTCTCGCTTCGGCAAAGAAATGCACCCCACACAGTCTTTGCGTAGATAAGAGTGTATTCAGTAAGCGTTGTCAGTTTCCGGGCAAAAGGTCGCATTCCATTCATATCAGTCAGGCAAAGCACAGTATACAGGTCACGGCAGTTGGCCATTTACACAGCAGATGTTACAAGTCAGATGGACAGCGTTTCCCCTCCTATTGTTCTTTACCCACACTTTGCACTGGGAACCTGCCCCATTATATACCTGTGCTGAGGCCTGCCCACCAATCAGTGCTTCCCATGAGGTGGCCATGGGCTATGTGCTCTGAGGCACGTCCACCTCACTCACAGCTGTAGCCCATCAGTAATTACCCTGTTTCTCCCTCCTATACCTTGGCCTGGTGCCATGAGCTACTGTCCACGGAGAAAAGTTTGGTTCAGCCTTAACAGACTCTGCATACCATGACAGAGTGGGCCTCCCGAGTCAAACCCTCAGATCCTCTCCTGCAAACGTTTCAAGCGCTTTGACCCTCGGCTCCCTCTAGGCTGAGCCCCACAAGCCAAGCTCCAGGCCGAGAGGGCAGCAGAACGTGAGGTTTTTCTACGGCACCATCTCGTGGCTGGTCATAGGGAGATCCCAGCCTGCCTGTGCTGTTTTTCCCTGTTGGACTTGGGCAAAAAAAGGTTTTCGTAATGAGGGATGAAGGAAAAGGAAGACACAGTTCAGTCGGTCTGCCTTGTGCGGGGATGGGTCGGCCTCCTGGCTCTGCAGGCCCCAATTTCACAGGGAATGCAATAAAAACCCTGGAAGCTGTTCTGGGAGTGGGTTTTTGCTCTAGGTTTTGCAAGAAGCCTTACCTTGCAGTGGAAATCACTCCTCTCCTGCACCGTTTGAGCCAGTCCTCACAGGGAAAAGCATCGCCTTGGCATTGCTTACTGGCTACAGCAGCAAGAGAGAGGAGGGATTTACATGGCAGGGTAAGGCTCCTTGCAAAACCTAGAGCTCTGCTCTCCCTGTAGAAACGCCACTGCCCAGCGGGACCCCTCTGGGAACGCAATCTTTTGGCCCTCTTCACCATTGCCACGCAATGGTGGCAGCGGATCAGAACCGCCACATCTGTTCCCACTAAGCTGCATGTCCAAACCAAAGGTGAAGAGTGGGGGATGGGCAGGGAGGGAGCGCTTTGCACTAGGAACACCTGCCAGATCTGGGCTGCTCAGACTGGAGCCGCTGGAGCAGAGGAGTGTCTTAGCTGGGTTGCGGGAATGGCGCTCAGAGTCCACGTTGGGGGCCAGGTGCAGCACCTCATTTGCTGACGTCAAGGTGGACCTTCCCCGTCTCTGCTAGCTTCCCAAAGTTGCCTGCTGCTGACCAGTCAGCGCAGTTCAGGGGTGGAGCGGGGCCCTACCTGGTGTGTCTGAGGGCTCCATGCGGATGTGGGTAACCCATAGATGGATGCTGTCTATCTGGAGTTTCAGGAGTCTCACCAACGGCTGCTGGGAAAACTCTACAGTCCTCCACAATAAGAGGGCAGGCCTGGTTGCAGGTTAAGAATTGGTTGGGGAGCAGGAAGCAGAGAGTGGGGGTCAATGGGCAATTTTCACAGTGGAGAGAGGTGAAAGGCAGAGTGCCCCAAGGATTTGTCCTGGGACTGGTGCTTGTCAACTTGTTCCTAAATGAACTGGAGACAGGCATAAGCAGTGAGGTGATCAAGTCTGTGGATGACGTGAAACTTTTCTGGATGGTGAAAACCAGAAGGGATTCTGAATTGCTCCAGAAGGATCTCTCCAAGCTGGGGGAATGGGCAGCCAAATGGCAGATGCATTTCAATGTAGACAAGTGTAAAGTGATGCACATTGGGGCAAAAAAAAATCAAAACTTCATATATAAGCTAATGGGTTCTGAGTTGTCTGCGACAGACCAGAAGAGAGATCGTGGGGTGCTATCTTGCCCGGATAATCAACCTTCCCCATCTGTTCCAGGAAGCAGCAGCCAAGGCCATGAGGATGAAGTCAGATCATTGAGGCAGGAGGGGAGCCCAGTTTGGAGGAGGAAGCTTGTTCTTCTCCATAAAATCCAAATTGACGA
>JAJKFI010000277.1:0-20231 GCA_029204185.1 Lerista edwardsae
TTGGCCTGATCCAGTGGGGCTCTTCTTATGTCTCCTCCCAGACATCTGCCCAGTCTCCTTTTAAAAGTACCTAGGCCTGAGGCCATCACCACCTCCTGTGGCAAGGAGTCCCAACGATTAATCGCCCGCTGGGTAAAAAAGTATTTCCTTATATCCGTTTCCACTTTCCAAGCACTCCATTTTAGTAGATGTCCCCTGGTTCTTGTATTGTGAGAGAGGGAAAAGAACATTCCTCTATCCAGTCTATCCAGCCCATGCATAATTTTGTACTCCTCAGTCAAGTCCCCCCCCCCAGGCATTTCTACCATATATAACAACCACAGAAATGCTTGGAGTGTCAAAAAAGCTTCAGGGTGAGCTCACACCTGAGTGTGCATCAAAGAAGCCAAAAGAAGAAGGCGAAGAACCGAAGGCCCTAAGAGATCACGGATGAAACCCTTGTGCATGAATTCTAGTCCTCAATGAATTAAGAGCAAGAACATGTTGTCAATACTGAGTAGTGTTTAGGAGTGTCCAGGTTAGATGTAGTAGGTAGAAATTAAATGTTCATTTTCTGCTGTATCGTTCAACCTTGAATAATGAAATGAGACTTAAATTTTACCTTTGGATATTTTCCTGTCAGAATCCAGAGTGCCACAGTTCTTAGTTCTGGCTGAAGAGGCCCTGAGTTTGCAGGCAAAAGGCCCCAAATTCACTCTCCAGCACCGCTAGGCAGGGCTGAGAAAATTCCCCGCCTGGAGCCCCAGAGAGATGTGGCTGGCCAGCCTTGACACTACTGAGCTCGATGCCTCAGGGTGTGACCCAGCAGAAGGCAGCTTCCCTTGAAAGGATTTGAGTCATTTTTCTGACGTGCTGACATAGGGATTCTTAGAACTGCTCAATGTATAGCCTGCTGAGTGTTTTTGAATTTGTATCGTTTTTGAATCTGTGTGTAGCAAATGCATCATTATTGAAATAAAATGGATTGTCGCCGGTTATCAGGCTACAGGAGATTGGCTGGCTGAACTCTTCCCAGCAGTGCAAGGCCAGGATCTTCTAAGGCAGAGGAAGCCCAGGGGGAAACGTGAGCTCAAAGCCTCCCGGCCCCAGCCCAGCTGAGGTGAGCTTTCTGGAAGTTGCCAGATGCCCTCTGTCCTTCCGCAGGGCCAGAAGGGGCTCGTGGCTGTAGCTGTTGGCCAGCCGCTTCTGCTCCTTCCGCTCTCTGGCTGTCAAGGAAAGAGGGGCAGGGCAGAGGAGGAAGTGTGGAGGAGAGGGGCGATCATGGGAGGCCCCCCTCTTCTACTCTGCCCCCTCCTTTTCCATTCCAGGGACTGGGGGGACGAGCCACAGAGGCCAGTGGACAGTCAGAAGGGAGCCCCCCTCCAATCCTCTGCCTGAGGCCACTACCTCACCTGGCCTCCTGGTGTCACAGGCCTCCTTGAAGCCCCTGGATTGGCTGGTGGCAGAGACAGACCCTCCTACTGCAGGCGCCCTGTGGGGCTGAGGGGATCTTGGCAGGGGCCTCCTCTTCCGCTCCCAACACCTCCCTGACTCCGGCCTCCCTGTGGGGGAGCCCTGCTTCTTCCAAGACTGGGCTGAGCTCTCCCCCCTTGGCCACAGGGGGGATCAGGGCTGTATCATCCACTAGGCGGAGTAGGCTGAAGCCCAAGGCCCCTCCAATGGGCCTGTCTGGGGATCCGTGAGTCTTCAGACACACCCCCAGGGGACCCCCCCCATCTGGCCCGCCAACCCTCCAGCTGGCAAGAGACTTGCAGGGTGGCAAGTCCTCCAAGGACCGCCTGGGGCAAGCCCCGCCTCCAGGGACTGAGCTGGGCCGCACAGGGAGGCTGCATCCCTGGGGAGCCGCCAGGCAAGTCCAGCGTCATCTGTCAGGTTTTTCTCCCCTTTGGCTTCTCTGTTTTTTGCTCCTCAGATTTCCACCTGTGTTTCTCCTGTTTTGGGAGTTGGTGGGGATGGGGCACTTCCATGCAAGCCTGGATCCCTTTGCGAGGAGAGGCCACCTGGGGCCGGATTGCCTGAGGTTGGGGGTTGGCTGCAAAGATAGGCCTCTGTGTGTGTGTGTGTGTGTGTGTGTGTGTGTGTGTGTGTGTGAGAGAGAGAGAGAGAGAGAGAGAGAGAGAGAGAGAGAGAGAGAGTTTTGTAACCAAGCAACAGATGGGGGGAAAGTGATGCATTGACAGAACTGCAGAGGCCTTATTAGAAAAGGGGGCAGGAAAACCTCACACACACCCATCCACCAGGGGTTTCCCTTATGTGTGCCAGGAGTTTTCCTGAAGAGTGCCCCAAATACCTGAAAGCCGAGGGGCCCAGCCATGGGTTAATACATCCCTGGGGGCGATGCAGGGGTGTTGGGACCAGGGGAGGGGCAGCGGGTCCTGCCGCCCCCCCCCCGCATGGCCCTTTGGACTACGCTTGGTCCCTCTGAGGTGTGGCTCAGTGACCCAGACCGTACTACCCCAGCCCAGCGCCCCCCCCCCAGGGACACCACTGCTTGGCCACATGAGGCCCAGGAGGTTTCACGTCCCAGGGGCTGCCTCTTCTCATCCCCATTTCCGACCAAGGTTCACCCCTCCTGGGCTCCACAGCTTTTCACCACACCTGGAATGCCTGGATCCCCTCCCCCACCAGCCCCCGTCCCCTCCCCCAGCGGCCACCCCCCAAGGCACACATTCAGATCAGTGGCCTCCCCAGACTGCTCTCCACCCCTGTCCCCAGCGGGCAAACAGCCCCTGCACAGACAGCCTCACCTGTCCAGGTGTCTCGCGGGCCCAGCAGGTGTTGGGCCTTGTGCAGCCAGCTGAGTGCCAGCAGGGTGGCTCTGGCTGGGGATGGGCTTCTCAGCCGGGGGGGAGGGTTGAACAGGGGGCCCTGAACCGGTGTCTGCACTGGGGGTTAGGGGGCTTCGGGCTCTGTCCCGTGGGGCCTGGGTGTCAGTGGAGCCTTGTCCACGCGGCCTGAGGTGCACGACTTCGCCCTCACCCCCTCCTGCCCATACCACGTCTGGGCAGCAGCCACTGCACCCTCCAAAGCCTCCACCAGGGGGAGTGGCCTCTTCTGAAGCTGGGGGGCCCATCTTGTGCAATCCTCCAGCGCTGAGGCTGTCAGGGGAGGGCAGTCGTTCCTCCTGACTGCCCAACTCCTCTCCTCTCCTTGGCTGGGGCCTTATTTCATGGCTCTTGGCTGTCACGTGCTTCTGCCCCCACCAGCCCGTCCTTCCCTGCCCCGCATCCCCCCTTCTCTCCCTCCACCCCCTCCACTGGTCTTCCTCCTCCTGTTTCTTCTTTTCTCTGCCCCCCTTCCTGTTCTGTCTGATCTCCCTTCTCACTCGAGAAGCCGCCCCTTCCCACAGCCTGGATCCAGTGCCCAGCCCTCATCCCAACACTTGTGCTGCCCCCCCCCAGCTCTGCAGAGCCCTGGACCCCCAGCCGTACCATCTTTGCCACCTGTCGCCAACCCCACTCCGTGCCATGACCACTGCTCTGCACTGCCCCAGCCTGTCAGGGCTCTCTGGGCAACACCTCTTTGGAAGCCGTTGGGAGCCAAATCCACGGCAACTCCCTGGGCAGCAGCAGGAACAAGCCCCACAGGGGAGCTTCAGCCTTAAGAGGCCTTGGGAGGAGCATGGACTGGATTGGATTGGATTGGGTGGCTGCCTCTGTGTGAATTCAGGCCTGACTGTGCATCAAAGAACCCCTGCAGGGCAGAGACCCCAGAAATGCTTGGAGTGGGGAAAGAGGTTCAGTGGGAGAGGAAACTGGACTCTGCCTCAAAGAGCTCCATGGAGCCCTGGCAGGCTGTGGCATCATGGCGGGGAGGCGATGGCAAACCGGGGGGGGGGCAGCACTTGGCCCTGATGGCGTCCATTGGGCCTCACTGCCTCTGCTGAGCTGGATGTGGCCACAGCTGTGGGAGGCGGCAGAGGTGAGAACGGGCAGCTGGGCCGAGGGGGGGGGGCACTGGGACCAGCCTGGGGGGAGGACCGGAGGAGAGGCCTGACAGCATGTCGCCTGCTGCTGCTGCTGGTCCCTCTCTGGGCTGGAGGTCAGGAGGGAAGAGATGCAGGGGCTCGCTGGGGGGTGGTGGAGGGAGAGACAGGAGGCAGGTGGGGAAGGGAGTAGAGCTGGGGGGGTCCAGAGCCTGTGAATGGGGAGACTCCAGCACAGTTCGGAGGAAGCCTCCTAGAGTTGGGCCTCAGTGGGCTGCGATTAGCCGGTCACTCATCAGGAGGGGCAGGAAGACGTTTTGGCTGTCCTCTGAACTGGCCGTGGATGGCAGTCTGCTTGTTAGTTTGGCCTACCCCAGACTGGCGAGGGAGGGATGGTGCGTGGCAGCAGGTTTCATGTTTAAACGCAAGCAATAGACTGGTGTCTTCATTGGTGTTTGTATGTCTGTGTGTGTGTGTGTGTGGGTAAACAGGTGTTAAGGGGAGTGAAGCTGTGCACCCCAATTGGTGAACCAGACGTGAAGGAATAAGGCAAGACAGACATTGTGTCCCATAGTAAGATGAGACCACTGTATATACAGGATCCGGCAGTCTAGTAGTCGCCACAGTCCAGGAATCAGGCATCACAGAGAGTGAGCAGTTCCCAAGTCAGACCGTGGTTCAGGCAGGGGAGGCTTCCCCTTATACTTCCCTCCGAGGAATTACCACCAATCAGGGCTCTGGTGGTTGCGGGCCCCATCATGTGTGCGGTTTTGCATGTGGGCATCCCACACAGCTGGCCTTGACGAAGGCACATGGCTGCTGCGGCTTCTTTTTCCCACAGGGGTTTCCTCATTAGCTGCTCCTGTCAAAATAAAAGGGGTTCCCCAGAGGAAATGCCCCCAGGCTTCCAGACTTGGCCACGCTGAGTCTGGAGTCCGGACAAGAGGCTGCCTCGGAATGCCTGGTGCAGGGAAGCGGCCACAGGACAGTGAGGGCGAACCCATGGCCCGCGTGCCCCAGGTGGCCCGCCAAGCCCTCAGTGTTAGTTAGAGGGCACCGTCTCCACTCCGCTCCTTCTTCCTTGCTCCACCTCCCCGCCTTCCTAGGCACTTGTCTCACAGGAGCGCCTCTTGGTGTCTTCAAAACCGGCACCACTGAATTCAACCTGCGGAGGCTCACAGGGCCTCTTCCCATTGAGATGGTGGCTCCCAGCCGGGGGCACGTGTTTCCCATAGGAACCGAAGCAGTCAGTGGGGGCCAGGGTAGGGCCTTGGTATGAGCCCCAGGAAGGACCTGAGGAAGGAGCGACAGCCTGTGCCCCACGGTTGCCCAGGAAGCTTTGGGGCTGAGCAGGGACGTCTTCACCTGCCCCTGGGCCCAGAGGCTTTTGGGTCTTTTGGGCCACCAGCAGAACTCCTCAGGAAAGCTCCTGCCACACGAAACGGAGGCCCCCGGGGGATGGACAGGTTCTCCTCCCCTTCACAAATAAGGCCTCTGCAGCTCACTCCGTGCATCGCAACACACACACACACACACACACACACACACACACACACGCCCCCCCCCTTTAGGAAATCCAGCCACAGGTGGGCATCTCCTCACAAAGGGATCCGGACTTGCATGGGAGCTCCCCACCCCAGCAGAAACACAGGCGGACATCTGAGGGGCAAGAAACGGAGAAGCCAAAAGGGAGAAAAACCTGACAGAGGGGCCTGGCCTGGCCTGAGATTCCCGCCTGTGTTTCTGCTGTTTCGGGAGTGGGTGGCGGTGGGGAGCTTCCATGCAAGTCTGGATCCCTTTGTGAGGAGAGGTGCCTCTGGATTGTGTGGCTGGATTGCCTAAGGTTGTGGGGGGTTGGCTGCAAAGATGTGTTTGTGTGTGAGTGAGTGAGTGAGTGAGTGAGAGAGAGAGAAAGAGAGAGAGAGAGAGAGAGTTTCAATAGATGGGGAAAAGGGAAGCCTGAGCTGAGCTGCAGAGGCCTTGTTTATAAGGGGGGGGGGAGAGAGCCAGTCCCGCCCATCCCCCTGCCGGTCCATTCGGGGCTGCCATTCAGTGTGCCAGGAGCTTTCCTGAGTGCCCCGAATGCCTGAAAGCCGAGGGGCCCAGCCATGGGTTGATATGGCCCTGGGGGCGATGCAGGGGGGTTGGCACTGGGGGAGGGGCATCAGGTCCTGCTGCTCTCCAGAGATGCGCAGTGCGCTCCAGGGGCCGTCTTGGCCAGAACGTCCTTGGAGGGGTCCCGAGGGTGAAGAGCGTCCGGCCAGGGGATCCTGGGCAGCCGGTTACGCAAGGGGTCAGGTTAGAGCCCCCCTGCCAGAGGCCACAAGGTCACAACAGCCATGTGCTCAGAGGTATCCCCGCCCCCTGACTCAGCGGGTCTCTGGGTTTCTTCCTGGTTGAGGGAACCCCCTGGAAAGGGAGGAGGAGGCAGATCTGCCGTCAGAGCATCCCAGGGATCAGGCCCTGAACGGCAGGTGGGTCCAGCAGGTCGTGGTTGCAGAGCAGCCCCAAGACACCCTCCCCCCTGCCTCCCACAGCACCAGTCCCTTAGTGAGGCTCCAGGCACTGGGCAAAGCTCCTTTCCTCTTGCAGAGGGAGCCTGAGCTCTGCTTCTCTCTGAGGACACCAGAACCCCCACTGCGGGCCCGATCCTGTCCAATCCTCCAGCGCTGATGCAGGCAGGGGTGGGCAGTCATGGAGGCCTCCTCAAGGTGAGGGAGGGTTTGGGGCTGCATTGCAGCTGGTTCGGTGCTGGAAGGCTGGATAGGATCAGGCCCTGTCACCTTTTGCAGGGTCTGCCTTTGGCTTCAGGGAAGACGCACACCTGAAGGTGAAGGGGCCTCCTCAAGCGCAGGTCAACTGGGGCTGCTTCACACGCTCAGCCCCTGACCCGGAGGAGAACTGCTCAGCTTCTTGAATGGCCCAACAGCTCAGTCCCCTGCATGCTTACTCGGAACGAAGGAAGTCCAAGCAATCACAGAAACAGTCTTTATCTACCGCTTTCCTACAAGAGGTTCACAAAGCAGGTTAAGGGAAAACGCAAAGCCAAAAGGCTCCCTGTCCCCAAAGGGCTCCCAATCCCAAAACGGCCAACGGGCTCCAGTGTGCGACTCCCCAGGAAGCGCGTTTCCACCTGGCCGCTGCCTGTCTTGCCCCCCCCCGCTCCATCGCGCCCCTCCCCGAGTTTCTTTGCCTCCGCATTGCCTCCCTTCGGGCGCTGCTTGTAGGATCCCCGCAATACTCTTCCAGGCTCCTTGACTTGGGGACGGGCTGGGGGGGGGGAAGAGACCCCCGGACGGGAAGCTGAGCTGCCCTAGAGAAGCGGCCGAGTCAGCGCCTGACGGTGCTGGTGGCAGGATCGGGGGCTGCCTGGGGAGGGGGATGTCCGGCCGGGGGAGTCGCGCCCCACTTTCAGCCTGGAGACTCGGGTTCCTTCAAAGCGTCCTTCCTCTCGGCTGGCGGCACTCCGAGGGTTAAATGGAGCGACTCCGGATTCCTAGAGGGGCGAAGTGGGAAGTCCCATCCTGCGCCGCCCCCTCCGCCCTCCCTCCAGCCCCGCTCGTGGGGTCAGCAGCCGAACTGGTGAGCCCGCAGGCGTTGGGGGGAAGGGGCGTCCTGGGGGTGCGATGCGTGGGGAGAAATCGAGGGGAGCCCCAGTGAGGCGGGCAGGGCAGCGCAGGGCGGGGACAAAAAGAGGGACAGGCAACCCCTCCCCCTCACCCCATTGACGGAAGAGAAGCAGTTCCCCCGCTCCCCCCCCCCTGTGTGTAAAAGTATCAGCTCCAACTGTGCGGATCTGTGTGATTTCCAGCTCTGGGAGAAATCGGAGGAGAAAGAGACCCCGGCAGGCACCTGGGGAGGAGACGGAACTCCGAGACCTGAAATCCGAGCCTTCCCCCTCTTGTGCCCTCTCAGTACCAGGGACGGGAGGAGGGAATCGGAGGAGAAAGGACCCCCACACACACACACACAGCCAGGCCAGGAGATAAGACAGAACTCAGAAGAGACGCCAAGAAGGTCCACGGAGCCCTTCCCCCAGTCTTCCCCCCCTGCCCTCTTTATACCGGGGAGGGGAGGAGGGAGGCAGCTGGTGTGTGTGTGTGTGTGTGTGTGTGAGAGAGAGAGAGAGAGAGAGTGAGAGTGCAGTTGGGATCCTCTGCCTTTGAAAACCACAGTGGCTCCCTGAAAGGGGTGTGTGTGTGTGTGAGAGAGAGAGAGAGAGACCCAGTTCTGATCCAGCCAGGCCTGTCCCGGGAGCAGAGGAGGCAGCAGGGCCACTTCAGGGCTCCCCTCCGTTTCCCTTTCCTTCCATTTGTGGACTGCGCAAGAAGCAGGCTGGAAGCATCACCTCTGCCGGTTCTTGCAGCTTCACAAAGAAGGCAGCCTTAGCAGATGGCTTTGCCTCGGTGGTGGGGGGTTGGCAGGTTTTTTATCTTTTTATCTGTTTTATCTTTTTGACTCCTGCAAGTTTCTTTGCTCCTACAGAAGCAGGTGGGGCCAAACATTGTCAGGAGGAGATCTGGACTTGGCATCTGAGAAGCCTCCGTGCCTGATCGAGGAGGACTGGCTGAGAGTTGCGGCTCCTGGAAGGAACTGCGGAGGTTGGAGCAGGGGGAGCATCTCGGCCAGGAAGCGGGGAAGGTCCAGCCCCAGAGGGAGGTTCCAGCACAGCCTGCCTTGAAGCATCTGCGTCTTGCGCGGTGTGTGGCTCAGTGAGGAGGGGCAGAGAGAACTGGGCACCCCCATTCCATGCGACCCCCTCCTCCCCCTGCATCACCCAGTCAGGGATTTCCCCCACACTTGGCTCTCCTGGTCCAAGTTGCAGGAACTGGCCTGGAATCCGTGCAGGGAAAATCCCCTCCGAGGGCCTGGGCTCCAGGCAGGAATGGCAGGCGGACGACTGAACTGTTTTTGGTGGGTCTGAAAGGCTTTGGAGAAGCCGGTTTTGGAAGGAGTCTTCAAGGACAGAAGGGAGGGGCCTCAATAGGCAGAGAGGGGAGGGGCCAAAGTTGCCAAAAGGAGGAAGTGCAGGGCAGCGAATCAGGATGTGTGGGGCTCACCCCATGGAGCTTGGTCCGACTGATGCTCTTTCCAAATGAAACGGTGCGATACAAATGTCTAGGGAAAGAATATTAATGGTGAAAAGTACAAAAACCAAATTGTGTTCCTGGTTTGCAGGAGCCCGAGCCTCTCGCCGTCAGAACCAAAGATCTGAGACACGTCTTTGAGCCACAGGTGACTCTGAAGGCGAGGGAGGGGGCCCACATTCTATCCACAACTGCCTTATGTCACAAAAAGTTGGAAAACTGGATATTTTCTACTCAGAAATGTATCGCATGTTTCCTTCTCAAAGGAAGTTTTCAGACCTGCTGCATTTTACCAGATGGAAGGAGGAGAGAATGTGTCTTCCCAGGATCTCCAGGAAGAAGAGAAATCAGAAGGTAACAATCCTGCATCACAGGGCAGAGGCTTCGGAGGGTGCTTGGTGGGGGGGGACGGACCAGAAAGGTGCTGTGGTGAGTGGCGACCCTTTGCCCCAATAGAGACTCTCCTCCCTTCTGGGGCAAGTTGGTGTTGGTGAGGCTGAGTCTGCAAAGGGCCTCCTTCCCATTCTGATCCCTTCCCTGGCAAAGCCACAGCAGCACCTTGGCTGAGTTGTAGCCCGAAAATGCCTGTGAGAGCTTCGTGCCACACAGCAGAGGCTTCGGAGGTTGCTGGATATGGATGGGACCAGAAGGGTGCTGTGGTGAGTGGCGACCCTTTGCCCCTTCTCCCATCTGGGGCAAGTTGGGGTTGGTGAGGCTGAGTCAGCAAAGTGCCTCCCTCCTGTTCTGATCGCTTTACTGGCAAAGCCACAGCAGCACCTTGGCCGAGCTGTGACTGAACAGGCCTGTGTGATCTGAGCGACTGATGCTCTGGCCCACCACGTTCCTTTCCTCCACGTTCGTTCTTCTGCTCAGTCCCTGCTTCCTTTCCCAAGCCAGAGGATGGGGGGAGGCACAAAGAAAGCCACAGGGTGGTTGAGGGTGGCCATCCCCTACCCATGTGCTGCCCTAGGCTATTGTCTCAGTTGGCCTCATGGTGGAGCCAGCGCTTGTCACTCCACTGCATCTCGTGTGGTTCTCAAAGGCACAGGATCCCAACTGCACTCACACAAAAAAACACACAAACACACAGACAGTTATTTATTAATTCTCTAAGTAACAAAAATCAATACAACACAAATAAAATAAATAACACAAACAAAAAAACCAACTAACAATGCAACAGAACTACAGATATAACAAAAAACCCCACAATCACATGACATTGAAAGGACTTCCACTTCACTATGGGTGGTCATGTGCCGCATCGGTGGGGCTCAGAAGATGCTCTGGAGTCTAGGGGAGCTCTGCCTCAAGGCCCCCCATAAAAGCCCCCTAAAATCTGCTACAGAGCAAGTCAGAGGTATAGATTATGTTTCAAGGACCTAGACATGGGTCTCCAAACCTTTCAGTACAAGGGACACATTATACATTTTCCATATTTTCGCAGGCCAAAAAGAATCAGTTTTATAAATGAATGAATGGCAATGATGGATTGTGCAAACTCCTTATAAAGGTGGTGGGCTACTGGTACCGGGTGCAAGGGAGTGGCAACAGGATGCAAGCATCTTGTTGTCTCATGCCTCCCTGGGGCACCTGGTGGGCCGCTGTGAGATACAGGAAGCTGGACTAGATGAACCTTTGGCCTGATCCAGCAGGGCTTTTCTTATGTTCTTATGTTAATGAATAAGCTCTCCTTGAATCTTTTTTGTAACAGGCATGATGGGATTCAGAACAAAAGAGACAATAACGAAGACACAATGCTGTGTGTGAACTGAGACATGATATATCATGAGTCAAAATGTCAAACAATAGCAAATGTTCTGACGAAAAGAAGTTGCTTCCAAAAGTTGCCTATTGCTGACCCAGTCAGCGCAGTTCAGGGGTGGAGCGGGACCCTTTCTGGTGTGCTCTGTGTGGATGTGGGTAACCCATGGATGGACGTTGTCTCTTTGGAGTTTCCGGAGTCTCGCAGGGAAGACTCCACAGTCAGGGAATCAGAGGGCAGGTCCGCTTGTGGGTTAAGAATTGGTTGGGGAGCAGAAGTCAGAGAGTGGGGTCAGGGGACAATTTTAACAACGGAGAGAGGGGGAAAACAGAGTGCCCCAAGGATCTGTCTTGGGATTGTGCTTAAGTGACCCGGCTTGTTCGTAAATGCCCTGGAGAGAGGCATAAGCAGCAAAGTGGCCAGGTTTGCAGATGACACAAAACTTCCAGGTGTTAAAAACCAGAAGGGATTGTGAAGAGCTCCAGACGGCTCTCTCCCAAATGGGGGGATGGGCAGCCAAATGGCAGATGTGTTTCAATGTGGACAAGTGTAAAGTGATGCCTATTGGGGTAAAAAAAATCCAAATATAGGCTGATGGGTTCTGAGCTTTTTGTGACAGATCAGGAGAGAGATCTTGGGGTGCTGGTGGACAACTTGATGAAAGTGTCACCCCAATGCATGGCAGAGGTAAAGAAGGCCAGTTCCATGCTTGGGGTAATTTCATGCCAAATTCCCTCTCTGCAATCAATGCCTGCAAAGGACTAATTAGCTTCCCTTTTATCCTAAAAAAACCAACCCCTAAACCCCCTGGGCTTATGCATGGCACTACAAAACCCTCCCCCACAACTAAGGCAGTCAGCTTGCCTGCTGAGCCACACCGGCCATCCTGCCTCCTCCACTCCGTGGCTCCAGGGGCGTGGCAGCCTCACCACGATTCCCTAGTCTCCAATAACCTTGGCTCAGTGATGTCATTCAGGGGGAATGGACCAGAATGGGCGTTCCGGATCCTAACGGGCTCAGTGGCTGCTTCCGGTCTTTTTTTTTTTTTTTTTTCAACATTTGAATTTGAACTCAAAAGTGAGTTCCTGTTCCTAAATCATTTGAATGACACCACTGCCTTGGTTCCAACAGCAATCTCAGGCCAAGCCAATCTGTCCATCCAACCATCAGTCCATCCTTCCCAATCAGTAGTCACACTTCCAACCACCTGCCTTCGTCCCACAATCCTTCTTCCAAACGTCCTGCTCCTACACCCACCTGGTGCTAATCACCCTTCCTTTACAGCCAGGGCCTCATTAGCCTGCCTAGGCTACAGCTGGGTTATCTCCAGCTGGCTGCAGCTGTGAACAAGCTGCGGGCAAAGGCTCTGGGGTCAGAAGGCTAACAATTCCTGGCTGACATGGAAAAGGGGCCACCTATGATGCCATTCCCTAACTCCTCGGGGTATCTTCCACAATTTCCATAATAGGTAATTTAAAAAGGGTTGACAATAAAATGGCCAATATTATTATGCCATTGTGCAAGTCAGTGGTAAGGCCACATCTGGAGTATTGCGTACAGTCCTGGTCACCACATCTCAAAAAGGGCACAGTGGAAAAGGTACAGAGGAGAGTGACCAAAATGATTACTGGGCTGGGACACCTCCCTCATGAGGAAAGACTGCAGCTTTTGGGGGTCTTCAGTCTAGAAAGAAGGTGCCTAAGGGGAACATGATTGAGACATACAAAACTGTGCGTGGGAGGGATAGAATCGATAGAGGGATGTTCTTTTCCCTCTCACAATACCAGAACTAGGGGTACATGCACTAAAATTGAGTGTTGGGAGAGTGCGAACAGTTAAAAGGAAATACTTCTTTACCTAGCGGATCATTAATCTTTGGAACTCCTTGTCACAGGAAGTGGTGATGGCATCTGGCCTAGATGCCTTTAAAAGGGGACAACAGATTTCTGGAGGAAAGGTCCATCGCAGGGTACAGGCCATGATGTTTAGCGCAACCTCCTTACTTGAGAGGTAGGCTACCTTGGAGTGCCGGGTGCAGGGGAGTGGCAACGAGATGCACGTGTCTTGTGTATTCCCTGAGGCATCTGGAGGGCTGCTGCATGATGCAGGAAGCTGGACTAGAGGGGTCTTTGGCCTGATCCAGTGGGGCTGTTCTTATGTTCTTATAATTTATTAAACACGCAGTTACAAAACTAGGAAAGGCTTTAAAAGAACTAACAGAGAGTTAACTGAGATACACATTAAAATAAGAAAAAAACTGTATGCCTAGCTCTAGACTAGGCCTTAGTATCTGCAAGGCGGTTAGCCTTGCTGGTTCACCTTCTTCTTATCCAAGCAGTCAGCAAGTCCATGCTTGGCGTCTTGGACAGACGTGGAGAAGGTATAGCAGAACCTTCTAGCGAGTGGGTCACGGGCTGCGAGTGCTGTCCTGCAACGAAGTGCCTCGTCTGCGACCAAGTGCCAGGTAACAAGCGTGTTACGCATCTGCACAAGTTAAGCAGCAGGGCGAGGAAGCCAGGGCCCCAGACTCTGCCCTCTCTCTGAGAAGCAGGGCAGCTCATCCCTAAACAAACAGAGGGATGAAGCCAGACAGCCAGCAGTGGGCGGGGGCACTCCACAGAGTGCCACATGTATGACTATATGCCTCTGGGGCGTAAGTCGTGGGTGTGTCCTCGGTGCAAGGAGCTCCAGGGACTAAATTAGTCCCGTGCTAATTTAGCTCCATGCTAAATGACTGTGCCTTAGAGCAGCTAGTCATGGAGCCCACCAAAGGACAGGCGACTCTGGATTTAATATTGTGTGGTACTCGGGACCTAGTTAGGGATGTAAATGTTACTGAGCCATTGGGGAACAGTGACCATGCTGCGATTGGTTTTGCCATGCATGTCCAGGAAAGAGTGCAGAGCAAATCTGACACAAGAACCCTTGACTTTCGAAGGGCAGATTTCCCTCAGATGAGGAGGCTAGTTAGGAAGAAATTGAAAGGGAAGGTAAAAAGAGTCCAATCCCTCCAGGCTGTATGGAGGCTGTTTAAAATAACAATAGTAGAGGCCCAGCGGAAGTGTATACCGCAAAGAAAGAAGGGTTCGACGAGGTCCAGGAGGGTGCCTGCATGGCTGACAAACAAAGTTAGTGAAGCTGTAAAGAGCAAGGAAGCTTCTTTCCGTAAATGGAAGTCTTGCCCCAGTGAGGAGAATAAAAAAGAACATAAATTCTGGCAAAAGACAAGTAAGAAGGGGATACGGGAGGCCAAGAAAGAGTTTGAGGAACACATGGCTGGCAACATAAAGGGGGATAATAAAAGCTTCTTCAAATATGTTAGAAGCAGGAAACCTGCCAGAGAGACGGTTGGCACGCTGGATGGTGAGGGAGGGAAAGAGGCGATAAAAGGGGACTTGGAGATTGCAGAGAAATTAAATGAATTCTTTGCGTCCGTTTTCACAACAGAAGAACTTGGGCAGATACCACAGCCCGAACAGCCCTTCCTAACTAAGGTATTAAAGCAGATAATGGTTAATAAAGAAGATGTTTTAGATCAAATTGATAACCTACGTATAAATAAGTCACCAGGCCCAGATGGAATACACCCAAGAGTTATTAAGGAACTAAAGAATGAAGTTGCTGACCTCTTAACTAGAGTATGCAACTTGTCCCTTCAAATGGCCACGGTGCCAGAGGATTGGAGGATAGTCAATGTCACGCCAATCTTTAAAAAAGGGAGGAGGAGGGACCCTGGAAACTACAGGCCAGTCAGCCTCACGTCTGTTCCGGGAAGATGGTGGAAAGCCTCATCAAAGAGAAAATGCTAAAACACGCAGAGGAACAAGTACAGCTAAAAGAAAGTCAGCATGGCTTCTGTCCCTTTCATGGATCACTGCCTTGTCGTGGCGAAGGGGCTTGAGTAGCTCAATGAAGCTGTGAGCTATGCCATGTAGGGTTACCCAAGATGGACAGGTCATAGTAGAGAGTTCTGACTAAACGTGATCCGCTGGAGAAGGAAACGGCAACCCACTCCAGTACTCTTGCCAAGAAAACCCCATGGATTACAAAACTAAAAGGCTAAACGATATGACACTGGAAGATGAGACCCTCAGGTCGGAAGGTGTCCATTATGCTACTGGGGAAGAGCAGAACACGAGTACTAGTAGCTCCAGAAAGAGTGAAGTAGCTGGGCCAAAACCAGATGGAAGCTCAGCTGTGAATGTGTCTGGAAGTGAAAGGAAAGTGCGATGCTGCAAAGAACAATACTACATAGGAACCTGGAACGTCAGATCTATGAATCAAGGCAAGCTAGATGTGGTCAAACGTGAGATGTCAAGGCTGAACATCGACATCCTGGGAGTTAGTGAACTAAAGTGGACAGGAATGGGAGAATTTAATTCAGATGACCATTATATTTGCTACTGTGGGCAGGAATCCCTTAGAAGAAATGGAGTAGCCTTCATCGTGAACAAGAGAGTGAGAACAGCAGTACTGGGGTATAACCTCAAAAATGATAGAATGATTTCCATTCGGATCCAAGGCAAACCTTTCACCATCACAGTAATCCAAGTCTACGCCCCAACTACTGGTGCTGAAGAGGAAGAAGTTGACCGTTTCTATGAAGACCTAGAACAGCTTCTAGAATTAACACCCAAAAAAGATGTCCTTCTCATCATAGGGGATTGGAATGCTAAAGTAGGCAGCCAAGAGGTAATAGGAATAACAGGCAAGTTTGGTCTTGGAGTACAAAATGAAGCAGGGCAAAGACTGATAGAGTTTTGTCAGGAGAACACATTAGTCATAGCAAACACCCTTTTCCAGCAACACAAGCGGCGACTGTACACATGGACTTCACCAGATGGTCTACATCGAAATCAGATTGATTACATTCTTTGCAGCCAAAGATGGAGAAGCTCTATACAGGCAGTCAAAACAAGACCTGGAGCTGACTGTGGCTCAGATCATGAGCTTCTTATTGCCAAATTCAGGCTTAAACTGAAAAAAGTAGGGAAAACCACTAGGCCCTCCACGTATGACCTAAGTCAGATTCCATACGAATATACAGTGGAGGTGACAAATAGATTTAGGGGCTTAGATTTGGTAGACAGAGTGCCTGAAAAACTTTGGACGGAGGTCTGTAACATTGTACAGGAGGCAGCAACTAAAACCATCCCAAAGAGAAAGAAATGCAAGAAGGCAAAGTGGCTGTCTGACGAGGCTTTACAAATAGCTGAGGAAAGAAGGGAAGCCAAAAGCAAGGGAGACAGGGCAAGATATACCCAACTGAATGCAGATTTCCAGAGAACAGCAAGGAGAGATAGGAAGGCCTTCCTAAATGAGCAATGCAAAGAAATAGAGGAAAACAATAGACTGGGAAAGACTAGAGATCTTTTCAAGAAAATTGGAGATGTCAAAGGACAATTCCGTGCAAAGGTAGGCACAATAAAGGACAAAAACGGGAAGGACCTAACAGAAGCAGATGAGATTAAGAAGAGGTGGCAAGAATACACAGAGGAGCTATATAAGGCCGAACTAAATGTTCCTGATAACCACAATGGCGCAGTCACTGAGCATTAACCTGACATCCTGGAGTGTGAAGTCAAGTGGGCTTTAGAAAGCCTCACTAACAACAAAGCTAGTGGAGCTGATAGCATTCCAGCGGAATTATTCAAAATCTTAAAAGATGATGCTGTCAAAGTGCTGCACTCCATATGCCAGCAAATTTGGAAAACCCAGCAGTGGCCACAAGACTGGAAAAGATCAGTTTACATTCCAATCCCAAAGAAGGGCAATGCCAAAGATTGCTCGAACTACCGCACCATTGCACTCATTTCACATGCTAGCAAGGTGATGCTCAAAATCCTACAAACTAGGCTCCAGCAGTATGTGAATCGAGAACTACCAGATGTACAAGCTGGTTTCCGAAAAGGCAGAGGAACTAGAGATCAAATTGCCAACATTCGCTGGATCATGGAGAAAGCAAGAGAGTTCCAGAAAAACATCTACCTCTGCTTCATTGACTATGCTAAAGCCTTTGATTGTGTGGATCACAACAACCTGTCGCAAGTTCTTGAAGAGATGGGAGTACCAGACCACCTGATCTGCCTTCTGAGAAACCTGTATGCGGGTCAGGAAGCAACAGTTAGAACTGGACATGGAACAACCGACTGGTTCCAAATTGGGAAAGGAGTACGACAAGGCTGTATACTGTCACCCTGCTTATTTAACTTATATGCAGAGTACATCATGAGAAAGGCAGGGCTGGATGATTCACAAGCTGGAATCAAGATTGCTGGGAGAAATATCAACAACCTCAGATATGCAGATGACGCCACTCTATTGGCAGAAAGTGAGGAAGACCTCAAGAACCTTCTGATGAGGGTGAAAGAGGAAAGTGCCAAAATTGGCTTGAAGCTCAACATTAAAAAAACTAAGATCATGGCAACCACTCCCATCACTTCCTGGCAAATAGAAGGGGAAGAAATGGAAGCAGTGACAGACTTTATCTTCCTGGGCTCCAAGATCACCGCAGATGGTGACTGCAGCCATGAAATTAAAAGACGTTTACTTCTTGGGAGGAAAGCTATAGCGAACCTAGACAGCTTAATGAAAAGCCGAGACATCACCCTGCCAACAAAGGTTCGCCTAGTCAAAGCTATGGTTTTCCCAGTAGCAATGTATGGCTGTGAGAGCTGGACCATAAGAAAGGCAGAGCGTCGAAGAATCGATGCTTTTGAATTATGGTGTTGGAGAAGACTCTTGAGAGTCCCCTGGACTGCAAAGAGATCCAATCGGTCAATCCTCCAGGAAGTCAAGCCTGATTGCTCTCTGGAAGGACAAATCCTGAAGCTGAAGCTCAAATACTTTGGCCACCTCATGAGAAGAGAGGACTCTTTAGAAAAGACCCTCATGCTGGGAAAGATTGAAGGCAAAAGGAGAAGGGGGCGGGAGAGGATGAGATGGTTGGATAGTGTCACCGAAGCGATGAATATGAAATTGGGCGAACTCAGGAGGTTAGTGGAGGACAGGGAGGCGGGGCGTGCTGTGGTCCATGGGATCGCGAAGAGTCGGACACGACTTTGCGACTGAACAACAACAACAATGGCTTCTGTAAGGGTAAGTCTTGCCTCATGAACCTTTTGGAATTCTTTGAAAAGGTCAACAGGCACATGGATGTGGGTGAATCTGTGGATATCATATACCTGGATTTTCAGAAGGCATTTGACACAGTCCCCCACCAAAGGCTGCTGAAGAAACTTCACAGTCAGGGAATAAGTGGGCAGGTCCTCTTATGGATCCAGAATTGGTTGAGGGCCAGGAAACAGAGAATGGGGGTCAATGGGCAATGTTCAGAATGGAGAGAGGTGAAAAGTGGAGTGCCCCAGGGATCTGTCTTGGGGCCGGTGCTTTTCAACTTATTCATAAATGACCTGGAGACATGAATAAGCAGGGAGGTGGCCAAGTTTGCAGATGACACAAAACTTTTCCGGGTGGTGAAAACTAGAAAGGATTGTGAAGAGCTTGAGAAGGATCTCTCCAAGTTGGGGGAATGGGCAGCCAAATGGCAGATGCGTTTCAACATAGACAAATGTAAAGTGATGCACGTTGGGGCAAAAAACCAAAACTTCACCTATAGGCTAATGGGTTCTGAGCTGTCTGTGACAGCTCAGGAGAGAGATCTTGGGGTGCTGGTGGATAAGTCGATGAAGGTATCGACCCAGTGTGTGGCAGCAATTAGGAAGGCCAGTTCCATGCTTGGGGTCATTAAAAAAGGGGTTGAGAATAAAACAGCCAATATTCTCATGCCATTGTACAAATGGATGGTAAGGCCACACCTGGAATATTGTGTCCAGTTCTGGTCGCCACATCTCAAAAAGGACATAGTGGAGCTGGAAAAGGTGCAGAAGAGAGCAACAAAAATGTTTACGGGCTGGGGCACCTCCCTTATGAAGAAAGACTGCAGCGTTTGGGGCTCTTCAGCCTAGAAAAAAGGTGCCTGAGGGGGGACATGATTGAGACATACAAAATTATGCATGGAAGGGATAGTCGATAAAGGGATGTTCTTTTCCCTCTCTCAAAACACCAGAACCAGGGGGCATTGGCTAAAACTGAGGGTTGGGAGAGTTAAAACAGATAAAAGGAAGTACTTCTTTACCCAGCAGGTAGTTAATCTGTGGAACTCTTTGCCACAGGAGGCGGCGATGGCATCTGGTCTTGATGCCTTCAAGAGGGGATTAGACCGATTTCGGGAGGAAAGGTCCATTGTGGGCTATAGGCAATGATGGATTGTGCAACCTCCTTACAAAGGTGGTGGGCTACTGGTACCGGGTGCAAGGGAGTGGCAACAGGATGCATGCATCTTGTTGTCTCATGCCTCCCTGGGGCACCTGGTGGGCCGCTGTGAGATACAGGAAGCTGGACTAGATGGGCCCTTGGCCTGATCCAGCAGGGCTCTTCTTATGTTCTTAAGGTGTTCTGAAGGTTTGGAGATCTGAAGGTCCCTGATGGTCTGGTGATCTTCTTTGATGTTCTCTGATGATGGTCTTGATGGTGTGTGAATCTGTACCCCAAAACTGAGTATCTTTATACCCCCTCTAGTACAATTAATTATCCAATCAGGATAAAGGTCGGACATCTCCTGATGGAGTGATGGAATGTTCTGAGGTCTCAGAATGGTCAGCAAAGATTATGTACACATAACACTGAACCTAAGTGATGGGTCTCAGCTGTGCGGAATCTTCTTAATTGCAGCACTAGCTGGATGGAACCTTCCTGATTAGGTTTGCTCTTCCTGACCCTAGGTCTGACCTCACACCTTTCTGTAGGAGATAGGGGAAATAGGAAATTACATCAGGAAGTGAGCTGATTACCACCAGCTGGTACTTTAGCAGCTTCAGCTCTTTTTTTACAAAATGGAGGCATTCTGACAAAATGGAGTCAGACCATGGCCTAGCCTTCTTTTGCTCTTTACAACAGGGGAAAAACCGTGATGGGTGTTCGCAGCCCCCTGATTTTTGAAGTACAAATTTACCTCAGAATGCCAGGGGCAAGGGAGTGGCCACAGGAAGCAGGGATCTTCTTGTCTTGTGTGCTCCCTGAGGCCTCCTGGTAGACCGCTGTGAGATAAGCTGAGAGCCTTTGGAAATCCCCTACTGAGGTTTACAGTTTCGCTGACCTCAATGCCACCTTCATGCTGTTTAAGAGTGAAAGAAACTGCTCACAGAAAAGCCCCACTGTCATCAGAAGGTGACGTGACAGAAAAGCTCCTGTGAGGCCTGAGGGAATCCAGAGGGAGGCCCCCCTCTTGCTATTATTCGGAGAAAGGTGGTCCACCAGGGCTCACACGGCTGCCGCCACCCCAGGACCACATCTGGGTGCAGCAGGCCAAGTGGCTGCCACAGTTGTGCTCCTTCTCCACAACAGGTCATTGAGAGTCAGTAGCTGAGCAGGGCTGCAATTCTGTGCACCCTTT
>JAJKFI010000279.1:2715-16907 GCA_029204185.1 Lerista edwardsae
CCCCGCCAAAGACATTCCAAGGAGCCAGGCACGAGACGCGACACCAAGCACAGGAACACTGCCACGCACCTACTGCCCGTCCGACCGCACCGAGGCTGGAGCGCAAGCCCTCCCGCTCCTCCGCCCCGCACTCAGCCACAAGATCCCGGAGCCGCGACTCAGGGGGCCCAGACGCACCCGCGGAAGCCTGGCCTCGCTCGAGGAGGAGCCCCCGGGTGCGAGTCTGGCCGTGGCGCAAGAGGGGTCCTTGGGAAAAGCAGAAGGAACTGGGAACGTCAGCCTCGGGAGGGGAAGGGAGCCTGTGGCACAGCCCTGCAGCCGGAAGGGCCACGACACCCCCCCCACCCACCCAGCAGCCACTGCTAACACCACACGCGCTGACCCGAGCTGGGGGTCGCAAAAATGGGAGTGTTTGGGGGGGGCAGCCGGAGGGGTTAAGCGGGGCGGAATGGAGGGGACGCAGAGCCGCAGTCGCCAGCCACCACACTTACTTTGCAAAAGCGGGAAAGGATTTGAAACCAGGGGACTGGCGGTTTCTGCAAGAGAGAAAGAGATGCAGAGGTTGAGACCGCGGAGAGACCGGCGCCCCCCCCCCGGACCCTCGCGGGGCCTGACTCAGCCCCGCACTCGCAGCACTGGGCTCGGGAGGGGGGAGGGCGGCAAAGGGCAAGCAGAGGGAGATCCAAGCGTGTCCACAGCATCGGCGGGGGGCATTACTGCTACGTGGACTCGGCGCTGGTTTTATGGCAAAGCACGTGGGACACACGTCCGCAGACGAAGGGCGCGGCTGCTACACCTGCGGTCGGGGCCACGTGGGGGAGGCTGGAAGTGCGACGCAGCCTTTGTCTCCGGGACGGCCAGGCACCAGCGTACGGTGGTGCCCCCCCCCAAAAAAAACAAACGACAGCAAATTCAGCCCACTGAAAGCTGCTAGAGAAGCCCTCCAACAGTTGGCCCACCCCCACGATGGAGGACAAGGTGGGGCCCCATTTTGGCACAGCCCAGAAGGCACAGCCCCCCCCCCCTCTGCCTTCTGCTGGGAAACAAACTTTACCTCCAGCGAGTAACAGAGAGGCCAGAGGGGGACTCGGCCCCTCCCCTTCGGCCGGTTTTTTTGGGGGGGGGGCGCAATCACAAGCAAGGCTGGTGGGGGGGGGAAGAGGTGGGGGGAAGCGGAGGGAGGAGAGAAGCGGCTCCTCCGTCTGGCGGGTCCCGATTCTCCAGGAACGGCGCAACCCCCAGGCAACAGGGACGGGTCGACCTGCACCCAGAAGCACACCTGCTCGATCCTGACTGGCCGGAGGAGGAGAAGGGTCCCACCCACGAAGAGCGACTCCGCCCACGGTTCTTCCGCGCCAGACCCTCACCCGGCCACGCTCAGTGCTGCTGGCCTGACTGCAGGGTCCCGAGGTTTGGGTGCTGGGAGGGCCAGACCTGGGACGTCTTCCACACACAGCGCCGCGTCCGCCACTGAGCCGTCCTCCCCCCCATCCCACCCACCCCACAGCCCTGCCTGCAGAGACGTCCTCCGCCCGCAAACGTGACCCCCAGAAAGGAAACAAAGCCTGTCCCAACAGCCTCACAGGCAGGTCTGGAGACTCCCAAAGGAGCCCAAGCAGGGAGTCTCTCCCCTCCTCACCCTGCACTGCCCGCAGCCGCTGCTCTGCCGCACAAGCACACAGTCCTCCTTCCCCCCCTTTCTCTGGCTTCCCCACCACTCTCCAGGCACACGGACAAGCTGCTCTTTGCAGCCGGAAAAGCTGGCTGGGCACCGATTCGACGCGACCAGGAGACCTTAAAGCCTCGCGCCCCGCTCAGCAGAACGGCAACTTATTCTCGACACAACCCGTATCCTGAGAGAGCAGGTGGGCAGGCAGTGCCCCGAGAGAGGCACCCCCTTCCCCTCGCCCGGGAGAGAGGCCTCCTTCTCAGGCCCCCACCCTGGCAGGCATGGCCTGGACGCAAGGCCAAGAGACTCCCTTCCACTGGTTTCCTTTCACCACGGTGCAAAATGAGCCAGCTTGTGCAGTGGCTCCCAAACCTGTGAGAGCCAGGACCCACTTTTTAAAAGGACACTATCGAGACCCCCCCCCCACCTGGAAATAACTTACGCATTCATAAGTTGCAGTAACAGGAAAAAAGACCCTCGGCCATTCCTCTCCCCATAGTTACATGCAGTGATGTCATGCAGGGGGAACACGGGGGAACTCAGTTCCACTAGTTAAAATTAGGGCTGACTCCGCCCACTTCACTCTCCCTCCTCCCCCCTCCCAATTCCTCTGCAAAGAGCTTTTCTTCTTGGTTGGCCGGCACTCAGAGGGTTAAATGGAGCGACTCCGGATTCCTAGGGGGGCGAAGGCAGTGATGTCATTCAGGGGGAACGGACCAGAATGGGACGTTCTGGATCCTAACGGGCTCCGTGGCTGGTTCCGGGTTCCCAACAAGTGTCAATCAAAAGTGAGTTCCTGTTCCTAAATCATTTGAATGACACCACTGGTTACGTGTGCCTGCCAGCCGCAGGGCTCAGACTTCCGAACAGCCTCGGGGCTCAAGGAGTGCTCTGGTTTCTCCATCCCCCTCTGGCAGCCCACCCAAAATCAGGCCGAGACCCAACCAGTGGGAACCAACCCACAGTATGGGAACCAGTGAACTAGCTAAGTTCATTGACAAGTTGCTCTGTAGCTAGACCGCGCCCAGCTGAGGCCTCTGAATACCCGGATTTTAAGCCTGTCAGGAGAAAGCCGCCAAGAGAGGACATCCCTGTGGCCCAGCGCCCGTCTTCCAAGCCCCTCCCTGGCACACAGAGCCTGATCGCAGAGTCACAACCAAGCCCCATCTCTCCCCTGGGAAGCTGGGAGGGACCAGGGGAATTCAAGGGGGGTCTTCCTGACCCCACTGACGGAGACGTCGGCACCTGTGAACCTGAGCACACCGAAGACCCCTGGGCAAGCCTGAGACGCAGGAGCGCTCCTGTTTCCGCCGTGGGCCCCTCCACCCAGCCAGGCCCGTCCATTGCTGCAGCCCCGTTTCATGGACTGGACCGGCGTTCAGAGGCTCGGGACGTGCAGGTGGTACAGTCAGCACTGCTGGGACTGTATCGCATCCCGAGGTGGGAGGGACTGGATGATCGAAGGCAACGACTTGCCCCGGAAACTCTGGCTCTCCAGAGATGGAAAGATGGCTTTCCGTCGCCTGGGCCTTTCCCACTTGCACCCCGAGGAGGGCTACACCACGTGCTTTTAATCCGAGGGGCTCCCGGAAGGATTCCCGTGCAGGTGAAGCCTAAGGATCGCTGACAGCTTGGCTGGTCTGGGCTGGGAACGGCCACAGAGCATCCTGAGCTTCCTCTGCCGCCACCCAGTGGCCATTTCCTTGCCCAACATCTGCAGGCCCAAGAAGGTCAACACGCAAGAGAAGCCCCCAGCCCAAAAGCGGCCAGGATTTCTAGGAAATGGCAAACAAAACTGTCGGGCCCAGCCAGAGAATCGCTGTCAGCTTTGAAACAGGAGCTGGCGGGAGAGAAGTCGTCCTGGAGGGGGGTGCTGGTGCACAAACTCACCGCTGGAATTCTGGGAGCTGCTGTTGGTCTCCTCGAAGTTGTTCTGCGCCTTGCCTTCCACCCGCCGGCTGAACGCGCTTTCTGCTGGGGGAAGGGGAAGGGGAGACAAGCGCCCTGGTGAGAACCGGCCCAGGCGGAGCCCTGCAGGGGACCGGGGAGCTGTGCTCCCCCTTGGGGGTCACCGAGGGTGGCAGCGGACTCCCGTTCTGTGTCCACTGGTGGCCAGTCTGTGCTGGGACCGTGAAGCTTGCTGGCCCCATTTCAACCCACTGCCCAACCACCCCCCTAAAGACCGGCTCCTGCGTGGAAGTGCCCAGAGTCCAGACCGGCAGATGCAGTTTCCCCCCCCCCCATGTTTTCATCTGTAACTAGCAGGGGTCGGGAGGGGGCAGCAGCTCTACTTCTGAGCAATGCAGCCAGCTCAGCTCAGCCTTGGCGGGGGGAGCCCCAATCTCCAGGCAGGGCCGGGGAACCCCCTTCCCCCCGAATGCCAAGCCGGGCGGTGGGAAGCGCAGCTGCTACCTGTCGTGGCCTTGCTCCCCGGGGACCCGGAGTTGGGCGCGCGGAACATCTGGGCCTGGGACGCTGGCGGGACGCCGGAGGGGGTGCGGTGGAGGAGGGTGGAGCAGCGGATGATGGAGGCCGGCGTCTTCTTGCCCGCCTGGCCCGCCTGCGCCTTCACGGCCACGAAGAGCGGAGACCGGGAGTACTCTGGATGTGAACACTAAGAACTAGTACCGGGATAGACAAGTCAATGCCCAGAATCGGCACCTGCCTGGGGGGGGGGGTTTCGCTCCCCTGCCAGGGCACCCCTCTCCCTCCCACCCACCCCAGCAGCTGGAAAGCCTCCAACCTCCCGCTCCCAGGGCTCCCCTCGCGACCGCGGCTGAGATTCCCCAGGGCCGGGGCGGGGCAGGGCTGGGGCTCCCGTTTTCCAGCCCAGCCCGGAGGCTGCCGCTGAGCCTGGCCTGGGGTGTGCGTGCGTGTGTGCGTGTGCCTTTCACGGCAGCCTCGGGACACAGCGCTGGGACCCACCAAGGGGGAGGGCTGCAGCTCGGCTCCGAACTGTGCTTCAAGAGCGGGGGGGGGAGAGACCACCAGCCCCGAGACCCTCCCCAGGACACTCACGCCCAGCCCGACCACTCCGGCTTCCTTCACGGCCCTGATTGCTTGGCCACAACTGTGCCCTGGGCTGCCAAAGCCCCACCCTGGGAAGGACGGGGAGGAAACCCCCCAGGCCTGCAAGACGGCGTATCGACACGCTGCAGGCCACGCAAGGGGGGCGAGTGCTCAGAACAGAACACTTCCGCTTGGGGGCAGGAATGGCCTCAGCTGCCAACCGGTCCCCGTCCTTAAGGCTGGTTGCCTCGGACACCACGCGCTCGCCCCCCCTTCTCCCTGCCCCGCTCCGCCCACTTCCACCCCTCTGCTGCCCCCCTCCTTAGGCCCCACTGAGGCTGCGGGCTGCGTGGGGCGGCAACGTCACGGCCAGATACTCACTGATGGGGGCGTGGAGAGCCACGTGCTCCTGGTAGGGGGTGTAGTATTTGTACTGCTTGCCGCAGAATTCACACGTGTAGTTCCCCGTTTCTGCAAAACACGGAGAAGGAGGCTCGATCGGGAGGCCCGGGGGGGACCCACTCAGGCCGTGCAGGACGGAGGGGCACCTGGGCAGGCTCAATGCCCCAGAGGGGCAGCCAGAGGCCATCATCCCGGGGACAAGGACGCTGCCCCCCCCGCTCTTCACACGGGGGGTTCTTGGGGAGGGGTTAGGCGTGAACCGGGCCCTCCCCCAAATCGTGCGCCTTCCTGCACAAGAGGGGCGTCCCATCGGAATCCCAAAGGGGTCCTTAACCCGAAAAGGTGACGCGCCACTCCTGTAGAGTAGACCCTCTTGCATCCCCCAGGACCGGCGGCAGAAAAGCTGCAGAACAGGCTTGGCAACTCAACGCCGCCCCGCTTCTTCCTGTTCTAGTCAGAGCCCCAAGAGGCTGCAAAAGGGGCGGAGCCACGGGGAGTGCTCTAAAGCCCCCCGCATTCTGGCTGCACAGGGCCGGCCCAACGCTCCTGCAGGGTGGGCTCTGGTGCCCCCAAACAGTCCTGGCCGTGGGAGGGGGAACCACCGCCCACTCATGCACACACCCACTCCTCAAAAGGAGAGCCCAAAAGACGAGGCTGGCGGCAAAGGGTATGTGCCCCCCCCCAGGCACCAGGCAGCCTGACCCCAGCTTATCCCACCCGGGCGAGCCCCTAAAACGGCTGCCTGCTGAGTCCAGACCACTGGCCCAGCGAGCCGAGCGCCGCCTGCTCTGACTGGCAGCGGCCGTACACCGGGCGACGCCGAAAGCGGGTTAATTACTTAAGCTGCCAACTCGGTAAGTCATACTTGGACCAATCTTCTGAAAGGGCTCGGGCTCCTCTTCCTTCACCTCATCCTTGGTGACGATGGCCTGGTCGTAGGGGTCTGCGGGGGGAGAGAAGCGGAGGCTGCAAAAAACGCCCCCCCCCACTGCCAACTGCAGGCCAGGCTGCCAGAAAGCGGCAGGAGCGGCACAGAGGCCGTCCCAAGCCACACACACACACCAGAGGCACGGCAGACGGATGCAGACGCCCCCCCCCCAGCGTCAGTCCCCCTTACTCACCGTCCACAGCATGCAGGTCTCGGTGCTCCTGGAAACAGCTGTAGTACTTGTACTTCTTCCCGCAGATGTCGCAGGTGTACCGGAAGTTGTCTGGGGGGGGGGGAGAGAGCGCAAGCGGGTGAGGAGGCCCTCGGGGAGGCCTCCCTGTCGCGTCACCCCCGTCCCGTCCCCCCCGTCCATACTCACTGCCTTGAGAGGCGCCTTCGCCCGAAGCGGCTTCCGTGTCTGCGCAGAGAGAAAGGCCGGCTTTAGAGGCTGCATCAAAAATCCAACAGCACGTTCTGTTCACAGCTGGCCCCGCCCAGGTCCTCGTGCACGAGGCGACGCCCCCCACCCCACCCGACCCCACCCCACCCCTCCGGCTGCACCAGGCTTGAAGGGCACCCTCTGCTCTCCTGATTGCTTTTTTTTGGGGGGGGGGCTGCTGCAGTCACAATTCTATCCAGTGCCATTTATGCAACGTTGGGCTGTTCAATCAACTGGCTTTGCTGGTTTCCTGTATTTAATTCCACACTTTCCTACCATCCTTCCACCAAGCTGCTCTGGGGGTGGGGAGGGGGGAGCATACGGCTCCTCCTCGTCGTGGCGCAGCCCCACGGTATTTACTTATGGCTCCCGACGTATTTATAATAAAGAAAACGGAGTCGTCTTAATCAAGTGCTGCGACCTCTCTCTCCAGGACGCAGCTTGGCTCGCTAGCTTGAGTCGCCTGGAGGTAGGCGTAAGCTAAGGGGCTCATGGTGCCCATCTTATAAGAACATAAGAACAGCCCTGCTGGATCAGGCCAAAGGCCCATCTAGTCCAGTTTCCTGTATCTCACAGCGGCCCACCAGGTGCCCCAGGGAGGCACGAGACAACAAGATGCTTGCATCCTGTTGCCACTCCCTTGCACCCGGTACCAGTAGCCCACCACCTTTGTAAGGAGGTTGCACAATCCATCATTGCCTATAGCCCACAATGGACCTTTCCTCCAGAAATCTGTCCAATCCCCTCTTAAAGGCATCAAGACCAGATGCCATCACCACCTCTTGTGGCAAAGAGTTCCACAGATTAACTACCCACTGGGTAAAAAGGTACTTCCTTTTATCTGCTTTAACTCTCCCAACCCTCAGTTTTAGGGTTCCTTCAGAGTGACGGCTAAGGCCACAATCCTGTGCACACCTACCAGGGAGCAAGTCCCAGGGGACACGCAGAGTCTTGCTAGACACCCCCCCCCCAGATCACCTTTGCGCCCAACCTGTATACCCACCCCCACAGTTCAAACGGCAAAAAGGGCATGTGCAACCGTACCTCTATGCGCTCGCACATGCGTCTGGAAGCAGTTGTAGTACTTGTATTTCTTCCCACAAATCCCACACTCGTACGATCCTGAAACACCAAAGCACGAACAAGGGCGCTGATCACTTCGGGAGTCTGCGACACGAAACTGCTCCCAGCTCCGGCAAACTACAGCCATGTTTAAGCCAACAGGGGAGCCCCAAAACATCAGGAGACACAGCTCAATTTAATGCCCTGGCACACCCTCAGCATCCGGTCGGCTGTTGAGATTTGTGAGCGTGAATCTTTCCCAACTTTCACCAGATTGCGGTTTCCTCCAACTCGGCAGCTACAAAACAGGGCCAGGAGAGGGCGCTCTTGTGCAGCTTTTGGCCCAATTCCTGTCACAGGAGCATCAGCTACAAAAAGCTGCATTTCTGCACGCAGGCTTTCCTCTTTGGCAAACGTCTCCAAGCGTGGCCAGGATAGAACACGGGATGGCTCCAGGCAGCCCTCAATGCTGCAATGATGTCCCCAAGACCCGCCGCATCTTGCATGAATTGGAAACCCTTCCCCAACTGCTGAAAGCCACATTGATTGGGACACTTCAAACAAGAAACGCTTTTCCTAAAGTCCCAAAAAAGTTTTTTACAAGGCGAAACCGAGAGAGGATACATTTCTAAACCTTCCATTTACCTCCCTCTATTTAAAGAAGCTTGCAAACTGCAAGGCTGCGAGCTGCCACCTTGCAAACTGCAGGAGCTGAACTCCCTGCTTTTGTGAGCAAGCTCAGGGCTGAGGCAGTTCGTTCTCTGATCTTTCCATTCCCCGTGTTTTTCAACCGAGGCTCTGGGGGACCCACCGGAAATCAGGTCCGTGACCCACTGTTTGAGAAACACGGAATTAGGCTACGCAGAGCCTCCAGCTTCCGAGGCAGCGTATCTCTTGCGCATCCCACATCAGAGCAGGCTTCATGCCCTGCTAGGATACTTGGCGATACGCTGCCTCGGACCGTGTAGGCCCTGGGGATCTCGCCGTCCTTACAAGCCATCCCACCCAGCGGCCGACCTTGGCCACGGCGACTCCAGCCGCTTGTGAGGTCGCCCCCCCTCCCCGCCGCCCACCCCCTTTCCAGGAAAAGGTGAAGCCAAGCGACCACCGACCTAGCTTACCAAGCGTCTGCTGGTTGCGGACTCCGCCAATCACCACGCAGATCTCGGCCGGGACTTCGCCCACCCCGTCCTTCAGGCTCTTCTTGCCCTCCTTGGGGTCGTCCTGCCAGATGACCTCCTGGATGAAGTCGTCCGGGATCTCCGTCTTCACCTTCACCTCCGTCATGGTGGTGGCCGTCTCCACGCTGGGCGAGGACTGGGAGGCCGCCGAGTCAGAGCCTTCGGCCTTCATGCTCTTCTGGCTCCTCTTGAGGCGCTCCCTGGGGTGGAGGAGAGGACAACGCTCACGTCAGTGCTGGGGGGGGGGGACGCTCACGTTGACACTGAGTCCTAAGGACATCAGAGGGGCCCCTGCGCTGGATCAGGCCACAGGGGGCCCCTCCTAGTCCAGCTTCCTGCCTCTCACAGTGGCCCACCAGGTGCCCACGAGACACCCTGTTGCCACTCCCTTGCACCTGGCATTCTGAGGTAAATAAGGTAAAGGTGTCCCCACGACCGAGTGGTCTAGTCGTGACCGACTGTAGGGGGCGCTGCTCATCTCCGCTTCAAAGCCTGCAGAGCCGGCGTTTTGTCCGAGGACAAGCTTCCGTGGTCATGTGGCCGGCCGGCATGACTCTACGCCGTAGCGCACGGAACGCCGTTCCCTTCCCACCGAAGTGGTCCCTATTTCTCTACTTCCATTTTTAGGTGCTTTCGAACTGCTCGGTTGGCAGGAGCTGGGACAAGCGACGGGAGCTCACTCCGTCGCGCAGTCTCGAACTCCCAACCTTCCGGCCGGAAAGCCCAGCAGCAGCGGATTAACTTGCTGCGCCACCACGTCCCCTTCTGAGGTAAATATGAGGCAAATAAAACAGTACTTTATGTCCTAAGCATGTAAGAAGAGCCCCGCTGGATCGTGCCACAGGGGGGCCATCTAGTCCGGCTTCCTGCCTCTCACAGTGGCCTCTCACCTGAGAGTGTCCCCTTGGGAGCACCTGAGGTCATCGGGGGTTCTGCTTCCTGTGCCAGCCAGGGACTGGTTAGAGCCTTCTCCAGTTTGATCCTGAGGGCCCAATCCTGCCCAGCGTTCCAGGGCTGGGGCTGATTTGCTAAGGTGCCTGCACTGCATGCTGTGGTGGGTGGGGGGGCAGTCGCCGAGGCCTCCTCCAGGTAAGGGAACATTTGCTCCCCTTCCTCAGGGCTGCACTGTGGCTGCACCGGCACTGGAACGTTGGACAGGATCGGGCCCTATGACGGGCTTGTGAACCACCTGGAGTTGTGGGAGAGGCCGGATCAAAATGTCTTAAATAAACAAACGTGCGAGTTAATTATTTCCTACCTCCCTCTCCACACACACTTGTCCTGGCCAGGCGGCACTGCGGAATTTGGAGTCCATGCACGCAGGCCTCCGCATTCCGAGATCGAGGCAGCCGCTCGCTGCGCCCACCCCAGCCTGCAACCCGGCGGCAGACCTGACCGTGGAGGAGTCAGGTGCAGGACACAGTTGGGAGGAGGAAGGGAACACCTACAGCATGAACCTGAATGGGTAGCTTATAATGGGAACGTAGGAAGAGCCCTGCTGGATCAGGCCAAGGCCCATCCAGTCCAGCTTTCTGCCTCTCACAGTGGCCCACCAGAAGCCTCAGAGAGCACACGGGACAACCAGATGCCTGCAACCTTACTTCTGGCATTCTGAATGCTGTTTCAAATGGTAGAAGGAACTAAAAGCTGCTTCTCTCTCTCTCTCTCTCTCTCTCTCTCACACACACACACACACACACAAGGGGAGAAGAGGAAACCCAATTATAACAGAGGACATTTCTTCCAGATAGCAGTAATTTGTCATGCAATTCTCAGATGTCAGCCACAGAAACACACACACACACACCCATCTTCCTTCTGGGTGGATCTCTGTTTTAATCCCAGTCCAACGCTGGAAAATATATTTTTATACGTTCCTAGGCTGAAGATGCTCTAGGAGGATTTCCTGCTACAGGCAAAGGGTTGGACTAGATGACCTTCCAGACTCCTTCCAACTCTATTTCTAAATGGAGGTGCTGGGATCCTGAACCCCCTTCATACAAAATGTGCTGCCCCACTGAGCTGCGAGGGAAACCTGCGCCAGAACTGTGCCAACTTAGAACATTTTCCATCCTGCCTCTTGTGGCACCTTCCCCCCCCAAAAAAAAAATCACATTTATAGTCCGAACTGCTATTGGTAGGAAAGAGCTTCAAAGTAAGTGGCTGATTAAAACGTGCATCTTTTTTACTGCAAGCCCCTCGGAGCAGAGATCCAGCTTATCCTCTGTTGCAAAGCACGCGCGTTATCGATGACCCCAAAACAAGAGACAGCTGCTCAAGATTTTGAGGCCCCACTAACTGAAGGTCTGCCTAAAACCGTAAAATAAACTGCACACATTGATTTGTTTTATCCGGGTTGGTAAGGCGGGGTTGTAAGGCTGCTGTGGGCTGCTGGGATGTTGCATTCCTGTTCCATTTTTTTCTGGTGCATTTCAAAGATTAATTCTGGCGCTTCTGTTATTTTAGCAGATGTGCTTTCGCGCTGCACAGCGTATTGATATGGTCTGAAGAATCATTCAATAAGTTGATGATACTGCTGAGGGAGAGCCCAATTGTCTGGGAGAGCCCCATTATCACCCCGGCCGCCCTTTCAACAGTGCTGCTTTTGCCAGCTGAAGCAGAGCAAAGCAAAGCTCCTGAGCAGTGAGGTGATGCCACGGCAGAAAGGGTGCTGCTGAACGGACAGCCAAGCTCTCCCACAACGTAAAAGCACGCTTTGCGTATTTTTTCTCTTCTGTTCATTGCAGCCGATTCCAACTTGAGAACAAGTCACTTCTTCCTGCCCATCTGCTTCGTGACATCACTTCCTGCTTGATGATGTCACCTCCGGCCCCTCAACAGGCGCCACGAACGCTGTTCGGCCTGCTACAGAAATCAGGCCTGACACCCCGAGAACGCCTGGGAGAAAGAGCAGGCCGGAAAGCTACGAGACACACGCATCGGAGACGTCTGCAAAGCCCAACCCTGTCCAGATTCTGGGCCTTTCTCCCCCACAACTGTTCCAGGCGAAGAATCAATATTTTAAAGTTCCGTCTAAATTTGCTGAGAACCGGTCGGGCGACATTTTCCTGCTCTAGCCACAGTTCCGCAGGAGACGGGAGGAATCCAGGCACCTACCTGCTAGTGGACGCTCTCGTCCCCACGCTGCTGCCGCCTTCAGCCTGCGGAAAGAGAGAGACGGCTCAGATCTGCGGGCCATCACTTTTTCCATTTTTTTAAGCACAAAACGTTTTATTTGCAAAGCCCCAGAAGTTTTTATGCAGGGCTAAAGTGAACATGTCACTTGGAAAAAATACGCCTTCATTTCAGTTCCACGTGCTCGGGTGTTACAGTGGGGGACCGGGACTGGGGGGGGGGATGCCTTCAAACCTTCACAAAAGGTGGTGTTTCAAGGGGCATCTGAAGCACAGGTCAAGTGTTGGGGCGTTCCGGGGGCAAAGGACAGCAAGGAAGAAAGGACAGGGCTGCAGAGGCCAAGGATGCTGGACCGGGAATATGCAGGTGTGCCCCGGTATCTGGATAACATTGAGAAGGTTGTGCAAGATCCAGGAAGGCAGAGAAGGGATTCATCAAGGGGCTTCCCAATGCAGGTAGACTGCCTTGAAACATGGAAGTTCCACTGTACCACCAACCAATGAAAAGCCTCTCCACCCCCTCTCTAATGAATTTGTAAATCACCACCTCTCATGGCCACAAATCCCCATTTTTTTTTCAAGTCACTACTCCTTACTCCCGAGGAATAGGTCTTCCACGAAAGAAAGGGGGGAAAAACCACCACATTATTTCCAACACGCAATTTTTATTTTTTTAAAAAAAAATTTGGAATTTGGGCAAATGCATGTCAGGAGACAACCAGCTGCAGTCCACATTTTTCACTCTCCCCCCCCCTCCACGAACGGCAGAAACCAGCCAATTGTGGGACTGCAGGGAGTGCAGGTTTGCAAGAATAACTCCCTTTTTTAATTTAAATGCTAATGCACTGAATTAAAATTTAATAACTGAGGAAATTGAAAAGCCAAGCAGGAATATTGGAAATAAATCCAACCAGAAACAGCTGAAATTAAAAATTCTAGAGTGTGGGAGTTCAGGAGCCGAGCTGTCTTATACGATTACATTTTTTTTTCCCCAGAACGAAGGAGGGAAGGAAAAAAAAAATCCTATCTCTGCCCAGCCTTAGGGTAGTAAATCGAAAGCTGGGTGATTTATTGTCCAATTTTCCTGAAGGGGGAGAAAAAAGCCTCTTCTTTCATGCTGAAATATTTCATAAATTTCAAGCCAGCATAAATTCTTAATTTAAAAGTTATGGAGGTCACATTGCGTGCAGTGGTGGAAATCGTAAAGGCATAGCCGCGACAAACAAACAATGAAAAGGCCGAGAAACCGCACGGTTGGTTATTATTTTAATTCAGCGCATGAAACTTCCATCACCGGGAAATATCTACTCCGAAAAACGGAAGCCATGAGAAAAAAAAGGGCTACAGAAATTAAGGGCAGGGGGAAACTTGGGCTAAATGAGAGTTTTTGGTTTAAAATTCCCTCCCCTCTTCCCAAGTCAGGAAGAAAACCTGCCTCATCATTTTTTTAAAAAACCATAATGCCTTAAACCAGTTTGGCCTAAACCGCAGAGGGAGAGAGGGAGTGTGTGTCTGCCTTGCAAAATGCACTGGGCAAGAGAGCAGCAGCCATCTCTGGGCACTTGCAATGACTCGGGCAGACATCCGACTGTGTTGGGGAAGGGTCTTAACCAGGGTCCAGAGAGCCTAGCCCGGAGTAAAGGCCACAGTACCCTGCCGATTCCTGGAGAAGGAGAAAAAAGCACACCCATTTACAATCCCCGTTCTAAAAAACTGCTTTTCTAGGGAGTCAGACGAGTACAGCCGACATTCTGCTGCTCGCTCCGAGAAAAGTGACCCCCCCTCCCTTCGGCCTGGCTCGCTGAGCAATGGAAAGGCAAAGCCCGCCTTACAGGGTTTGTTGTACGGGCTGCATCACCTTAATACACACGACGCACTGTGCAACTCCAGAAGCGCTACACGGATCCAAAATGCACCGCTTGCTATTTTTTTAAAAAAAAAATCTTACTTGCAATTCTTTATTCCATAAACAAAGAAAAACGGATTTGAGGCAACGTGTTATTTATGCCGACGGCGTAATCTGTTGCTCTTGGCCCGGAATCAAGCCAGAGACACTAAGACAGCAGCGAATACTTGCATGGGGGTGGGTGGGGGTATTTTCAAACTGTTGATTTAATGGTGCGTCTTACGAATGCTTGAGCCCCACAGTCCTCCCCCCCCCCCGTTAGTCTAGGGTTCCGATTTCACAGGGTATTCCAGGGAAAGCTGCCCAAAGGCAGTTTGTCTTCTCCCTCCAAAATGAACCTGTTGAACGACAGGTGTATGCAAATCAGGCAGGCCGACGCTCGCCAGAAGCCTGTTTTTGGAAGGGCTTGCCTTTTGGTCATTCCATGTCAATTCAACCACACTGGTACACCCATGAACTCCG
>JAJKFI010000279.1:21907-67794 GCA_029204185.1 Lerista edwardsae
GTGTACAAACCCCATTTTTGTGGTTGAATTGACATGGAATGACCCTAAAGGACAAAAGAGATACGTTCTTTATTAAACTGATCCCGCTGTATGAACCTAGGAAGACAGACCTCAGGAGTGGGTTCCAGCAATGCTACCAGGCATGGAGGTGTAGCTAAAGTGCCTGCTATCCGGGGTCAAAGAGGATTTCTAGCCCCCCCCCCCGGGCAATGAAATCAAACTTAATAAATAAAACATTTTCTGGTTAACTGGCCATATCTTCGGATGGAATACAGATATTCCAACGCGGTCAGTTTCATTGCGTTCTGCACTGTATTCCCTTTCCAATGATATCATAACATGATGGTATTATTTGTAATTATTACCAAGGTTTTCATCATTTTCAGTACAGCTCAAATGTTAGTCAACAAGGCGGATCAGCCAAGGTCTCTCAAAATATCAGAACTCCTAATAAGCTTCCTTCCAAAAACATCCGAAAAATGGAAGGAGCCAGGAACCGTTCGGCGACAAGAAGTAGAAACAGGCAAGAAACAGATTCTTTGCCAGTAGGCAGGGGATGCTATTGAGGGAAATTCACACCTGAATCCGTGCCTTTTTTTTTTCTTTTCCTTTTCCTGGCTGCATATCTGGGGGAAAAAATCTTTTTGACAAACAGAAGTGACAAAGGATTTCATTTCAGATCTGGGAAGTTAAAAAGTAACCACCCCGTGGGGCCTGCGCCCTGAGAAAGTTCTGAAAGAACTCAAAACATGGGAATTGCTGAACTATTAACCGAAATGCGTAAACTTATCAACCGAGCTAGCAACGTTGCCAACACACCACCAATTTTATGTCCTCCGAAAAGCAATTGGGAAATTCTGGGCTTTGACGCCTAAACACTGGCAAAGCGTTTAGCCAATAATAATGCTCATTATTATTATTGACTGGACAACAAATCGAAGAACAAGCCTGGCTGAAGGAGAATAAGCAAAGCTTTTGGAAAGGAGGCCTTGCCTTCCCAAACTTTAGGTCTGTTTGAGGGGACATCATCACGACCACAGGAGATTTCAGATTCCAAAAATCCTGGACATTCATAAATTATCGCACACACTAGCTAATTGCTACCACTTAAGTCACTTGACCTGGAAACATGGCTGAACTGTGTTACAAACCACAACCAAAAACATCTCTGGGTTCAGACAACCCACGGACACAGTGGCAGGCGACCGGGAGGGCTAAGTAGGGGTGCACAAGCTTGGGACCTACAACCCCTGCCCCTCGTCCCACTTTATCGAGTTGCCTGAACCCACCCATACAATGACACAATGTGACACAAATAAGCAAAACGTGAACCATGGAGAAAGAATTTTGTCTCCTTCCTCTAAATCTCAAGATGGAGCAATAATTATAGAGTAAAGGGAAGTTGAAAACTAACACAAATAAAGCAGGAGGATAAGAGCAGGCCTAATGTGGAAATTTTTAGAAATTCACAGCAAAAAATAACTCTCGATCAGCCAACCACAAAAGCTATAAATACCCTGCAATTAATTCCCCAAGCGAGTATAAAAACAAACAAACTCCCAATTTTACCCTTTCAAAAAAATAATCAGAATTCTAGTTTTTATAATACTATCCAGAAAATCCAGAGTTGTCTACATCCCACATGGGTTAGCAAAATGTGGAAAAAATTAAGAGTTTGCATAAAGGAGGGGGGATGAACATAAGACAGAAATTGCAAGCTGAAGTTTTAGATCTGCTGATTATTTTATTTCAAGAAGCTATACTCTGCCTCTTACCCCCGCAATCTCAAAAGGCAGCTCACAGAATTAGCTCATAGACACCCCCTTTACCAGTCAGACTTGAGCAGACCCTCACTTAGTATCAATAGATAATTGGTGCAATAAGCATTAAAGGTCAACTATGCAGTTCGAAAGCACCTAAATGCAAGCAGATAAATAGGCACCACTTTGGTGGGAAGGGAACGGCGTTCTGTGTGCTACGGCGTAGAGTCATGCCGGCCACATGACCACGGAAGCTTGTCCTCGGACAAAACGCCGGCTCTACAGGTTTTGAAATGGAGATGAGCACCGTCCCCTACAGTCGGTCAGGACTAGACCATTCGGTCGTGGGGAAACCTTTACCTTTTTACAGTCTGAGTACAGCAGTAAGTATGGTTTGGAAACAGCACTCAAACCATAGTTTCCAGGGTCAAGTGTCACAGTAAAGGATGGCTTAACAAACTGGGATGTTTTCCATTCAGCTCAGTGCACAGCAGTAGAAAGAAGGGGCAATTGGTAGACACAATTCAGCTGATCTCAGCTGTCACCACCGAAAGGGGCCACCCAGTTAAAATTTGGGCTCTCCTGTATCTTGAAAACATGATCAAGATTTGCATACTTTCCCTTCAGCCATTTGCAGCAAACAGAGTTCCTAAATCAGGAACAAAAGTGCTGATTTCTGGTAATGACCTGCTCAATGACATCACTTCCTGCTTAATGACATCACTTCCACCCCCCTGGACGGCAACATAAATGTGATTCGGCCTGCTGTACAAAGTGAGTCTGACACCCCTGCTCTAGTGAGAATTCACAGCACAGGTAAGTTAAGGAACAGGCAGTCCCTACTCACAGTTCAGTTTCTCAGGCACCTTGCTACAACAACCCTCCAAGCCAACAGAATAAAGTAGTGGTTCCCACACTTCTTCAACTAGCAGCTCCCTTACTGGGCCATTGGCCATGGCACAAATTAAGGTTACACAAGCCTATGCCTTGACTAGGATGGTGCGTTATTCACGGCTCAATTCAAGAGGGCAGCTCACGTTATGGGGACCACAGGAGTAAAATAAAGTAAAACTCAGATGTAATGTAAAAATCTTCCTGCAAGGAGATTACATTTTTGAAAGTTTTGTTACCAATTTTTATTGAACTAGTCTTCGGGTTCCACCTACGCACACCAAATCAAAACTTGGAAACGCACCGCTCTGAAGTTACACCTCCAATACACGGCCAAAAAAAAGCATGTCTTTATATCATGTTTGGGCCCAATCTGAAACTAACCACTAATTGCACAAATCTAAACAACTGGGCGGGGCAGCAAAAGAATTCTTTGCGGTTTGACTGCCTTGCTTTGAGGGTGATGCAACCGGGAGATTTTACAATCTCAAAAACTACTTAGGATAGGTGGAGCCTAGAGAGAGTTGTTTTTTTAAGTTAATAGATTTACACAGAACCAAATAACTCAGCAGCTAGAAGGAAATTCTGCAATCCACACAGGTCGGTTTGAGCCCAAGAAAAATCTCTTTTAAGTTTGCAGCAAATTTTCCTGTTTGGCATCGACATGAAATCAACAGACTCGGAATTTGGGCAGGAGGGTTGGAAGAGGGGAGAGAAATTCCTCAGCTACATTTATGAGGTTGTGGTGTATATGTGACCCAGCACGGGGGAAAAAAGACGGAGGAAAATTCAATCAACGAGAGTGTGCTGGGAGCCTGCACTTTCTGATGGAGCTTATCTTTGCTTTTAGAATTCATCAAAAAAAAAAAAAATAAGGGAAAAAACCAGAAAAGACAGAGAAAAGCTCACCAGTTTAGACAAATAAAGACACACCATCCAAATAACAGGATATATTCAGTGAGGTTGTTAAATTCTAAACTGGAAACGTTTCTGGCATTTTTACACTTTAAAAATTATTTCTTACATTGCTGCCTGTAGTTTTGATTCTCTCTCATGTGGCCTTCAAAGTTTCTTTTAATTATCTTTCCTGCTTATTTTCTGAAACCGGCACATCTCATCTGCACGGTTAAAATGAATTAAAAGAAAAACCCAAAAAAGTTTGATTTGTTCTATCCATTTTTCAATTTTCCATTTGGATTTGCTTCCGAACCCTGAAAAATTATATAAAGAAGTTTCCACAAAAAAAAGCAAAAAAAAAAAAGCAGTGGCTGTCATTTTTTTTTTTAGTCTTGAAGGATTCTAGCTGTTTTAAAAAGTCTATTTTGAGAGCCTTATTTCTCAAAATAACATGCAAAATATTATTTTCCAAGTAAGGGCAGAAAAACAAATCACCAGAGGGAACAGATGCTATTTTGGGGAAAAAAATATCAAAAATTGTTTGGTACTGTTTCAGCTTAGAATATTTGGCTCCTTTATACATAATAATAACAAATTGAAAAACAGGAACAAAAAAATACCCCCAAAACACATTGCTGAACGTACAAGTCCATCGTTGGAAACAGGTTCAACCCCAATCTTTTGACATCAATTTTAATTTTAAAAAAATTCATATCTTCCCGTGAACGCAAAAGTGGCCAATGACATTAAAACTCTCAAGTAATTTTGTTTACTTCCATAATTTTGCTACTGTAGTCATTCCCAAACCGTGCGCTGCGGCACTTTTACGGTATGGGAGGGGCCATGGGATGCCCTTTGTGGCCTTCCCGGCTGTCCCGCGTGCCGCCATCTTGGATCATGCAAGATTTCACACAATCCAAGATGGTGGCACCCAGGAGCGCTGGGAAGAAGCCACAATGGACATCACAAGGCGTCCCTGTGAGTTTGCCACGGTGACCTCAGGTGGTTATATTGCTTTAACCAGATGCCATAAGCACAAGGCGTATAACAAGACAAGCCGGCAGGAAGCTTGCAGCTAGAGAGGACAACTCCAAGAATGTTCATAGGAAGCCTTCGGCAAAGGCCATCAATTTTAGACACATAACATATTCATCTCGCGACACACCATTGTAGAGAATTTACACCCCACTTTTCCAATTGGAAGAAGCTCCAGGTGACTCACAGAGCAACCCTATGCATGTTGACTCAGGAATATGTTTCATCAAGTTCAGAGGGCCTTACTCCCAGAATTACAGGGCTACAAAACCAACACACACAAAACAGCTAATCACAAAGCCACCACTCAGAAAATCAAAGGTCAAAACCTAACTGACTGAAGGGCCAACTGGAAGAAGCCACTAATTATGTGTTTCTCATGCCTTGCAACTTGAAATGAATAAAAACAATCAGAAATGAACATAGCTGGGCATTAGTCACAGAAGAACACTTGTTCCCAGCCATCACCATCATCACAACACTGCACGGCATGTTGAGTGCACCATGTGGTTACAACAGCCACATGAAGTAGTATTATCCCCATACTGCAGATGGGGAAGACTGAGGCTAAAAGGGGTTTACCTCGGGCTGTCTAGTTAAGCTCACAAGTGAGATTCCAACCAAAAACTGTTGTTCTGGCTCTCAGGCTAGAACCCTAATCATCAGTGTCTCTCAAACTGTGGGTCAGGACCCAGTTGGTGGGTTGTAAATTTCTACACATGCAGCATGGATGAGGAGGGGAGAGGGGATAGCGGTTTTTCCATTCAAATCGAGCTCCCTATACATCCTCCCCACTCCTCCAGATTCCTTTCCGTGACCTCTGGGTAACGCAATTGACTTTTGGGATAAATTATGCCATATTTTAGCTTAAAAACCTGGCTATTTTGCATGGGGGAAAAAAACCCTCCTTAAGCATTCCCAGGAAAACCGCCCACCACAAGCCCATGAGAGGTGCGCTTCTCAATTTGCGGAGGAGGCCTTCTAGAAATCTTTCTGCCACTTGTAGCTCTTTCGATGCCACCTGCCTGTGGCACAACACGAGCCAAACAAATCCAGAGGTATCCCAGAGGCATTCTGGTTTCGGCTGCTCAGATGAATTTATATCCCATTGTCTTTCCATGGCGGAGCTTCAAGCAGCTCCAAGCACTCCAACAGGAACGGCTTCAGTGATGTCATGCAGGGGGAACGCGGGGGAACTCAGTTCCACTAGTTAAAATTAGGGCTGACTCCGCCCACTTCACTCTCCCTCCTCCCCCCTCCCAATTCCTCTGCAAAGAGCTTTTCTTCTTGGTTGGCCGGCACTCAGAGGGTTAAAGGGAGCGACTCCGGATTCCTAGGGGGGCGAAGGCAGTGATGTCATTCAGGGGGAACGGACCAGAACGGGCTCCGTGGCTGGTTCCAGGTTCCCGACAAGTGCCAATAAAAAGTGAGTTCCTGTTCCTAAATCATTTGAATGACACCACTGAACAGCTTCCACTGCAGCCGTATCCCAAACAAGCCGGCCACAGCAGACCAACGATTCCAACTGTATCATGGGAAGGAAAAATGGACAACGTCACAGGAAGAAGTAACAATTCGGGAATACCTCAGTGCAGAGTCCGGACAACTCTACAGATTATGTACCCAGCCCTGTACGAGAAGATACGGTCACAAGAGATTTCGGGAAGGAGAGCGGGCCCACGTTCAGCCCCCGCACCCAGCTTGACACACACACAGAAGACCAGCCCCGCCAGGAACCCAGACCACCCGCTGGGGCCCACACAGCTCAGGCAGAGCCAACATCCACGGGTCTGGCACCCAACCTCCAGTCCCAACTTCTTCGCTGCTGGAGTTCCTGCTTTGTGTTCCCGCAACTCTAATTCAAGCTCATTGAAATGAAAAAAACAAAACAAAACAAAAAACACTTAACCTTTGGGAGACGGGCTTTCTCCTCAGTGAATACGAAGGGGCTCTCTATTCACGCCGGCCACGCGGAGGACGGCAAATCCGTTTCTGCTGAATTAGGCCCACAGAAGAGGGCCGCACAAAGGCAAGCCGAACAGAACCGAGGTCTGGGTGACGCTTTATTGCGGCTGGCCAAAACACAAATTACAAAACTCAACACACCCGGGCGTCAAAGGACATCAAATCCAGTGATGTCATGCAGGGGGTACACGGGGGTACGCGAGTACCGGTTTCTAGGATTACGGCTGGCCCCGCCCATTCGCCCGCCCACCTGTCAACTCCGCCCCCTGCAACGTTTGAATTTCCTGCACGTTCTCAGAGCCAGGCAAGCAGGCAGGCAGTGAGCGGAGCTTTGCCTTGCCTTGCCACTGAAAAATGAGCTGCTCTGTGGTTTTGGAACTGTTGGGTCACTTTAACATGATGCCAGACCTCCTTAACATGTTCTGGAGGTGCTGTGGAATACTGTTGCAACTGTTGGGTCAGTTTAAAATCGTCTGAGTCCTCAAAAAGGGCTTTTTTCATGTCACTTCCTGCCACGACATCACTTCCGGCTTATGACGTCACTTCCGGTGGGCGGGTCCCGACACATGCCAATCAAAAGTGAGTACCTGTTCTTAAATCATTTAGATGACACCACTGATCAAATCCTACTGGAAGTTCTGGGAGCAAAGCGGCACTGAGGACTTCCCAGCCATGGAGTTCCACAGGCTCGGACATGGACTAAAAGGGGAGGGAGAGGCCTGAAAGGGCCGCTTCCGTCGCGGGGAAGAAGCCATCGCAAATCCATTACCGCCCTCGGTCGTGCCCCCAAGCGCCACTCGTGTCATGGAGGGCACTGGCAAACATTTTAGCCTGCCAAGGTCACTAGTCCTCATTGTCCTTGGTCAGGGAGAGAGCCAGAGATGACGGGGTCCCCAGTGGATGGAAGCCGAGGGCAGCAGGAGGACAGCGTTGCACAGTCCAACCAGGTGAGGCCCCAATCCTAGGATTTATACCTGCTTCGGCCAACCCAGAGGCTCCCTGCTGCTGGCCAATCATCCCAGCCGAGGTTGCCCTTGCTATTCCTTCCCGTGGCTGAAGAGGGCGCTGAGGCCCAAGAACAGGCAAGCAGAGAAGTCCTACCAAGGGTGCTACTGCAAGGTGGGGCGGCTCTCCCAGAGCTCGGCCAGACTTATGAAGGTTTTCACAATTTGGGCCACTAGTGTCAAGCTCAGCTTATAACCCCCTCCAAACAAAAAAAATACTCATGTTGTTGCCCAGTGCAATTACCCCCCTGCACCTTTAGCTATGCCCCTGCACTTATTTTTACCCTGCACTTGAAAAGGACAGCCGTGCCTGACTTGGGGCCCAATCCTGTCCAATTTTCCAGCACTGAGGCTGCCACAGTACAGCCTCATAAGAACGTAAGAAGAGCCCCTATGCTGGATCAGGCCAAAGGCCCATCTAGTCCAGCTTCCTGCATCTCACAGCGGCCCCACCAGGTGCCCCAGGGAGGCACAAGACAACAAGATTCTTGCATCCTGTTGCCACTCCCTTGCACCCGACACTCTGAAATAGCCCACCACCAATGTAAGGAGGTTGCACAATCCATCATGGCCTATAGCCCACGACGGACCTTTCCTCCAGAAATCCGTCCAATCCCCTCTTAAAGGCATCCAGACCAGATGCCATCATCACCTCCTGTGGCAAAGAGTTCCATAGATTAACTACCCGCTGGGTTATAAAGTACTTCCTTTTATCTGTTTTCACTCTCCCAACCCTCAGTTTTAGTGAATGCCCCCTGGTTCTGGTGTTTTGAGAGAGGGAAAAGAACATCCCTCTATCGACTCTATCCCTTCCATGCATCATTTTGTATGTCTCAATCATGTCCTCCCTCAGGCGCCTTTTTTCTAGGCCGAAGAGCCCCAAACGCTGCAGTCTTCCTTCATAAGGGAGGTGCCCCAGCCCCATAATCATTTTTGTCGCTCTCTTCTACACCTTTTCCAGCTCCACTATGTCCTTTTTGAGGTGCGGCGACCAGAACTGTACACAATATTCCAGGTGTGGCCTTACCATCAATTTGTACAATGGCATGATAATATTGGCAGTTTTATTCTCAACCCCTTTTTTAATTACCCCAAGCATGGAATTGGCCTTCTTAATTGCTGCCGCACACTGGGTCGATACCTTCATTGAATTGTCCACCAGCACCCCAAGATCTCTCTCTTGAGCTGTCACCCATAAGCCTACAGGTGAAGTTTTGGTTTTTTGCCCCAGTGTGCATCACTTTACACTTGTCTACGTTGAAACGCATCTGCCATTTTGCTGCCCATTCCCCGAACTTGGAGAGATCCTTCTGGAGCTCTTCGCAATCCCTTCTGGTCTTCACCACCTGGAAAGGTTTTGTGTCATCCGCAAACTTGGCCACCTCGCTGCTTATCCCTGTCTCCAGGTCATTTATGAACAAGTTGAAAAGCACCAGCCCCAAGACAGATCCCTGGGGCACTCCGCTTTTCACCTCTCTCCATTGTGAAAACTGCCCATTGACCCCCACTCTCTGTTTCCTGGCCCTCAACCAATTCTGAATCCATAAGAGGACCTGCCCGCTTATTCCCTGACTGTGAAGTTTCTTCAGCAGTCTTTGGTGGGGGACTGTGTCAAACGCCTTCTGAAAATCCAGGTATAGGATATCCAAGTGCCCGTTGACCTTTTCAAAGAATTCCAAAAGGTTCGTGAGGCAAAACGTACCCTTACAGAAGCCATGCTGACTTTCCTTCAGCAATACTTGTTCCTCTACGTGTTTTAGGATTTTATCTTTGATGAGGCTTTCCCCATCTTCCCTAGAACGGACATTAGGCTGACCGGCCTGTAGTTTCCAGGGTCCCCCCTTCTCCCTTTCTTAAAGATTGGTGTGACATTGGCTATCCTCCAATCCTCTGGCACCGTGGCCGTTTGAAGGCTACTTGTTAAGAGGTCAGCAACTTCATTCTTTAGTTCCTTAATAACTCTTGGGTGTATACCATCTGGGCCTGGTGACTTATTTATATGTAATTTATCAATTTGATCTAAAACATCTTCTTTATTAACCATTATCTGATTTAATTCCTTTAGTTAGGAAGGGCTGTTCGGGCTGCGGTATCTGCCCAAGTTCTTCTGCCGTGAAGCCTCGAGATAAGGAAAGAAATTGAGGTGGCCTCTATGGCCAGCCCTCCAAGGCCGGATGCAGCACACACCCCACTGGAAAATGGGACAGAACTGGGCCCTGCTCCTGCTCCACGCAACTGTGAATGTGTGTGGAGAACTCTCCGGCAACCCTCCTCAGCGGCTCCACTCTGCCACCCTCCAGCGCACTTCGGCTGGAGGGTGCGACAATCTGCAGCTTCCTCCTTGTACAAACATGTGCCGTCGCTCTTCAATAGGAGCCTGTTGCAAAAAGAAAGAGAAACTGCTCTCCCCGAGGAGCAAAACGACGCCCGCTCTCCTTCCCTTGTCAAGTTCAACAGGCCTTTGTTGACCAAGCAGAGCCGACCGAGCGGAGCCCCCAGTGCAGCAACCGCCAGCCACGTGCCTACAAGGGATGGGGTGAACGAGGAAGGAGACGGGAGGGCTTGCTTTCCAAAGCAATTACGGCCGGCCGTGAGCAGCTCAGAAGTTGGCTGGGACGGCCGCAAGAGCGCAAGACGGAACACTTGAAGGAGGGAAGAAGGACTGTTCATCCGGGGAGAACGGCCACACACGGGGCAACAGAAAGACCCACACACGACTCCCTGTCTGCCCCTCTGCAAATCACCTCTCCCCAAAACTTTATGAGTGAGGACACAGGCTGCCAATGTGCTGGGTGCTTTAAAGAGGCAGATCAGCCAAGGCTGATTCAGGGGACCCACTTGGAGAGAAGCCCAACTATTTCCACTGGGGTGTTCTGCCACAGGGGCTTCCCAAGGAAAGATACGCAGCTGGTTTTGGCCAAGTCCACCTCCTGTAGGGCTGCCAGCTCAGGAGTCCTCTCCAGCCTTACCTAGTGAGGCTGCCCAGAATCGAACCCGGAATCGTCACCTTCTGCATACAAGCAAGGGACTTGCTTGATGGGAGCAAGGGACTTGCTTGATGGGAGCAAGGGACTTGCTTGATGGGAGCATCAAGTTACGGGCCCTTCTCTAAACCATCCACGACTCTATTTTCCATGGGACATGGGACCCAACATCCCAACACGTTCCATGAACTGGTATCAATTTGTTTCCTCTAATCCAGTGTTTCTCAAACGGCGTGTCAATCAACCAACAGTATTTATAGTCCGCTTTTCAACACAAAGTGGTTTACAAGCTGCTAACAATAACAACAGCAATAATAATAAGGCCAATTTCAAGCGAGCCAATTTCACACAGCCCAGTAGGGGGGGTCCCCATTCACGTCAATGTGTATTTTATGTTTAATATATTAGGCTACCCTGGCATGTGACTGTGTTTGGGGAAATGTTACAGATCTGTATGTCTAGCTGGCTACTATATCTATGCTTTTAACACGGCTATTCAATGGGGCTTACTCCCAGGTAAGCGTGGATAGGATTGTAGCCTTTGGGATCACCGGGGAATGTTTTTTTAATCAGACTAGCTGTTGGATGGTGTTATGATAGTTCTTTATGTTATTGCAAATACTTACAATAAATAAGTAACTTACAATAAGTAAATAAACATAAGAACATAAGAAGAGCCCTGCTGGATCAGGCCAAAGGCCCATCTAGTCCAGCTTCCTGTATCTCACAGCGGCCCACCAGGTGCCCCAGGGAGGCACGAGACACAAGACGCTTGCATCTTGTTGCCACTCCCTTGCACCCGGTACTCTGAAGTAGCCTACTACTAATGTAAGGAGGTTGCACAATCCATCATGGCCTATAGCCCACGATGGACTTTTCTTCCAGAAATCCGTCCACAGTGCTGACCACGTGTTAGCCACCTTGGTGTGATCTAGGCCTAAATGTGCTCTGGTAACACCCATCTGTATCCATGTCCCTTCCTAGCAATGCTTGGCTTCCAAACCAGCCACCACCTTCCTCCAGAAACCTTTTTTTCCCTTGCACAGCCACTAGCCCGTCCAATAAACAAGTTGCTGATGTTTCACTAACAAGGCAAAATGCGTCACACCATGAACACTACCTCTCCATCAACTGTGACTCAAGTTCTGCCCTTTCTTGGGAAGCAATGGCTACAGAGATTATTGGCAAAGCTCATCAGCTGTGGTCCTGTGCACTCTTACTGGGAATAATCGCCACTGAATAAAGTAGAACTGAGTAAAGAGGCATCAGAATTCACCATCAATCTCCCATTTACCATGAGCCCAAACACCATTTTTCACCAACAGTGGAATAAACTTTACTTATTTACTTTATTTAGTAAATAAACTTTACTTATTCAATTAGATTTTGTGGTATGGGGACATTAAACATTTTCCTGCTTCATGATGTCCCTTCCAGCCTTCATTATATCACTTCCAGGTCAATGGCATCACTTTCGTTCTAAAAACGGTGGGTCCTGGTGCTAAAACATTTGAGAACTACTGCTCTAATCAAATACTTCAGCTACATTTGGCTATTGGGAAAAAATTTCCAAGGTATTTATACAGAACCCTCTTTAGTTCTGCTCCCAAAATAAAAAGTCAAACACGGCCAGTTAAACCCGACTGATTGCTGCCACAGAAGAAACATCTGGTGTGAAGTTTTCCAGAAAACCAACGGCTGCTTGGTTGGAGATGCTGTCCCTGAAATGGCTTAAACGCATGAAACTGGACAAGAAATTCTTCCGGATTATAATTAACACAATGCTCCGATGTCATTTCTTTTTCACAATCTCCTAACATGTCATTCAGAATTTTAGTCTAGAAATGACGCTCTCTGCAGAAGGCAGAAACATTGCCGGCGGTCGCAAAAGGGATGCAGAGTGCTTAATATCTGAGCATCCACAACAAAAAAGATGCAATGCTCAGCTTCTGGAACATTCTGACCAGTCCCCACTTTTTTATTTTCAAAGGTCAAACCCTGGCAACCAGGCCATCACATCCTAGCAATTTCCATGTATTTTATTTTTTAAAAAATTAGGTTCCGAGCAAACAAGGGGAAAAAAAAATCTGCCAAGAGGATTGTGCAGGTAGCCTGCCTTTCCCACAAACCTGAAAATTGGACGCGGCACCTTTTGAATACATAAATACATCTTCTGAAAAGGCCCCGAAATTTCTCCACCTACGCAGGGCGCATCATGTCTTGGCAAGACCAAAAACACAGCAAAGGAGAAGCACCACATGTTTGCTCAGATATTAAGCACCTGGACACCCCACTCCAGCAGATTTCACACATCCCCAGGAGAAGTCCCTATTCCTGCCCCAGAGGCCAAGAACCACCCTCTCAAAATCCATGAGGAGTTCCGTCACTTTCCAAAACCCCACCTCTTCTTCCACGAACATTTCCACTTCCATGCTTACAGTCAGTGGTGTCATCTAAATGATTTAAGAACAGGTACTCACTTTTGATTGGCACGTGTCGGGACCCGCCCACCGGAAGTGACGTCATAAGCCAGAAGTGATGTCGTGGCAGGAAGTGACATGAAAAAAGCCCTTTTTGAGGCCTCAGATGATTTTAAACTGACCCAACAGTTGCAACAGTATTCCACAGCACCCCCAGAACATGTTAAGGGGGCCTGGCATCATGTTAAAACCCCAGAGCAACTCATTTTTCAGTGGCAAGGAAAGGAAAGGCTCCGCTCGCTGCCTGCCTGCCTGGCTCTAAGAACATGCAGGCAACTCAAACGTGCAGGAAATTCAAACGTTGCAGAGGGCGGAGTCGACGAGTGGGCGGGCGAATGGGCGGGGCCAGCTGTAATCCTAGAAACCGATACTCGCGTACCCCCACGTACCCCCTGCATGACATCACTGCTTACAGTGCGTGCTTACTTGGGAGTAGTGGCATAGGTAGGAGAGTGCAGGGGGACAACAAGCTTTGGGGGAGTGTCCCAAGCTGAACGTGACATTAGTGGCCAAAATTGTGAAAACCTTGATTAGTACCAATAATACCACATATATCCTTAGAAAGGTAATTTAATGCAGAATGCAGTGAAAGCATCTGTGTTGGAATGTTTGCATTTTATCAAAAGTTACGGCCAATTAACCAGAAAATATTTGTACTTAAATTTGATTGCGTCATGGAGGGGGGCCTACAAAATCAATCACAACCCCGCATCCAATTCCAAAAACATGACTACAAATTGTCCACAACAGTCAGCATTTGAAATTGGCCGTTTCTTTTTCCCCCCGTTTCCCCAAATTATCCTTCCAACTGCCTTCTGCTCATTTTTTTAAATTTTAAAAAAGGAACTATTTCTACCCACCCACCTTACTGCACCGTGACATTTTTAGGAAGCCAACTGCTCACAACACCTGCCTGTGTGTTTTGGTCTCTGACGTTCTCAGGTGTGTAAGACAAAGAGAAGATGCTCCTCAAATGGCAAAAGCCTGTTCGATGCCATGCAAGAGTATATTGGCAGTTGGCACTAGCTCAGGGGCTGGATACAGCCCCAGAAGCTCCCAGCACCGCCATAACTGAAAATATGACCAACTATGACAGTGTTTCTCAAACTGTAAATGGGGACCCACTTGGTGGGTCATGACCTGATGTCAGGTGGGTCGCGGAAAGCTGGGAGCAGCCATCTTGGAAGCTGCAAGCTTTATCCTTGCTATATGCCTTGTGTGAGTGGCAACCATTGGAATTTGAGGTTTTTTTAAAAAAAATTGTGTTTAGTTCTTTTCATAAAAGATGCTTTTACATCATATTTTGTCCTCCTCTTGCTTTCTGTCAGGGATGTTTCCTGGTTGTTCAGTTGCTGCAGTCGTCTGAGAATGCCAGTTTGCGTTCCAGGAGTGTCATTTGATGACATCACAATGACGGCACTTCCTACTTGATGATGCCACTTCCAGCTATGACATCACTTCCAGTGGGTCTCGACACAAACGGCATTCTAAAAAGGGGGTCCTGGTCTAAAAAGTTGGAGAACCACTGATCTAGACTGTAAACCTCTTGGGTAGGGGCAGGGACCTGTTTTTCCATTCTAGGTAAAACACCGTTTACAGCGCAGACACAACAGACAATAAAGGCATACGTTTCACAACATAGGCACAGGTGCCACCGCCTCTCCAGGCCTGCCTTTCGGAGAAGAAAAAAAGCAGCCTAGTAGCAGGGAAGGCCACACGGCACAAGCAAAATTGACAAGCATTTCTCCAAACAAGGCTGTGGCAAGACCCATCAGCCTCAAGTCCACTTTCTTTGCCTTTTGACGTCTTACGAGGGACAGCGCTTTTAAAAGGGTATGAACCGACAGAATTCTAAATAGGTGGGCCAGACACGAACTGTTGATGTTAAGACGCAAGTCAGCCATTAACTGATCCCAAGCGCATTTGGGGGTCCCCCCTCTTTACAAAACCGCTTTGGCCAGGCATTTGGGCCCCGAAGGAGAACCTAGGCCGACACAGTCCCCCGCGGCACAGCAGCCCAGGAAAAGGCAGGTTCTTCTCAGCCTTGGTTCCCGGCAGCGTCCGAGCGCAGAATTCCGGGCTGGCACCGCAGACTCCCACTGCAGAGTCCGCTTGTGCATCTCACCACAGCAAAAGGCGCACACCTTCGGCAGCAGGCGTTGCAAGCAAGCAAGCAACGAGACGTTCGTGAGAGAAGCCGCTCAACGATCTCACGGTTATTCGTGGCTTTCCAGCTCTTTTCTCCAGGCCATCCGCCCTATGAAATATTGACACCCACCGCTCTCTGCGAATCCAATAGTTTCCATCACAAACACCCTTAAATGCTCCTCCGCCTCAGGGCGGACCCAACAGAGAGCGCTGTGTGTTCCTGCTTCTTGGTCTACGATTGTTTTTTAAGACAGTCAGTGCGCAATCCTGAGAACATGCTTGGCTGGCGCAAGTCCATCACGCGCCCCAGACTGTGGCGGGAGGGACTGGTGTCCAGTCCGTTTCAGGATTTACACTTGTGTTTCATTTATTTATTTTTATTTATTTAATTTATACCCCGCCTTTCTGCCCCATGGGCACCCAAGGCGGCTACAACAATAACATACAATAAAATCACAATGCAATTAAAAACAATAATTAAAAACAACATTAAAATAATTAAAATTTAAAAACAACAAGCCCCGTGGATCCTAAAAAATATAAAGAGTCTAAAAAACCAGCCAGCCAGCCAGCAAGCAATTAAAAGCTTGTCTAAATAAAAAGGTCTTCAGCCCCCACCGAAATATTACCAAAAAGGGAGCAGTTCTCAATTCTAAGGGGAGGGTATTCCAAAGTTGGGGGGCCACCACTGAGAAGGCCCTATTGCTGGCCGCCGTCCCTCTTACCTCTCCTGGTGGTGGCACAGTCAAAAGGGCCCCCCCAGATGATCTAAGAGTACGGGCAGGATTGTATGGAAGGAGGAGGTCCCTCAAATACCCTAGACCCGAGCTGTAAAGGGTTTAATAAAGTTAAATCCCAACCTCAGTCTGGTGTCTTCCTTGGGGATGGCGCAGGGGTAACAGGCTACCTCAGAGTGCCAGATGCAGGGGAGTGGCCGCGAGATACAAGTATCTGGTTGTCTTGCCTGCTCCCTGAGGCATCTGGTGGGCCACTGTGAGATGCAGGAAGAGGTTGGGCAATTGGCTTGGCCATCAAGAAACCAGTGTGTCCCCTAGGAGTTATTCCTTTCATAATGAACATGGTTTAAAAAAAAACACCACTGCCAATTACTACTCCCTGGCCCCAAACAAAAGCACACACAAGATCTGGAAAGGAATCAATGGTCCTTAATGCAAACTCAACACTTCCAAGCTACAAAAATAAAAAAATTGCTGCACTCTTGTGCCAAGGAGACTCATGCATGCCCAGGAATGGCCCGGGGCAAATCTGAGAGAAGTGAAAATTTCAGATAAAAGGAAGACTCCTGAAGCTGTTTACCGTGCTCATCTCTTACATATGTAGACATTCTTGTAGAAATTCAGGTTTACCATTTCAAACCCTCAGAAGAGAAAAAGGAATTTTTAAAAAGCCTAATTTTTGTTGGTTGGTTTCAAGCATCGATTGCCACTGAAGTCACGGAAGAGTGCGGAATGTGCATAATCAAAAATTTATTTCGCTGTCTATCAAGCACAACGCAGGCGGGGGAGGGGGGTTTGCATTGAATGAGCAAAGACCAAATTGGGCGAGGCAGGCAAGGGAGGGAATAGAAAGCAACGCAGCATCCCCACGGCAAAAGGTCCAGACGGCTATTCTGAGCATGCACGCCAAAGGTGTGGCTTGCTCTCCGCTCCACACACCCCCTCCCGCCAACAGCACGCGGTTCCCCAGAATTCCTCCTAAGCTACCCCAACCTTCAGCTGTGAATCGGTTTCAGCATTGCTCGACTGGACCTTCCCGCTCCGACGTTGCACTGTTGGTGAAGATTCCGTGCCTCAAAAGCAAAGAGGGAGGATCCGCAGGGTAGCCACAGGCGGCTTTACACACGCGCAGGGCTGGAGGAAAGCTAGCCGGCCACCCAGCGAAAACCCCTGCAAAGACAGCCCCGCCTCGGCCGCATCCTCCATAATTAACCCACATAATCCAGACTCGGCGGTGCCAAAGAAGGGAAGGCAGGTACTGTACACAAAAGTACAAACAACTTGCCAGCGGAATAAGCAGCAGCAGCAGGTGGTTTGTGCCAATTCACCCAGCAGTGAATGTTCCCTTCAGGAAGGCAAGATATACATTTATTGAAATGAATGAATGAATGAATTAGACAGACTGAAACCTCCTGCCAATAAAGATACACACAATCACCAGGCGCATGACTCTGCACATGGGGATTCCAGCTAGCCCTCCTAGCATACAGCCATCCTCTCTCAGGGGATTTGCCTCATCCCTCCTTTAAAGCCATCCAAACCAGTGGGCATCGCCAGATCATGTGGCAGCAGGTTCCACAGATCACACACTGTGGGGAACGAGATCTTCCTGCTGTCAGCTCTGAACAATTTCACGTTGTGTGCCTGTGTGCGAGAGAGACAGACAGAGAGCAAACTGTGTCTAAGGAACCGTCACCAGAAAAGTTAATTACCAGTTTGAAACTGACCAATTTGGCCAGAATCGCATCCATTCATTATGCTACTAATTAAATTTTATGAAACAATGCAGGTTTGGAAATGGAAAATGCTCTGTGGAGGAAAAAAAAAAGAAGAAGACAGCAATGAAATTTTCCATTACGGAAGATTTTTCTCTGCAAAAATCTCTGCACACTACAGGCTGGGGCAGGCAGATTTAACTCAGCAGAAGATTTCCATGGACTCCAGAGGAAAGGAGAGGCAGGTAGTTCAATGGTCAGCCGGGCAGACCAGCTGGCCAGGTGACACAGCTCCCCCAAGCACACCCCAAAGAGCCCAGGGTGAATCACCAGCACCTCTGGAGCAGACTGGGAAAGACCTTGTGCAAAAATGCTGGGAGAGGCAGGCAGTCTGGACAACACAGCCCTGTGGAGACCAGTGGTCCAACCCCATACATGACCGCTTTTCCCATGCTCAGAGGACAGGGGCCTCCCAGAAGTATTTACAGAACAGGTGGCTCCAGCAAGTGAGACAAGCTGTACAGGACACAGGAATGAAAAGAGATGATCCTCATATACAGTCAATCCTCTTTATCTGCGAGGGGCAGAATTGCTACTTTCCCTGTTATCCGTGCCTCTGTCCTCGTTATCCGCGATGCAGAGCCCTTCCGGAGGCTGCCGGGACCTTCACGCTGGCACCTGCGACCAGCACTGACCCCTTCAAAATAGCCAACAGAAGCATCCACCGGCCACGTTTGAGGGGTCCATGCTGGTCGCAGGTGCCATTCTGAAGGTCCCGGCAGCCTCTGGAAGAGAACTTTTGGCACTTCCTGCTGCACTCTGCCGGCTTCCTGAGGATAGGTCTTAATAGTTATGTTGCGGGAAACCACTATTTAAGAAGAGAAACAAAGCATTTTTCTTATCCTCCAGGAGCACAAAAGACATCTCCAAGTTCAAACCGGTGCAGAGAAAACCTCCTAAATGTACATATGCAAAACTTAAGTTACTTGCAAACAAGTTGGGCTCCACCATGCCCGGGGGTGGGTGGGGGGTGGAATCCCCTTCTCCTTTTGCAAATTGGCAAATCTTTTGTGTCAAAAATTGAGAAAATGCCCAGCTCGATTCTGCTAGATGTGTCCCCACCACTACCCCGAACAAAAGAGAAACAATTCTTTAATTCATATTTCATTTATTTTAAAAAAAATACTGTTGCATCATGTGTGGTGCTATGTATTATTATAAAGAAACACTGCAATTACAAAAATGAAAAAAAAATCAGTTTTATAAATGAATGAATGAAATTGAAATGAATGAAAAAGTTTTAATAGGATCTTTTTTGTAACCAGCAAATGATTCAGAACAAAATAGAAATGTGACGTTTACAAAGAAATAATAAAAATAAATACTTAAACTGAGGAATGATATATAAAGAGTAAAAACATCAAATATTTTAAGTTGCTGTGGGCCGGATAAAACCTTGTGGCAGGCCAGATTTGGCCTCCAGGCCATTGTTTGGAGACAATGTTTGGCCTAGGCCATCATGAATTCTTTGGGAGAAAGAAATAAACCCTAATACATATTAGGAAAAAAAGATGTTCTTAAAACTTATTCTTGCTTGGATACTCTGCCTCTCTGAATAACAGGTGAGTACTGCTCAGAGAGATTTTCCAAAGGCTTCTGGCTGACCACTGTTGGAAACAGGATGCTAAGCTAGTCAAGCTTTTGGTCTGATTCTGCTGATATCTTTATATATACTCAATCTTCCTAGCTTCAGAGAATCCTGCCCATAGAGTCTTTGGCCATGCAATAAAGAAACTGAGGGTGCAATCCTAACCGAGTGTTATGCCGGCACAGTTAAGCCAGCTAAGTTTGGCCGGCACAAGGGACACCGTAAAGTATGTTTGGACCACTCTCTGAGTCAAACAGGCCAGCACACAGACCTGTGCCATCCTCCCTGACTCCGAGAGTGGCCCAAACGAGCTTTACGGTGGCCCTTGTGCCGGCCAAACTTTGCTGGCCTAACTATGCCGGCCTAACTCCAGGTTAGGATTGTGCTCTGAAACAGCCTGAGGTTCTTGGAGGAAAAACTGTTAGCTACAAAATGCAGTGTATGTAATTAAGTTTTGATCAACAAGTGAGGAGAAAAAAGCACAACTGCCAATTGGGCATCTTCAAAAAGTGCTAAAGATACTGATTGCCATCTAGTAAACCTACAAAATATATGTCAGTCATTATCAGCTGCGATATCAATATTAATAATACGTCTGCCACACCTACAAGAGACACGTCACTCCGCGTACATCCCAGAAATTCTCACGAGCAAGCTTGTAAGGAATGGTGCGCTTGATTGGGACTACCCAGATTCAAATCCCAACTCTGCTTACTGGATACTGACTGTCGCTCAGACTAGCCTACCTCGCAAGGCTGCTGTGAGGATACAGCTGGGAGAGAGGAAGGGAAAACTCTGAAACCACTGATTTCCGGCCCCTCCAGCCGGGCCCCAACTCGTACCTCCGCCTCAAATTCAGGTCCACGGCGAGCCTGAAGGCCTCAGATGCACAGTGTTAATTACAGCTCCGCCCCATCTTCAAAAACAAAACACACATCACCACCGCCGCTGTTAATTCCCACAACTTGCATTACGCACAGGTCTGGTCAGCAACTCGTTCTACCGGAGAGACTGGCAGGTGGGCCAGGGTGTCGCCACAGCCACGGCCACGGCCACACTAATCCAACAGGGCACGTCCTGCAAGCCAAGCCTCCAACTGCGACACAAAGACGTCATTCGTCCACATCAGCCAATGGAAGGCCTCAGTGGGGGGCCCTCCCCCAAGCAGGCGGGTTTGGCCCCCGGAACCTCTACCTGCTGGTCTGACCTAGACGGTCCTCACTGCAAGGTTGGCATCGTTTTGCAACCTGAAATAGGTTTCTTTGGAAAACATCTAAGAGCCCCCCCCCATTAGAATACGTCAAGATGGCCTCTTTTTCACGCGTGTAGCAGGATTGACACTGTCGGGACGAACCAAATCAAAATGAAATTTCTCGGCGTTCATCCGAATCGCAAGGGTCCCCCCCACCGACACGTCTCTCTCCTTTCGAGGGGGCAACACCAGGCCAGTAAAACCCAAGTCGCCTTTGCAGTATGGCAGAAAAAAATTCAATTTTTTTTTTTTTAAACACAAATTAATAATTGGCTTCCACACAATCTCTAAATTGCTCCCAAGCTTCAACCTGGCCATTCAAGCAGCAAAAGGAAAACCACTGCAGGAAACGGCAAATAAATAAATGGCTCAGCAACGCTCGTTCAGGCCATTTGAAATGCAAAAAAAAAAGAAAATCGACACTGCTGCCCATCTGAGAACAGCTTATTTCCTCCTCCTACTTTTAATGAAAATTCCCAGTTATTTGGGCCTCTTTTCCTCTGCACTACAAGAAGTCACCAGGAGGAAGGATTTTTTCCCCCCACTACTGCAAAACAAACCAAAAAAACATTTAGTGTGTGGTTTGTGTAATTTTTTAATTGCATGTTGTCTCTTGCTCCAGAAGCTTCCATACTGCCACACACACACACACACACACACACACACACTCTTTCTCTCTCTCTCAGAGTGGGGAGGGGGCGAAAAAGACCAGGATTGGCTGAATCCCGACTCTTAATCGCACCCCTCCCACTGGAACCAAACAGCACCGACTGTTCACAGTTAAATATTCAATTGCATTTCAGGAAGGCAATTAAAGCAAAATTAACAAATCATCAACTTTTTTTATTTTTTTCCTCAAATTCTGAATTTTTTTTCCTAAAAAAAAAAATTCAGACTGGAAAAGTTTTAAATTTTTTTCCCCTAAAACATTTGCCTGAATGAAAGCTCTCAGCTGAGGAGGTGAAGGCTTTTTTTTTTTTTTGAGCTGCAGAAACAGCACAGAACTGCCCTTTTCCAATGCTTTACTGCAGTTGTGGAGTCGGCCATCTTGATATTTTGTTCCCATTTTAAAGTGAGAATTTTTTTCTTTTTTCTTTTTTTTTGCAAATTCAGGGTTGACCTGCCCTTTTTAATCCCCCTTTCCCACACAGGAACTGCATGTTTCTTTCTTTCCACAGAGGTACAATTATTTGGGTTGACCCTCTAAATTTTGGAATTTTCACTCAATCTCCTTTTAAAAATGGAAAACAAAACTTAAACACCCCCCCCCAAAAGCTGGCACAAACACACAAGAGCAACAACCCCAAACTCAAAAGACAAATGTTATCACCAAGAACTCTGCCAAATAAACTGGCAGAAGACAATTAAAAAAACATTGTTGCAAAAAGCAAACTGGAAAGCATTAATTAGGAGAGGAAAAACAAACAAACAGCTATCTCACCATCATTCAGCTACAGAGAAAGAAAACACAAACTGAAAATCATTTTGGTGTCCTAAGCAAAATATGGGACAGTTTTTGCAAAATTTCCACCCCCTTTCTAAAAGCAAAAATCTGCAACTTGAGATCTGCAGTTTTTCCACAGTATTTGTTCTGTTACATGCATGATCAACACAATTATGCATTTGACACACAAAAAAGTATCACACTGACCAATTCTGAGATTCATTGTGTTTGGAATTGCTTCTGTTGTTTGGGAACACCATCCACAAAAGGGATTTTCCCTTCTCCCTGCCTCTGTAAAAAGGGCTGAAAACTAAATGCTAGAATTGCATTTTGAATTGTGCCAGAAGCTTTCAGCGAATACCTGGCATTTAAGAACAAAAGGCATCTCCTGTAAATCTTAATTTAACCCCTGGTGACATTACAGTTTTGGCTGGTATCAAGAAAGGGGGGGGGGCTCTTCTAGTTTTCCAGAATGCATAAACCCCTAAAATCAGCTTTTAAATAAAAATTGGGGTGTGTCTGCATAAATTTGCAAAGGCATCTTTTGGGGAGCACCCTCAAAATCTTTAAGATAAACTTTTCATTGGCATTAAAAGAATTAGTTTTGGGGGGGTTGTTGTTTTTTTCCACTACCTGCAAAACCAGACCAAATTTGCAAGAAGTCCAATTCATAATTGCTCCAGCAAAATTTCCCCCCACCGTCTTCAAAGCTGCCTCATTTCAGGAGAATTCACAAGCCTTTCCTTCAACTTAATTTCATTTCCAAACACAATCAGAGGATCGCATGCAAATTTTCCTATCCCCTCCCCCCCCAAAAAACCCTACCTCGATTCCATTCAAATTCAAGTTAAATTTAATTTGCATATTAAAAAGACTGGAACAGAAATTTTGGCGTGAGGCTTTTAAAACCCAGGGAAGGGAACGAGGGGGGGGGGAAGAATATTTTAAATTCCAGCCACAAATCAAACGACTGAAACTTTTTCTCGCAAAAGAAAGAAATAGAAAAGATTTCCTCTTTTTTCCTTTTTTTCCCCAATTTTAATTTCTTTTTTCCTCTCTATTTACGAAATAGTCTCCTCTAGGTGGCGTCGTTTGCAGAGGAAAAAAACTACCGTTTGGAGGAAAAAATTAGAAAAAATTGAGAAAGAGAAAGGTTGGCCCTGCAAGGGGGGAAAAAACCCGCAAGCTGGGGGGAGCGCTTGGAGAGGCCCCTCCGCCCAATAATTTGCAGAAAGGGGCGAGAGGGGCGGCCCGGGGGCCCGAGCGGGGCCGCGAGGGCAAGGAAAGGAAAGGGGTCCGGGGCGCGCGCGCGTGTTTTCAGCCCCTCTTTTGCAAAATGTGAATTGGCCACAACGTGAAGCTGACATGGCTGCGATTCCGGGCTGCTGTTTGGGGACTCCGGCGAGGGCCGCTCCTGCGGGCAAAGGGGGTCAGGGTCGGGGGACCCCCCAGCAGCGGGAGGGGGGTCGGGGCGCGCTGGAGGCGGAGGCAGCCGAGGCGGCGGCGCGTCCCCCGTCCTCGCCCCGGCCAGGGCGCACGGCCGGCTGCGGTGCGCCCTGGCGGTTACCTGCGCGTCCTCGGCAGCCGGAGCGGCGGCGGATCCTCCTCCTCCTCCAGCTTCCCCGCCTCCGGCCGCCGCTGCGGAGCCGCCCGGCTCGCTCATGGGGCTGGGCGCGGAGGGGAAGGCGGCGGGCGACTCCGGCTCCTCCCGGGCCTGCCCGCCGCTCTCGCTGCTGCTGCTGGTGCGCGGCGCACAATGTGGCGCGCCCGCCGGTGCCGCCTCCCTCCGCCTCCGCCTCCTCCGCGCCGCAGCCCGCGATGCCCCCGCCGCTGCTCGGGTGGGCGGCTCGGGCTCCTCCGCCCCCCGGGGCATGGGCCGGCCGCCTCGCCAAGCCGCCGCCGCCGCCTTCAGCGCCGCCGGGGCGGAGAGAGCGCAGCGGCGGCAGCAGCAGCTCCACCGAGCGCCGCCGTCGCCATCGCTGGAGGCAGAGCGAGCAGGCAGTCGCCGCCTCCCCGCCGCCGGAGCAGCAGCGCAGCCGGAGCCCTGCCCGCCTCGCCTCCTCGCCTCGCCCTGCCCCGCGCACAAAAGCCCGCCGCGCGCGCCCCCAAGCTGGACTCCGGGGTGGGGAGCCCCGCACTTCGGACCGGGGAGCGGCGGGGCTCAGGCCCCTGACACTACCCGGCGGGTGCAAAGAAGATTTGGCGCACCCCCTCCCGCGCGAAATCCAGTTGAATTAAGTACATAATACACGCCACTGGCTTTCCGGCTTGGGGCCCGTAACTTTTGGTAGAGTAATTACGTTTAAAGCTGCGCCCCCCCCCCACTTTTCTGGAGGGATGTGAGCCCCCTCCCCAGACAGGTTCAGTGGGGCCAAGGGTTTGTCCTTGCCTAGGGAACATTGACCCCTCCAGGAACAGCATTGCTGGTGGAGATGGGGGCTGGGGCTGGGACCCCACCCTGGGACCCCACCCCACCCCTTACACTACTATTCCAACTTCCCTCTGCGCAAGGCTGGGCACAGAAGGGGTCCCCCTGTCCAGGCACTTAACTGTTCGCCCAACAAATGGCATTTCGGGGGTGTGGCAAGCGGGTACATCTGCCCCGGGTGCTACTGGAAGGCAGGCTCTGGGCACAGACTTACCTGTACTCTCCCCATGGTGTGCTTCCGCACCAGTTTCAGGGGACCTCCACAAAGATGCTTTCAGGGAAAAACAAAAAAAACTGGAGCTTGCTTCTGGGCGGGGGCGGGGGAGCGTCCAAGGACTGGCCATCATGGCATAGCACTGCAGCAATCCAGCCACAGGTATAGAACACTGTTGTTCATTTTTTTTAGGGGGGGGGGGCTTAGCATCTGTGGATTTTTGCGTCAGTTCACTTGGTGGGACAGACAGGGCTGGTTTCCCAGCCCATGATCTCCCCTTCTGTTTTCACAGGGGTGCAATCTCAGTGCTTGCCGTTGGCACCATTCCCTCTAGATGCGCCAGTGCTCCCAACCTGCTTAGTTGCAGCCACTGTGGAAAAAGCTAAGGGCTCCACCTCCTCCTCCAGTAAGCGTTTGGCTCAAGGCTCTAGTCCTCATCACCCACGGAAATAAAAGTCTCCGCCCTTTCCCTGCCCTTGCCGATAAGAGCTCATCGTTCCTGTTATTTCCATAAGACACGAGCAGAAGATTTTGTTCTCCTCCTGCCCCCATGCAAAGCCTGTAGTTTTTCTGGCACAAAATCAAGGTCTCATTCCCTGTCAAGACTGTCAGGTCGGGCCAAGATCCAATAGATAATAGACTCATAAACCTCTGCAGAGGGGACATTATTTCTTACGCAGCTACCACAGAGCTCCACAAAGGGAAGGCGAGAGAGATGAATGTCCAAGAATTCACACATTAATCTTCTATTCTACAGCTCCGTCCATAGGCCTGGCTCTTTACAGAGAATGGGAAGGCCTCAGGTCCCTGCCCTGAGAGGCTTACAATCTAAAAACAACACAAGGGAGTCGAGGGAGATAGAGGTTAGGATAAAATGGAAGGCAGTGCGGTTATTGACGTAGGACAGTCATTGTTGCTGTCATTGGAGTAGTGTTTTGGTGTCTCTCTCTAAAAACTCTTTTGTGGGGCTGGAGCTGTCTGCAAACTCCCCCCTCCCTCCAGCCATGCAGGTAGAAGTTGGCAGCAAAAGAGCATGCTCACCAACTCCTGATGGGGGAAGCGCCCGGGCCCTTTTGTCCGGGAAGGAGAAAAAATGCATATAGGACCTGTGCCACCAGAAAGGCTGAGGGTGTCTTGTTTGCACAACTACCCAAAAACGGTGTGTCACACACCATGGTGGGGACTCTACGCTCAGTATAATCCTGATTCCACTTTGGGGAAAAAAGGGGGGGTGAGGAAAGCAAAAGGGATATATTGCTAATGGCATTTTTGAGAGAGAAAGCAAAAAAAGAGAGAGAAAGATGTGACGTTTCTATATTAAGGACCTTCCAGATCTAATTACAGGCCAGTAGGCGCTCGTCCTTTTAGAGAGGACTACATATCCCAGAGGCCTCTGATTCATCCCTCTGGCTATCAGGAAGCTGGATAAGAGGAGCATTTGTTCAGAGCCAGCAGGGAAGGAAGCCCTGCGGAATTCCTCCCAAAATAGGGTGCACACATTCAAATTCTTCCTGGGATGGATAGAGGGGTTTTCTTTTCCCTCTCACACAACACCAGAACCAGGGTAACTTTTAAAACGTTTTCTTCTTGAAAAAGAAGTTAAGGGCTGAAGTCAAAGAAAACCTTGGGGTTGCCTCTCGGACACCCTCTTCATATACCACTGATGTAGGATGAAAACGACTAACCATAGCCCTTCCTCTGTCTCCTCCCTGGCAGACTGTAAGCCCACTGGGGCAGGGAACTGTGTCCTCGTTCAAAAGCACCTTACTGATGTTGGCTTGGTAACACAGACAGCCCAGAAACGCGCGTTTGCTCAGGAGCTGACTGCCAACACAGCCTCAAGGCACCGAAGCGGTTAAGCTTAACAACAACGGCCAAAAGTGAAATGAATGATTAAACGAGGAAGAGAAAGTAATCAAGCAGCTATCCTAATGCCACTATGTAAATTCATGGTGTTTCCTCCCACACAGAGAGAGAACGCTTCCACTTTTCGCACTGTTTAAAAGAGAAACAAAGCATGGAGTGACCTGGGCAGGAAAAAAAAATCAGACACCAACTGATCTCACAGCAAAAAAGGTCATGGTGCCAACTGATCAGGGCATAGCCACTCTGCAAAGGAAAGGCATGTAAAGGTTCCTCAAAGCACAGTCTCTGTGTTTAAATGTTCCTCCAAAGACAGAGCTGTTTGGGGGGAGCAGACCAGGCACCCTGTCTCCCTACCCTATTGTGCTATTTTTTGCTCCTTTTTGGTCCATGCTTGTGAGTCGAAGAGTTTTTAAGGGGATCTTCATTTCAACTCAGCAACTATTAAGATTGCAAGCTTGAGCCTGTAAGATGAATCGGCACAAGCTTGAATTCCCACCCCCCTCACCCATTAAGCAGCAAATCTGAATCCTGCTATCCTCTCCCACCAAGATAAAGTTAGATTGTATGTTCCTTGGGGCAGAGAGCTGCTTTGGGCCTCTGTTATTCCATAAATCGCTAGTGTCCGAGAGTGGTCCAAATGTACTTTACGGTGTCTATTGTGCTGGCCTAACTGTGCCGGCCTAACTCCAGGTTAGGGTTGCACTCTCAAAAAGGGACCTCTAGTCAGGTTTTTCTTCACTAATCTGTGGTCGTTTGGAAGTGCTCAGAATATTTCCTTGATTAGCTGGTTCAAAGGGATTCATGACTACAATGTCTCAAACTGGTTCACAGCCCCAGAACAGCTTTCCCCTTTGCAATATGCATGGGGCTGCATTTCTGAGTTATAAATATTTTTTACAGGCTATAATTTGAGGTTCTCTGTACTTCGCACTCATGGACTTGCAATGTGCGGACCCAGTTTCAGGCCAGTAAAAAGCCCCAACGATGGATCGCTGGCCAGCTGCCCTTTCTAAATGCAGGGATAATGTGCTGTGGGTATTTTTAAGGGACACAGAAGCATTGTGACCTACCTGCAGCAAGGTGAGCAGGGCCGTGTCTCCAATACAGCTTGTCTCACTGTTTAAATCTTTGCCACCAGGTGCTGTACAGAGCTGAGATCTGGCTGAATTTCGTCAGAGGTCAGTTCCACTCAGCTCCAGGCATATGTCACCACTTAATGCAAAACCAGAAGCAAATTTTGAGTGGGGGGCGGTCAAAGTTTGGCCAGCAAAGTTTGGCTGCCACAAGGGACACTGTAAAGTGCGTTTGGACCACTCTCGGAGTCAGAGGGGCCAGGACATCAATGTGCGCCATCCTCCCTGACTCCGAGAGTGGTCCAAGCACGATTTACAGTGGCCTTTGTGCAGGCAAACTTTGCTGACCTAACTCCAGGCTAGGATTGCGCCCTGACATTCCTCCCATAGGTTTCTCACCTTCCCAGAGACCTCCCAAGGGGGTTAATGCTTTTTTTTTTTTTGCTATCAAGATGACAAGCTGAGTATTGTGAACACAACATTAAAAATAGTAGTAAAAAAAATGTGATACACAGCTTTTCTGGAATGCTGACAACATCATTTGCTTTGGCCAACTCTCCAAGTTCCTTTGCATTATAAGCTTCACAGCTTTATTTTATCATCTAAACCCCAAGATGGAAGTAATAAGTTAAACAGCAGAAGCAAAGATTCCCCTCGGATCTGTGTTTAAGAGGTGGGAGCAAATTTCAAACAGTTTGTCACATTTATCACATAATAAACCCTGACACACGTAAATATCCACTTCTTTTAACTGTGCAATTTTAAAAACAAATTTCCTTTCACTGCAGAAAAAAAAAACCAAAAGCATTATTTCCCAGAGAAACGGCTACATCATACTTGAAGCTAACCTTGGAATAGTTAAAATGAACAATCTGAGTGGAAACGTTTCAGGGGAATAATATTATCAGAGGTAATAATATCAATTATTAGTGCATTATATTAGGGGGCGAAGATTAATCCCGTCGCAATTAGAGTGGAATAATACATGCTATTTTTTTCCTTTTTCTTTTTTGAAAAATCACAGGTGCATTTGCATTAATATTCCTGGCATCCTTCAACCTGTAGTTTACATCACAGGGCTAATCTCAAATTTGCTGGCTGCCTTCACAGCTTCGCAGTGTATTCAATATCTAGGGCATAGCTTTCTTCTTCCCCCCCACCCAAGATTAAAACTGAAGGCACAGTTTTAAAAACATGCAGAAAAAAAACAGAAATGGATATTAGAAATGAATCAAAATCTTCCCCCTATCCACTGTTTTCCCTGTCACTCACAAGGGAAAAGGGGAGGTATTTGGGGAGTTTTGGGGTCACAAATGTCACTTAAGAACATAAGATGATCCCTGCTGGATCAGGCCAAAGGCCCACCTAGTCAAGCTTCCTGTATCTCACAGTGGCCCACCAGATGCCTCAGGGAGCACACGAGACCACAAGAAGCCTGCATCCTGTTGCCACTCCCTTGCACACGGCATTCTGAAGTAGCCTAGGCCAAACGCCATCACAATTCCTGTGGCAAGGAGTTCCACAGATTAATTACACGCTGGGTAAAAAATTATTTCCTTCTATCTGTTCTCACTCTCCCGACACTCAATTTTACTGGATGCCCCCTGGTTCTGGTGCTGTAAGAGAGAGAAAAGAGCATCCCTCTATCCACTCTATCCATCCCTGGTGGTTCCAGGCTTACCCCCAACCCTCCCCTTCAGATACCATATCATAGCAAGTGAACAACCACAGGCTATCCTGTAGACTCATACTGGGACAGCAAAGGCTGTTCGCACACACTGCCCTGGAGAGTTGCTACCAAGCTGCCATAGCTTCTGAACAAAAAGGTACCAGACTTTCTTTGTTCCTCCCGATGACCGGCAGTGAGAGGTGCAGGCCGGTTCTACTGCAGAGCTCTGCATTTCAAGGAGATGCACACATGTCATTGGTAGTGTTAAACCTGGAATGGTCCATTCACACAAACAGGTCACTGATGTGTGCAGCCAGTACTGCAAGTGTGAGCGTGCGCACACACACACACACACCAAGCCTCAAGGGCTCTTGACCAAAGGTGCAAAACACTATCTCTGAAAAAACTTGGCAATGCAAGAAGGGAAGTACATGTTCCGCCCAGTCAGACCACGATGGGATGTTGCAGTCATCAGGTGATGAATCAGGAGCCAGGAGGAGAGAGGGGAGAAAAATAGGCCAAGATTCCCCCCCCCCGTAAAAAATGAGACTTGAGCCTTTAAAGAAGAAAACGGGCAAGAGACACCATCACAATTTCCTCTTCTCCAAAACAGGTTGTGTAGCTTTAAGATTCCGGGAAGGTATCTAGTCAATTGACACCTAAAAGCGAGAGGTATCCCAGCATGCCTCTGTGTGCCACCCTGTTTACAGTTTGACTGGCCGAAAGTCGGCCTTTGTGTGTGCACATGTGAGAGAGAGAGAGAGAGAGAGTGTGTGTGTGTGTGTGTGTGCGTTTTCATTTTTCCATATTTTAATGAGCTGCTACGCTGAGGTGCTGCCCCCTTGTGGTCTACCAGATTCCTGCGTACAGTACTATATTCTGAATTGAAATGTGTTACATTCATTTGAGCATCAGATGTTGCTTTATCCCACAGCAGGCTCTGGGTCCGTGAGAATTTTAAGGAGAATCTGGGGGGGGGGGGAGCAAAGGAGCTGCAATCTCTTTTCAGCTATTACAGAAACCACCGGTAGGTAGGTAGGTAGGTAGGTAAGTAGCTTCCCTTGTATTGTGCAACTTGGAAGCTAGCTTACTAGATCGGACAGGCGAGGGCTGATAAGCCCTGTGTAGGGCCGACTGTCAGATATAAAAGGCAAAAGTTCTCCCCTGGTTGCATTTATTGCTCCTTGGTGCCAAGAAAAGAGTCACCTGTTGAACTTCGGCCTGCTGTTCCACTGGAGCCTTGCCCGAAGAAGAGCTATGTGCACATTTAACCTGAAAGTTTTCTGCATGGAAGACACCATGACCAAACTAAACGAAGCAAACCACACGAGGCATGTGCCTTTTCGGAACTCCACACATTGGTCGTTTTGGGCTGAGCACTCCTTATCTTCCCAGGGCAGGCTCTGAGGCCCAGAACTACTACCTAACAACTCACCTCCCATTCACTGGACAGCCCTGTATTTTTCAGCCTCTGAGGCATATTCCGGGGGATGTTGTTTGCCTGAAGATCTCCTACATGACAAAGCAAAATTTATTAATTATAAATTAATTGGGGGAGGGAATGACAGGGATTGAGTGCATCAAACATCTTTAGGATCTGAAAAGACTGTCATCACACCTTCCCAGAAACTCAACCACAATCCCAATTATACACCAATAAAATATACATAACCCTCTCCTATGCGATGCATGCATTTTTAATTTTTTTCCCCTCCCCATGAAGGCGGGGAGGGGAAAATGAAATCGAATTAATGATTTCATCGTTACAGGTCAAAGAAAGACGACGATAGAAAGGAAACAGAATTTTTTTTTGTTTTTTATAGCACAATCCTAACCTCGAATTAGTCCAGCAAAGTTTGGCTGGCACAAGGGCCACTGTAAAGTATGTTTGGAGCACTCTCGGAGTCAGAGAGGCCAGCCCACAGACGTGCACCATCCTCCCTGACTCTGAGAGTGGTCCAAACGTGCTTTACAGTGGCCCTTGTGCCAGCCAAACTTAGCTGGCCTAACTGTGCCGGCCTAACTCCAGGTTAGGACTATGGCCCCAGAACCCTAGGAAGAGGCCTTGAAGGTAAAGTCAGCTTGTGCTGCCTACCTCTTGCTTCAACAGGTATTTACAGGTAGACTGCCCTAAACATGGAAGCTCCACTTAGCCACCACAAACCCAGGAACACCTCGAACCCCTCTTTCTCCCCTCCCCCCACCAACTTCCAGCTGGGACGTTTCTCTTTTAAAAGCATTCCTGAAGATATTAAATATTTTTGTTCTCCCGAGGCCGTATTCCCGTGTTTTCCAGAGATGACATTTCTGAAATTGTCGCGGATAAAATATTTATTAAGCCCTGTATTTATGCCGTCAGACACCTGTTCAGGCTTCTTGACAGCTCCACGATTTCATCAGGAATTTATATTTGCATATCGAGCTGATTTACCAATGTGCCGGCAAGTGTTTAAGTGCTTATGTATGTTTAGATATGTATGTCTGCATCTATAATATATAACCTAGATACGCTGAGATTTGTCTCTGGCAAAGATATCGAGGTGGCAGAGCCGAACTGCTCCGAAAGGGCTCTAGGAGGCAGAGACGGCCCATTCAGGCAGCCAACTGAGCTGGATGCTTCAGGGAGGGGATTGTGGAGACCAACCCTACTGCATCACTACTCCTTCTTTTCCCACTCAGGGAGCAGGAGGAGAATATTGGAGTCAACTAGTCACTGCCAGCTAAGAGAGGCGGCATCTGACGCATGGCTGCAGACAGCAGAATTCCTTGGATCAGCGTTATGCCAAATCCCAGGAATTTTAACACACAGGATCAATGACTCCATCTCTCCAGGCCTCCGAAGATCAGATCAGCTCACTGTTAGAAGCAGACACTCGCGGTTCATGAGATAACGTGAACAATCTGGGACATTTTGGGAAGGGGGTTAAAAGCCACCTCCCCTAAGGCAGTGGGATAAGGAGAACAGGAGGGTCTTAACTCATCGCCACCCCCACATCATGTCCCTTCTACTCTCCCCTTGGCTAAATAGAACTTGGGGGGGGGGGAGCATTTATGGCTGATTAAAAAAACATTTACAAAGCTTATTGCCGTTTTAAAATTTAAAATGCACAATGAAAGCAATAACTATCAAGGAGCAGCCCGAGAACATTCGCACAACCCTTGAAGACCATCAGAAGAGCCCTGCTGGATCAGACCTGCCTTTTCCACCACTATTCCGTTCTTTTTTTGGGGGGGACCCCTAAAGATCCTGGGTCTGGCAAGTACTCTTGGGGGTACAAATACCCCAGGTTGGGAAACCCCTGTCCGGAACATCCTAATTCAAATGCACTCATCGTGAACAACTAATGAATGTCCAATGGTGAGTTCATGAATTAATCCGATTTTGTAAAATAGGGTCATTTTCTTGTAAATTCAGGCCAAAATATTACATAGGAGGAACAAAAAACAGGAAGTCACAGCACTCCAATACCAGGGCATTGCCAGCTCCCCACCCCCACCCCCCAATTAATTATTTAGTTTCTGTCACTACACAATAAATTGTTAGAAAGAGGAAAACAATATTTGAAGTTCTTGTTTGAAAGAAATAATGGTGGGAGGAGACTCTGTTTTTCTTTCCAGAAATACAGTTTGATCTCCAGAGAGACAGCTGCTTGGGCGTTTCTCATTAGTAAATACTCATTATTACAAGGCTTAATCAAGCACTCTTAGATGTCTTGATGCAGGAGCCTTCCAGGCAGGCTAGCTCACCTACCTGCCCAATGCAAAGGAAAGAATCAGCCCAGATTTGTGGCTGCATTTTAAGACTCTGCAGCAGTAATTAGGGCTTGATTCTGCATAGGACAAAGTACTGCAAGATGCACAGAGTAGAGACAGAGGAAGAGAGAGAAGGTTGCAGAGGCCACAATATGGTTCCCTTTGAGGCGGACCACTTACCTCCACTTGGGGCTGAATCACTTCAGCCCACACTATATGCCTGAGAGCTCAATCAGTGATGTCATCCAGCAGGAACGCGCCGGAACGGCCGTTCCTGAACCTAATCAGGGCTGGCTCCACCCACTCGCTGCCATTTGTCACCGGCTCTGTGATGGACGCAGAGCAGAAGGCGGCGGAACCGAAGGAATGGCAGCGAAACCAAAGGGACGGGCTGCGGGGCGCGGCCGGGCCGCTTTGAACGGTCCCGACACGTGCCAGTCAAAGGTGAGTCCCGGTCACCGTTCCGGTTCTTGGATCCGTTAGATCCCACCACTGAGCGCAATCCCCTAACCTGAAGTTAGGCCAGCACACAGGACACCGTATAGCATGTTTGGACCACTCTGAGTCAGGGGGGATGGAGCACATCTGTCTGCTGGCCTCTCTGACTCTAAGAGTGGTCCAAACGCGCTTTATGGTGTCCCTTGTGCTGGCCAAACTTTGCTGGCCTCACTGTGCCAGCCTAGCTACAGGTTAGATGACTTTCACACCCCGGGAATTGGACTCCCAGCGATGTGTTTAAAAGACATCAGTCTTTGAAAGATGACCGCTCAGAAAATGGAGTTGTTGAAACACATCCTCCAAACGTGTGACAGTTCCCCCAAATTAAGCCATCACCTTACGTCGGAGTACAGCAGCCGCGGCACACGGTTTTCACACGTAATAATGAGCGACCAAAATAACTGACCTACATAGCCACGCAGCCAAAATACCTACAACACACACAGATTCATGCACCCCACACATCCCCAGAAAAGCAGCAGGTTGGCTGCTGGGGCAAGTCTGTTCTTGAGACTCCATTTACATTTAACCCACATTAAAATATTCCAATCTGGATATCTCTGGATGCAATTTTTCTCAGCTGCGCTCTCTCTCTCTCTCTCTCTCTCTCTCTCTCACACACACACACACACACACACACACACAGACACACACAGCTGGAAACCACAACTTTGTTGCAAAAACAGATGCTTAGAGCCAGAGGCAGATCTCCACGCGCATATTTGCCCCATCTGCTGAGCAGTGGCGTTTCTACAGGGATGGCAAAGCTCTAAGTTTTGCAAGAAGCCTCACCTTGCAGTGGAAATCACTCCTCTCCTGCACCGTTCTAGCCAATCCTCACAGGGAAAAGCAACATCTTGTTGCTTACTGGCTACAGCAGCAAGGGAGAGGAGGGATTTTTACATGACAGGGGAAGGCTTCTTGCAACACTTAGAGCTTTGCCCTCCCTGTAGATCCGCCTCTGCTTAGAGCTCCTAAATAGTTCTGCCATGTATTTATATTTGATATGTATCTATAAAAATAGGGGTTGTTTTTTTTTTAATAAAACACATTTGCATCCCGGTGGGCTTGCTCAATTACTAGTAGTAGATTGCTGAAATATGCAATGTTTGTAAGGCAGGCATTCATCTTTAAGACTCCGTCGAAACTTACAATTAAAAAGCAGAGGTTAAAGACGTCTTCTCCACCCAGAGATTCTATGCATGTTCTGGGGTTGTCAATTTCATCAGACGACCGTGAGGGTCTCAAACAGCGTGTCAATTTTGTTTCATAGAGCGGGAGAAATAGCCTGCTGGGGGCTGGAAGTGATTGTCTCTGGGACAGAACATGGCCAGGAATGAATCTGGCCCAGCAAATTCTTACGATGATTCTGGTTCTGCCGCCTACAAGACAATCATTCCCCTCTCATTAACTGCTTGTTGAAAGGAGCACAATTTCTAAACAACTGTCAGCCCGCAGAGCTTTCCGGCTTTGATCTGCAACTTCCCAGATTGTTGGGTGCACATTTGTTCCTTGACAGCCCAGCCTTTATATTTCCATTTGCCGGGTGTCAGCCCAGTAACACAGATTCAAATTTCCCGTTTGATGTGTGCATGTTATCGGAAAAGACTTTTAAGTCGGCGCTGTCAGTTTGGGGTGAAACGGGGTTTATTGATCTGTGGCTGTGGTGCCCTCTAGTGGCTGCAAGGAGGCAGAGGGAATTCTGAAATCTGTTCTCATGTATAGCTTTACTGCACTGCTCTTCTGTACAAGGAGGGCTGGCCCAACGAGGACACCGAGAGAGGTGTGTATCCCTGCAGGCCGGCAGATTGACAGGGGGAGAGGGCCTGACACCTGCTTCTGTTGCCCCTTTCCTGCCTGCCTGGTGTCCACTGTCCGATTCCTGGCACCTCACTTTAAAAAAAGATGCAGCCAAACTGAGGGTGTGTCGTGCAATCCTCACCTGGACTTAGGCCGGCACAGTTAGGCTAGCACCAGGGCCACTGTAAAGCGCTTTTGGACCACTCTCGGAGTCAGGGAGGATGGCGCACGTCTGTATACCAGCCTCCCCGACACCTAAGGAGGTGCAAACGTGCTTTCCAGTGCATTTGTGATGCTCCGGCGCTGGAACAGGGACTCGTGCTGGCCCAAGTTTCCCTTTGGAGTGTGCCCTTAAGGAACTAAGAGGGCAGGAATTTCCCACCCTCCCCTGCTCCCGCGAAGGGTTCCATCCAGCCCTTCCGCGCACCTTCACACATTCTCCCAGAGCGTCTCTCTCAGCTGCTGTCCCAGTCAGTCCACTAGAGATCACTGTTGACACTCGGAAAATCCGAGGGCCGTTTTCTCTTTCCAGAAATAGCGCAAAGTGGTTTCGGAAAAGGGACTGAAAATAACCCTCAGCAGAGCCTGCGGCAAGAACGGGCACCTCTGTGCGCAACTGCTTCTGTTTGCCACACCGCAAGGAGCCCCAAAGGCCATCTAGCAGGTCCCTCTGCCCAAAGGCCAGAACATTCACTTCCTTGCCTGCTCCCAGCTCAGCCCACAAGCAAACCGGTCCAGGGCAGAAGGCATCTCAGGAAAGACTCCTTTCAAAGAGTATTAGAGAAATGAGGGTGTCTCTGTGCCTGGACACAACAGCAGCCTGCGTGCCCACTCACAGCAAAAGAGTCCCTTGCTCCTCCACAGCATGGGCGACCTCCTCCCATCCACTGTGACCCTTGGCAACGCCTCCCATTCAGCCGGGCTGCCGTTCAGCCACACCTGGCTTGCGTAAGTGGGCATTCACGGGCACAGCGTGCAGAGCTGGCTCCCCACACCTGCTCTCTCCAGGCATGCCTGTGGAGAACTAGCTGGGCTTCCACTCTGCCCCCCGCCAAACACATGTCCAGGCACAACCGCTCCACTCCAGGCACTGGAATCTCTGCAGGTTTGTTTCAAGGCCACGATCTTTGCGTAGAGTTTATTTTCATCCCACCTGTCTTCGCGACGCGTCAACAATGAAAAGCAACAGAAAACAGGAAGGAGGCAACCAAGATTCGGCCGTGTGAAGCACGTGTGTGTGTGTGTGTGTGAGATGATAGCACACACGTCACGCGGAGCAGCAACCAGCGTGGCATCCTGGGCAGAACTGCAAAGACCTGGGTTCGAATTCTCACTCGGCGACAAAGCTCACTATGGCTGCAATCTAACGCGTGCACACACACACCGCGGGAGTCAAGTCCTAACCGTGTCCAGGCAGGGACTAGTTTTGAGGACACAGATATGGAACATACGAAGGTGGCACCATATAAGGACACAATCATTATCGCTATTATGATGGTTAATCTGGTGCTAAGTAGTTTGAGAAACGCTCTCTGCATTTGCCGGCCAGGAAAAACCACATTTGTCCATTTCTGGGAAAAGGCACAGAGCCTCTATCTAGCAGGCGACGGTGAGGTGGTCTGGGAGCTTACGCCCCCGGACCTCTCTCATTAGTCTGTGGCATGCCGGGGACACAAACTGTTCACGATCCCCAAAGAAATGTTCCTGCTTGTACCTTTTCCCTCCTGTGGAGCAGGCACAGGAAATGGCCCTTGAGGCTGCAGGGAGGGGGGGGGGTTGTAGGAAGTTGCCCCTTGCTTTTGTCCTGTGCTGGGCACACACGTTTGGGACATGATCCCCCAAACCTGCCACACCTATTTGAGCAGAGAGGCCAGCATGAGATGCATGCCCCTCCCAAGCCATGCACTCTCTCTCTTTCAGACCTGCAAGTCTCTGCAGTGACTATTTGCTCAAGGGAATATTCCCCCTTCCACACCGTTCTCTGCCACAACCCTCGCTGCTGTGCTTTCCGCGTGCACATACATGAGGCGGCAGGGAAGGGAACAGACTGCCCCCAGGGCTGTGGAAGGAGACAAGGGGAGCACACGAGGCAGTTCAGCTCCGACAGCTGCTTGGCCAGTCCAGCCATAGTCAGGGCAGACGGATCCTGCCGGCTGCAGAAAGCAGGACAATTAAACTGTGTACTCTGTGTACACTGCCCGAGGTCTGCTGGCTGCAGCCTCAGCATGGCAAGGCGCATGCAATGGTTGGAGGCTGGGGAGAACAGGATGGTCGGGGCAGGAGAAAAAAAAAGGCTTCTTTTCAATGGTGGATGGGCATCAATACTAAGAAACAGGACCTGCAGATTTCATGGATGGTCAACAATATTCGCAGATTGTGCTCAGGGGACGGACGGACAGGCATGTAGCTCACCCTCCCATGGCCATTCCTGGACACTTCTAGCTATTTAATCAAAAAAGTACTTTTAACATGCTCAGGAGTACCCCTTTTTTCTTCTAATCAATCCATATAAAGAGTATCAAAATAGACACTGTAGCGTGGTTCCTCATGGGCTCCCGTCCATTTATATTGGAAGTATAGGATGGAAGTATTCCATTTAGGATGGAAGTATTCATTTTCTTTTTACTTCTTTATGCTTCGCCTTTCCCACATAAAAATGACAGTGAAGGTGGGTAGTTTGAACGACACTGTTGTTCCTCTTTTAGAAATCAAACAGAAATCAAATCACCTGGTTTCCTTCCCCCCCCCACCCATACCCCCAAAATGTGCTTTGCTTCTTCCGTGCACATTTTGTTCTGGTACTGCTGCCCCTGAGATTCTGAAGAAGAGTCTGCCATGGGATACAGGAACATTTTGGGGGCTGTAGTTCAAAGGGATGGGTGCCCAGAAATAAGCGGGGTCCTGGGTGGATACGCAGGGTGCCAGGTAACAAAATGTATTTTATTTAATACGTTTATTTACTGGACATATTTCCACCTTGCTTTTCCTCCTCTTCAGCTGGGATGGGACTGACCAGATTCTCCTGAGTCAGCACCCGACACACACGCACACGCACACACACACACACATACACAGAAGGTCTCAGGGTGACTCAGCATCCGTCAAGAAGCCACAGGAAGGCAGACTGATTCAATTAGCAAATTAAGCCCACAACTTGGCAAGATCCTAATTAGCCAATTGGATAACGCAGCTAGAGAAGGTTAAAATTAGAATCCCCCATCTATTTTTAGCGTTTCCTCACACAGCAGGAAGATTCCCCCCCCTCCCGCCTGTTCGGCTTCACCTCCTGCGGGGAAACCAGCCATCGGGAGGAATTTCTGGGCCTGGGAGTGACTTCATCTTAATTCATGATGTAGGAGGCGGGAGGCAGTGGCACGATTTGGACCTTTGAAAGATGCCGGAAATCACAGATGTGGTTTTATGCAGCAAACCTCACGGCTTGGCCCAATTGGGGCTCTGTTTTCTTTCCGCGAAAATCAGCCACTCCTTAAACAGGCCCTGCCGTGCTAGCCCTTCCACTCCCTGAATATGAAAAGGGGGAACAGAAGGGTGGGTATGGGGGGGGGGGGAACACAGCACTTGGTAATGCAAGGGAATATTGCAGCCCCCCCGCCTCCCCACAAGCATTGCTGCAATAAACACAGCCTGACACAAGGGGGCGCTGCCCTGTCACCTTCTGGAGCATGCAGAGGGATGCTCTTTCCCCTCAATCACAGCACCAGAACCAGATGAATGTCCATGGAAATTGAGTGTTGGGAGAGTTAGAACGGATAAAAAGAAATACTTTTTTTTTTTACCCAGCGGGTAATTAATCTGTGGAACTCCTTGCCACAGGAGGTGGTGATCTGGCCTAGGCGCCTTTAAAGCAATGAACCTCTCTCTTTTCCTACTCCAGATAAGTCTCTCTCTCTGGGCTTCCCTTCCCGGCTGGAACAGCGCACTCTGGTACGCCTGTGTTTGTTATTCTACGCAAGCGTGCATGCAGGGGCTGTGGCCACACAGCCGAACAGTTGGCTCCAGATTTCAGCCTGGGCCGCTGGGAACACACACACCCAGGAGGGAACTAGAGGCAGGCCTGATCTGCCCTTCCAGCTAAGCCACTGGCAGCTATAAATAAATCCCCGCTGGGGCGAAAGGCCTGCAAACAACCTGCCCCGGCTGGAGCGACTGCCTGGTGTCAGTCGGCCCTCCGGTCCGGCTTCGCAGCACTCCAGAAATTGCTCCCCGCGTGCGTGACCATCACTGGCTGGGGCGCAGGACAGGCGCAAAGTGTTTCCTTTGGGGGCAGCTGGAGCAACGTGAAAAATGGGGCGCTAAGCTGATGGGGCGGCAGAAGACTCAGCCCCATCCAGCGGCCCCAAAGAGGGGATCCAGCTGAAGAAAATATTGGGCGACAACAGTGGTTCCCCAACTACGAGCATGGCAACGCGAGAACATCAGGAGAGCCCCGCTGGATCAGGCCCAAGGCCCACCTCCTCCAGAGCCTCTTCTCTGACAGGTCTGCCGCGCTCCCCCTTCCAGGACAACTCCCACAGCCTCTGGCTGGCTGCTCCCGAGACGAGACGCCGCTTGCCAGCAGCACGACAATCGCTGTGGGCGAGGAGACGGTGCCAGGCGGGCCCCGCTCCCAGCCTCTTCCTCTATCATTAGTGGTCAATCCAGAACTGCAAACCCAACTGTTCCCAGACCACAGCGGGCACCCGGAGTCCTCTCCTTGGCGCCAAGGAGCTCTGGCTTTGGGGCGCAAGCCCCTCTCCAGCGCACGGACCCAAACGTGTTGTCTCCTGGCCTTCGGGTGACCTAACCTTCCTCCGACATCCAAGGCAGTGGGCCCCAACGTTTATCCCCCGCCCCCGGAAGTCACTGGTGATGATGCCATTGCCCGTCATGTCCGGGTTGGGAGGCCAGACCCCACGTGACAAACACGGGCCCGAGGCTCAAGAAGTGCCCGCTGGAGCTCTGCCCGCCAAATCAAGCCTCCTACTGCCAGTGGCATCACTTCCACAGGCCAACCAGTACCCTTTTACACTGGGCAGAGCTTTGGGTCTCCCCTGGACGGGAACGGGGTCGGGCGCAGTGATGTCATGCAGGGGGTACGCGGGGGTACGCGAGTACCGGTTTCTAGGATTACAGCTGGCCCCGCCCATTCGCCCGCCCACTCGTCGACTCCGCCCCCTGCAACATTTGAATTTCCTGCATGTTTGAGTTGCCTGCACGTTCTCAGAGCCAGGCAGGCAGGCAGGCAGCGAGCGGAGCCTTTCCTTTCCTTGCCACTGAAAAATGAGTTGCTCTGGGGTTTTAACCTGATGCCAGGCCTCCTTAACATGTTCTGGGGGTGCTGTGGAATACTGTTGCAACTGTTGGGTCAGTTTAAAATCGTCTGAGGCCTCAAAAAGGGCCTTTTTCATGCCACTTCCTGCCACGACCTCACTTCCGGCTTATGACGTCACTTCCGGTGGGCGGGTCCCGACACGTGCCAATCAAAAGTGAGTACCTGTTCTTAAATCATTTAGATGACACCACTGATCGGGCTGCATATCCTCCTGTTGGTTCTCTTGGCTACTGTGAGCGGTTTCCATTGCCCAGATAATTATGACGCTGATCTGAGCAGGCGGACAGATTCACCACTCAGACCTTCCAGGCGCAGAAGGACAAGGGAACCCCTTTATCCCCCTGCGTCTCACGAGGGGCCAACAGCACTGGCCCAGACTCCCCCAGCCCAGGAGGGGCCCCCTCCCCAATTTGCAGCCTGCAGATGGCCTCGATCGACCAGCTGATCCGTCGCAAAAAGAGTCCCAGAGAGAAAACAGCCGCGTTGTTTCCCGGCCTTGTCCCGGGAGAGCTTTGGCAAGGAAGGGTTCCTGGTCCAAAAAGCAGAGAACGGCAGAGAGAGTCCCATTGTTTGCTCTTCCATTCAGGCGGATAACTCAATCAGGCGCCCCACAGCTACAGGGGAGGAGGCAGATGGGGTCATTCACCGATTTCCCCCCATTGTCACAAAGCCGGCTTCTGCCTTTCCAGCCGACCCAGGGCCCCTGGGAGTGGAGGGCGGCAGAGGACGGGACAGGGGGCTGGAGCCGTCACCCCAGATGGACGGAAGCGCTCAGCAGTCGCTGGATTTGCAACAAAAGGAGATCCAAAGCCTATCTGAATAGTCAGGACCACGACCCAGCTCCAAAAAACCGCCTCTCCCCAAAGGGGCCGTGTCCACCAGAGCCATTACAAGGCACGGAGGATCAGTGGGGTCCAGATTCAAGTTCACGTCTGGGGAGAAGAGGCGTAGCTCCTTAGCAGAGGGTGCAATTGCACCAGGCAACAAGCTTTGGAGGGGGGGGGGGCACGAGCAGTTCTCCCTGTCCGCACACACACACAACCCCCTTTCAAAGCCATCGGCTCTCATTGTACCTTGTAGCGGAGAGTTCCACAAACCAGTTTTCAAGACAACTGTACTTTCTCCCGCCAACCAATTTCATGGGCGTGATTCCGAGAGGACAAAAACGGTCTCTCTCAACACCAGGCCTCATTTCAAAACACCTCTCCTGAGCCTGCTCTGTGTGGTTTTCTTCTTCCTCAATTAAATGTCTTGGATGCAGTGGTGTCATCTAAATGATTTAAGAACAGGTACTCACTTTTTATTGGCACGTGTCGGGACCCACCCACCGGAAGTGACGTCATAAGCCGGAAGTGATGTCATGGCAGGAAGTGACATGAAAAAAGCCCTTTTTGAGGCCTCAGATGATTTTAAACTGACCCAACAGTTGCAACAGTATTCCACAGCACCCCCAGAACATGTTAAGGGGGCCTGGCATCATGTTAAAACCCCAGAGCAACTCATTTTTCAGTGGCAAGGAAAGGAAAGGCTCCGCTCGCTGCCTGCCTGGCTCTAAGAACATGCAGGCAACTCAAACATGCAGGAAATTCAAACGTTGCCGAGGGCGGAGTCGACGAGTGGGCGGGCGAATGGGCGGGGCCAGCTGTAATCCTAGAAACCAGTACTCGTGTACCCCCGCGTACCCCCTGCATGACATCACTGCTTGGATGCTTTAACTTTTTGCTTTCTAAGAGGAAGCATCCGAAGGAGCCAGGGACCACAGGAAAGAATTCTCCATCTGCATTCCCCAAATCCCTTCCAGAACACGCAGATTCACCAACAGCCTGTTTGCTGGGAAACAGTCAGGCCAGCCTCAGAATCCGGTTGCCTTCATCCCTCCCACTGCCCCATCGCAGGGCTCAACGGCTTGACTTCCTCCCGCTATTTTTAGCCCTGCTGCCATTGTCTAGAAAAGCTGTACAGCTGCATGTTTTCATAACACAGACCCCCACAGGCAGGAAATCTTCCAAACAGCTGGAAGGAGGAGAGGGAAAACGTCACACTTGGCAGTCTGGGTGCAGCAATCGGTGAATTCGAATTACGCGTCCAGGAAAAGTTTGGTTCTGCAACAGGGCTGAGTTAGAAGCAAATTAAGCATCGCCACATGATTCTGCAATAGCCACCAACGCCAGAGATGTGACACGGGGGGACAAAACTCCAGCCTCCATCTCTGGGAAGCTGGTTCAAGAACCGCTCTGGCACCCGAGATTTTGGCAAGGATTTGCACACTCAGGCGTCATTCGTGCAGCAATGAGGACTAGAAACATGCTTTGCAAAAAACAAACCCCCCCCCCCCAAATGATTTGGGCTGCGTGCTGTGACTTGCACGTCGAGCCAGGGCGACGGCGACTTGTGACCTGACTTGTGACTTTAAGCTTCTGACTTTGTCCCATGCCTGAAGAGGTTGTCAAGAGACGTCCTGCAGTGCGCATGACCGATAGTCTGTTCTGCATTTGGGAGAGGTTCTGAGGCACTCCTGGAGGCCTTTGAAAGGCACCAAAACCGGAAGGTCTCCCGGAGACCTTCGGAGGCTGGGGGTGTGTGCAAAAAATATACGTGCCCCTGGATACCAGTTGCCCAAGCTTCCAACTAGGTCCACCTGCCTCAGTCTTCAGTCCCAAATGTGCTGGCCACCCTTACACCGAGCCCCTTTAAACCCCAGAGGGTGGTGAAATGGGGGGGGGGAACCATCCTCTCCAGCCCCAACTTGGAAGGGATGCTTGTCAACTGGAGCCCCCTATATTGCCAGCCTCTGACCCGGCAGAATCTCAAGCCGTGCGCTGCCAGGTTCTCCAAAGCATGCACGACCCAATCATCTGCACATAAGGGGCAACTGGGGTGCCCAGAATTCACCCCTGGGGGTGAGCAGGCTCAAGTTGCCTCCTCCTCTAGCATTCCCAGCCAGGCCCAGAATAGATCTGCGGTTTGGAAAGGCCTCTTCTCTAGCCGGCTGAGCCAACTGTAGTCCCATTAACATCTTTTTTGGGGGGAATGCAGCTCGGAGAACTCAATGAGCCTATTGTTCCCCATGAAGGGGCGTATTGTTTGCCAGGGACTCAGCCTTCCGAACAAGGCTCTGCCAGGGAACAAAAAGACACTGAAGGGGCGACCGCTCACTGTTTCTCATCCTGCTTCCTTATGAGCCCTGCCCCGGCAGACTCGCAGTGAGCAAGCAGGACCGCAGTCATCCAAAGGGACAATGGAATGCCGGTGACCCAATTCATTCCGATGAGAAAGAGTCCCCAGCATGCAACCCACCTGTTTACTTTTCATCCCCGGGTTTGGGGTTGATATACAGCAATCAACATGATCGAGGAGGAGGGAGGGATTATTTGGGTCTGGGGTGATGGTGGTGGTGATGGGGGCATACCCAGGGTCAAAGGTTTTGTAGCCGCCGCCCCGGACTAAATCACATTGAATTAAGTAAATAAAAAGTTTTCAGGTTAACTGATATTCCAACACGACTTAATTCATTGCATTCTGCATTAAATTAACTTTGCAATTATATATAACTGTGGTTCTCAAACATTTTAGCACCAGAACCCACGTTTTAGAATGACTGTCTATCCGGGACCTGCTGGAAGTGCAAAATGCAGCAATATATTGGGTTATTTCTCAGCCATTTTCCAAAGTGAATCAGAAAGAGGAAAAAAAAAAGTCTATTTACAACCTGGACACAAGCAAAACAACCACACAGCCCCCCCCCTTTCCAGTGTCCCATCTTCCCATATTTTCAGTGATGGCTGCACTAAGTCACACAACCCATCTGAAATTGGCTCACGACCCACCGAGTGGGTCCCGACCCACAGTTTTAGAAACATTGCTATAATAACATAATGGTATTATTTGTACTTACAAACAGTGGTGTAATCTAAATGGTTTAAAAACAGGTACTCACTTTTGATTGGCACGTGTTGGGACCCGCCATAAGTGATGCCATAAGCCAGAAGTGATGTTGTGGCAGGAAGTGACATGAAAAAAGCCCTTTTTGAGGCCTCAGACAATTTTAAACTGACCCAATAGTTGCAACAGTATTCCACAGCACCCCCAGAACATGTAAAGGAGGCCTGGCATCATGTTAAAGTGACCCAACAGTTCCAAAACCCCAGAGCAGCTCATTTTTCAGTGGCAAGGCAAGGCTCCGCTTGCTGCCTGCCTGGCTATGAGAATGTGCAGGCAACTCAAATGTGCAAGAAATTCAAACGTTGCAGGGGGTGGAGTTGACGAGTGGGCAGGTGAATGGGCGGGGCTAGCCGTAATCCTAGGAACCGGTACTCGCGTACCCCCGCGTACCCCCTGCATGACATCACTGCTTACAAAGGTTTTCACCATTTTGGCCACTAGTGTCAAGCCCAGCTTGTTGCCCCCTAAAGCTTGTTGCCCACTGCAATTGTTAACCCTTAGAACACTGCCTGTGTGCTATCAACCTGCCTAACAAAAAGAATAGGGTCAGGATCCCTGGTGTTATGGCAAGAAGAACCACCCCCAACAATCAGGAAGGCTAATCAATGAACGGTAGAAAAGTCCCCTCTGCCAACGAGCAGAGTGTTCCGGTCCTTGAGAACAAGCCTCCGAGCCAAAGCTGTGGCTTCTGGCTTCCTATTTTCAGACTCACACACAAAATTATACGCCTTCAGTCCGCATTAAGGAGAAGCCTCACATGATCCTGGGATAGGAAACTCTGAAGTCAACCATACGAGAACGACGCAGTGAGTGCCTTTTTCTCAAAAGCCCCATTCTGCATTTTTTATTTTTTGGAAAAATGATTTGGGCTCCGTTCCACAATCCGTTTCCCTCCCCCACCTGGAGAAGGGGGTGGCTGCTTTTGTGGGTAGACAAATCGCAGCCCCATCACCCGCAGCGATGGACGTGGCCAACGGTGACCTCAGCCCCGAAGTATGTATGAATACTCCCTCGCTCTGGCCACGGAATGCTGCTTTGCTGCAATCCAGGATCATTAGTCCGCTCCAATACAATTAATGCTACATGAGCACGTGTGGCCTTGGGCTGGATCCTGCGGGAGAGACTCAACATCTGCAAGAAACTTTTTCCTCTCCCCACCCCTTCATCTCTCCTAAACTATGCTCTCCACGCGCATATTTGCCCCATCTGCTGAGCAGTGGCGTTTCTACAGGGATGGCAAAGCTCTAAGTTTTGCAAGAAGCCTTACCTTGCAGTGGAAATCACTCCTCTCCTGCACCGTTTTAGCCAATCTTGGCGTTGCTTACTGGCTACAGCAGCAAGGGAGAGGAGGG
>JAJKFI010000279.1:77802-106929 GCA_029204185.1 Lerista edwardsae
ACAGCTCATTTGCACGATACGAGTGACAATGTTTGTCTAATGAGATACATTTCGTGTATTTATTTATTTTTGAATTGTTAATAAAACTTTTCAACAGTGGAAAAAGACGCAGCCTCCCTCCCGCCCGGAGAAAAACGAAAACACGTTTTAAGTCTTAAGAAACATATTCTTAAGCACATGCAGCGGCAAAATGAAACACAATGTATTGCCTGTAGGTGCAGAGTTCAGATTTGCAGAGAAATCGAGAGGCAAACTGGGGAACAGCCCACTCAGCAGGACAAAGCACATTCGAAGTTTAGATCTACTCGATTGGGGGGGGGAAGGAATTCAGCGATCATATAGATCTTCCTTCCATGGGAAGAGGAGCTAGGTTTGTGCGCACACGCGCACACACACATACACACAACTCACTTTAGGGTCTTCAGAACTTTGTCCAGCTTGTTTGCAGGGTGGGCGCCGGGCGATTCGTTCCGTTTCCGGAAGATTCCCAGGCGGTTCTTCATGTCTTTGGCCCTGGAAGCACAAGGCAGGAGAGATTGGAATCCACGCAGCTGTTCTCCACATCCCCAAAAGCACAAGTTCTCAGTGTCTTGTGCCCGTTTGAACAATATAACATCCAAGGGCCTGCACAACACGATTCAAGGAGCGACTGCAGCTCTGCTCCCCCGCCCTCAAACACAATCTCAAGCCTCAGCGGTCACGAAGGCCAAAGGCACTCTGTACACGCTCAGTGACAGGCCTCCAAAACGAGTCACAATGTCCAGCCCCAGCAACCACGCTGCCTAAGCGCACCAGCTAAATTTGCAATATATTCCTGAGCATGTGCAGACTGCCTTTCTGCCACCCATGTGGCTGTGTTTGCGGACCACCCAGGTCATCACCACCCACACAGCAGCAGCCACCTACTCCTTCATGGTGTGCCGTCTCTGCAGATTGACGATGACCCCGCCACCAACGAGGCGAGACCCCGGAGGGGGGGCCCCGAGCAGGATCTCTGCGTGGAACTCCATGGGACGAGGCTTGGCTGGGTCCCGAAAAAACGGCATAGTTGGCTGCCGGAGGAGGAGAGCAGTCCGTCTGTGCCTGCTCTTTCCTGGCCTGGCTGCTTCTGCTGCAGCAGCAGCCTCTAAGCCCAGCCAGGTCCGCCCCCTTGGAAGGGGGAGAGGCAGCACGTGTGACTCAGGCAAGGCTCCTATTTCTGGCTGGCAGGCACCAAACTGGGAAGCTATTTATAGCACTTAGCGGGACCCACGGGGAGCAAAGGGTTACGCTGGAGGGGCTAGAAATAAAAAGCATCAATGGAATCCCAGCACCTAGTAATGGAGGAACAGCACCCTCTGCTGGCAGACTGGCTAAATAGTCTCTCATTAAGGATGTTATTTGACAAGGAAGAGGGGATAGATGCTTCTGTATGATGAGGGAGTTTCTGCACATGCTCTGAAGCACTGTTGTCACAAGCTAGGAATTGCCAGCTTCTCCTTGGCCCAGGGCTCCTGCGCCACTCATAGTTAACACAATACAATGCTCAGGGAAAGCGCGCAAACAGAATGCTGTTTTCACAGCTTGGAAAGGCAGGAAAAGCATTGTCTGCTTAAGAATGGCAGCACATTTTACAAGGATATGTACTCAGAAGGAAATCCTGCTGAACGCAAGGAGGCTTAGTCCCAGTAAGAAGCGCCTTTGGGCACATGCAGAACGCTCCCCCCCGCCCCCCCCAAAGACCTGCACTGAAGAGCCCCCTTCAGATTTAGTCCTCTGGCATTATTTCGAAATACTCTCTCTCCGCATTGCAGTTCATGGACACAGATCCCAACCCAGCCCTTCCTAAGTGTCCGACTCGCGTGCAAGATTACCCGCTCCGGATGGGGGTCACCTTTACCTCTCTAGATACCATTCTGAGACGCCCCGGACTGCAGAATGCATCTTAGGATGCAGGTGCTGGAGTGGGAAAGAATCCCGGTCCAAAGTTATCGATTCACACGTGCGAGAAAAAAAAAAAGCAACAACAAACCGCAAGAGAGGCGGCCGCGCTCGCTTCTGCAGCTTAAATAGCGCAGTCCGGTGCGGGCTCCCCGCCCAGCAACAAGCCCGCTTGCAAACAGCGACACCCAGCGGCAGAATCTCGCTGCAGCCACGCAGGTCTGCGAAGGGTGAACGCGCGCCTTCCAGGAGCAAACTGAACACACGCGCTCCCTGCCGCGCATGCTCGGTGGTGGCAATTGAGGTCAAAGCCTTGCCCTTTGTTTGCACACACAACAGGGAATTTCTGTTCTTGAGCTTTTGGGTCATTTTTTTTTGGGGTGTGTGTGTGTGTGTGTCTTTTTGTAAAAGGCTAAAGCATGCAAACTTTGTTTTAAGGGAATCTCGCGAGGTTAGGCCAAATCAGTGGCGCCTATACAGGGAGGGCAGAGCTCTAAGTTTTGCAAGAAGCCTTACCTTGCAGTGGAAATCACTCCTTTCCTGCACCGTTTTAGCCAATCCTCACAGGGAAAAGCAACATCTTGGCGTTGCTTACTGGCTACAGCAGCAAGGGAGAGGAGGGATTTACATGACAGGGTAAGGCTTCTTGCAACACTTAGAGCTCTGCCCTCCCTGTAGAGACGCCACTGGGGCAAATTCTTCCTCAGTATGAATGCTGCCACCTTTTGTTTTCAAAAACGGGCCCCCTCCACCGTGTTAACCTCTGAGCCACGTGCAGAGATCCCTTTTCACTGCACAGGAGGTTTGTATATTGTTGGTTTTTTGTACACACACACACACACACACACACACACACACACACACACACCCTCAAAAACAAAGCTTCTTTTTAAGAACATTAAAAAGTGATGCCAGAACTATATGGTGTTAGATTCATACAAAATAGAACTTCCATGTACAGATGCAGTCTATCTCTCAGGATGTTCAAAGAAGGAGCACATCCTGCCTGGCCCAACTTTGGCCCACTGTGGGAAACAGGATGCTGGACTAGACAGGCCTTTGGCCCAATCCTGCAGAGTTAGGGCCCGATCCTATTGACCCTAGCGCTGGCCGGCAGTCCTAAATCTTTCAGCAAGTGTGGCACATTCTCCAAACCTCTGTGAACATGGGCATGAGAAACTTAAAATAAACGCCCGCCCGTAACACTTACAAGCTCTTGTTCAGTTTCTGGCGGGCGTTCCTGGCTCCTTGGTCACAGGCGCATCCCGGATCCAGGAAGTGCTGCTGCTGAAGAGAGGAAGAAAAACACACACACACAAAAGGAAAGAGGATCACCATTACTTTGAATTCTCGCACAGCCAAATTCCGGCTCACTGTACGCTGGTGGAATCTGCATAGCCAGACAAGCACACGATTACACCTCGGTGGCTGCAGATCAGGGATCAGGCCACAAAATTCCAAAACGGCCCTCCACAACTGGCCCGTCATGTTTTGCATTACGGAAGGGCTGCTTGAGAATCCCCTTCCTTTTGGACTCTCTGCTTCTGCCACCGTGGGAACCTGCTCCCCAGCCAAGAGAGCCTGCTCTCAGGGGCTTCCTTCCCCAGTAGGTGAGGCTTCCGGAGTTTATTGGCCCGGAGGCCCTCCCTCCCTGGCCGACACATGCCTCTCTACATGCTGTGTGCGCCAGCTCACCCCAAGCACATTTCCTGCCATTGTTGGGGGGAGGGGGAACACTCCGCTTTCACGCAGGCTGGAGTCCCCGGCTGGAGCAGACACTTCCCGGCCTCTGCCAAAGTGGCAAGAGAGTCACGGTGAAGCAGGCAGCTGCCAGGCAGGCCCACGACTGAATGCCACACGATCTGACCATCAGTGCGGTTGGGTTTTCATCCAGGCACCCTGGAGGGCTCCCTTCAGCATCACAAACTAGTACCGTCCGCTTCCTGCTTTCCATGGTGGGCCGCCAGATACCTCTCTGGGGATCCTCTCTGGGGATTCTCCCTCTGGGAGAAGCAGAGCGCGGCAAATGAAGGGCGGCTGCCTCTGAAAAGGCCACTCTGTGCCCAGGTCTCTGTACCCAGGAAGACTCAAGGTCTGCGTTGTCGAACATGCTGCCAATAGACCAAGGATAGCACTTTCAGGTGAAAGACCACAGCTCACAGTCTCCGCCCTTGAAGTCTTCCCCAGCTGAAAAGCTGGGGGATCGGGAACGGCCGCTATTCTCAGGATGACCAGCAGGGGGCAGACAGTGCACATGGTGAACCCATTGTGGGCGATTCTATCCTCCTCCTCCCCCATGAACTTGTCTAATCCCCCCTTTTCAGCCATCTAATCTAATGGCCAACACCGCACATTGTGGCAGTGAGTTCCACAAGCCAATGATGCATTGCGTTTAAAAATACATGCGTTTTCCTTTTCGTCAGTTTTAAATCTCTATCGCCTAGATTCACAGCGTGACACCTCCGCGGCCCGGCCTGAGTTCGAGTCTTACAAAAGAAGGGGGGAAAGGTTTTCCTGCCCCCACTTTCTTCACACCGTGCATAAAGACGGCAAGAAGGTTAAAGCTTCTCCTCATCGGCAGGCACGAGGCTGGCAACAGGAAACCAGGGCTGGGGAGGGGGAGGGAGGGAATCCAGGCTGAGGGTGTCTGGGAGAGGTTACAGCTGAGAGGGGAAAGGGCTGGCGCCCCCAGGAGCTGCTGCCTGAAGGGGCAAGGCACACGGGACGGTCACGTAGTCCCTCTGCAGGGTGGGGCAGGACACGGCGTTCCCAGATGGGAGGAGAGGAAGTAGCTGGCTCTGTGGCGGCGGCGGAGGAGCCAGGCAGGGCGACACCGACGGTTCTGGGTGGGAAGGGGATGTCTCCAAGGCCGGCATGCTCATCCCTTCCAGGCGCGCTCAGCCCACAGCACTTGCCCCAAAGGGTGGGAGACGGAAAGCAGGAGAAAGGAGGCATTCTATTTTAGCTCAGCCTGGCCTGTGTTTGAATGCAGGTGTGGGCAGGGCCAAGCAGCCTCACAGCACTCTTTGCTGGGGGAAAGGACATAAGAACATAAGAACATAAGAAGAGCCCTGCTGGATCAGGCCAAAGGCCCATCTAGTCCAGCTTCCTGTATCTCACAGTGGCCCACCAGGTGCCCCAGGGAGGCAGGAGACAACAAGATGCATCCTGTTGCCACTCCCTTGCACCCGGTACCAGTAGCCCTCCACCTTTGTAAGGAGGCTGCACAATCCATCATTGCCTATAGCCCACGATGGACCTTTCCTCCAGAAATCCGTCCAATCCCCTCTTAAAGGCATCCAGACCAGATGCCATTGCCACCTCCTGTGGCAAAGAGTTCCACAGATTGACCACCCGCTGGGTAAAAAAGTCCTTCCTTTTATCTGTTTTAACTCTCCCAACCCTCAGTTTTAGCAGATGTCCCCTGGTTCTGGTGTTTTGAGAGAGGGAAAAGAACACCCCTTTATCGACTCTATCCCTTCCATGCATAATTTTGTATGTCTCAATCATGTCCCCCCTCAGGCGCCTGCATGAAAAAAGGACAAAGACCCCTGCGGAATCAGGCAGCTAAGCAGGCCCACGGGCAGGGAAGCCCCAGAAGTTTCCAAACCCATCTGCACAGGCTGAAAATTCGGGGACTCCCTCCTCCAGGAAAACGGGGAGCAGAGGCTCCTCCTGGTGGTTTGGGGGCCTGCACTGGATCCTCCTCTACTACTCCTCTTTGAGACTTCGTGACGACCTGATCTCTTGGCTCAGCGTCAAGTGCGCCAGTTCTAAGTATTTATACACCTACCGATCAGCGGAGTCGCAGGCGCTTGGATTCAGGAGGCGGCTCACCCGCCACAGAAACATTCCGACTGGAACCAACGGCTGGAGGTGGATTGGCCTTGGCATCCCCCGGGGGGGGGAGTGGGCTCAATCAGGGATTTAAAGCGCCTGGCTGGAAATCCGCCCGCCTGGCTGGAAGGCGGCGCTGGCATCCCTGCCCAAATGTTCAGCGCCCCTGCGACCCTCTAAGTCGCTCGCCCAGACCCCGCCCCCCCCCGGCCGCGATCCGGTCCGCGTACCTTCCGGTGCCCGGAGAAGAAAAGGCCGAGCGGGTAGATGGAGCCCCCCTCCTTGCTGAGCTGCTTCTTGAGGGTCTTGGGGGACGGCAGGGTCCACGTGGCAGCTGGGCAAGGCCCCTCGGCGTAGTTCAGGCTGGTGTCGGAGGTGAAGCAGTGGCCCCCCCGGGAGTCCTGCAGGAGGCTGCCCTCGCTGTGGGTGCGCCGCCGCAGGGAGCTCTGCACGCTCAGCCTGCAGGGGGGCTCGCAGACCGGCGTCTCGAGCAGGCTGCAGCGCTTCCCCTTGCCATGGCTGGGGCAGGGCTCATCACTGTCCTCTTCTTCCTCTTCCTCCTCGTCCTCTTCTTCTTCCTCCTCCTCATCGTCCTCCTCCTCCTCCTCCTCTGGATCTGCCAGGAGGCCGAGCTCCAGCACATCCTCAGTGCTCTCCAGCCGCAGTTTGGGGATGGTGAAGGCCGCAGGCGTGTCCTGGGGCTCCCCTTCGGATTCCTTGCGTGCCTCGGGGCTTGCCCTCTGCTCCCCTTCTGTAGGGGCATCCTGGCTCTCCGTCATGGCCTCCTCCGGCACCCCCTTCCCTGACTCCTCTGTCACGAGGCAGGCCATAACTCTAGTCCCATCCTCTCCTATGGAGGGCACTGCCCTAGGGCCCTTGGCCTCGGGTTCAAGCATCTAGCAGGAGAGAGAAGGAGAAAAGGGGAAAGGGTCAATCACATGCCAGGAATGGGGGGGGGGAATGCACAGGATTCCGGTGTCTCTAGGAAGGGGAGGCAACAGAAGGATTCACATCTTAAAAACAGAAACAGGTGCAGAGCCGGGTCTTCTCAAAAGGCAGCCTCGCCTGCATGAAAAAAGTAGGTTTTCTCCAGTGCAAATTGCCATCTGGGGCAGGCAGGGTGCAGAGAGTTTATATTTCAATCGTAGCAGCTTCACATTGGCCTAAGTCCAGGTTAGGATTGCGCTCTGAATGTCAGAATAGTCAGGATTTTGGATGTCTGGATAGGAGACCATCTACCTCTGTGTGTGTGTGTGTGGGGGGTCTTTTGTCCCTATTAAATAGGGACTCTTTGGTCCCTATTTAGAACCAACAGTTTAAATGTTAGCAGTTGAGGTGGGGAAGCAACAGAGAGCAGGAGAAACAGAAGTAAACAAGGGAGGAATAAGGATAACTTTTCAGGCGGCAAAGAGCATGTGGCAAAATTTAATCGGCTCATGACTCTGGGGACTTTTCACAGCCAGACCCAAGGGCTTCCGTTCCCCTTGCCAGCGACCAGGAAAGGTGGTCCAAGTGGAAGGTTTGTCCAAGGTGTGGTTGTTTTCGTAAACAACAATGCCAATTAGCAGCCACTGCAGAACGCTGGACAATTAAGTGAGAAGTCAAGTTTCCATTTAAGAGGAAGCAGCAATTCCTGGTGGATCACACAAATGCAGAAAACACATCTATAGGGCAGTATATGTAATTGGAGTTTGATTCAACAATTTGTTTCAAATCAATGATTCATGATATTTGGGCTCTGCCATATGTTTAAAATATTATCAAGATTTGTGTATTTTCTGCCATTTGTGGCTAATAAGTTGCTAAGTGCTTATTTCTGGTCATCATTAATAATAAGTGCTTATTTCTGGTCATCACCTGCTTAATGACATCACTTCCTGCTTAATGATGTCATGAATACTGTTCTGCCCACTGTATGAAACGGGTTTTGACAACCCTGCACTAGAAGCTTCCTCCTGTCGACATCAGAAAAGGCTTAACAGGAAATGAACAGGCTCCTTTAAGATGAGAAGCATTTTTCCCCCCAGATTAAATTAAATCCTGCGCAAATTCAATCAAAGGACCCAACACGGGCAAGACACAAACTCGCAATGCCAGCAACAGCCTTAGGGTCCACGGCTTGCCTCCCTTGAAGTCGGATGGCAACACTGGGCCCAGCTCCAACATTTATTAAATTAGGGGTCTCAAACTGAAACCCTCTCCCCTAATTCGAGACATCCATTAGTGGATGGAACAGCACCTTAGACAGCTCTCAAAAGGGAAAAACAAATACATGAAGAAGGAAGAAGGCATTTCATTGGCTGTTAGTCTGTGTCACGATGGCCAGGGGGCACCTCCAGGTTCAGGGGCAGGGTATCCCTGATTGCTAGCTGCTGGGGACAAACAATGTTGGGGAGCTATTGCCTCCGTGCCCTGCTTGTGGGCTCTGATAGACCCAAAGGCCTTATCCAACAGAGTTATTTTTATGTTCTTGTGTCCAGGACTGTCTGTATTCACTCAGAGCAGGCATGCAATCCACACATGCTCAGAGAGGCACTTTCCTTTCCAGCCAGCCTGCAAACCTAGAAATTATTTCATAACCCGGGACGGAAACAATCCTTGCCTGGAAACCAGGTAAGAACCCTTGTGGACCAAGTTGAAGGCTAGTCCCTCTAGTTTGGCTTGTTCCAGTGGGCAGCCCACAGGCTGCTCACAGAAGACAACGGCTGTCCTCCTGCTCGTCCCATGCATTTCACACTGAGATAGACTGCCCCTGAACAGGGAGCTCGCATTCTATCACGGCCAGCTGCCGCTGACAGACAGAGCCCTGCGCAAGCAAACCCTCTCTTTTCCGGCTGCCGTCGCCCAAACGCAAGGAGCAGCCGGCTTCTGTCTTCCCTCCCTCCGCCATCCCTTCCGTAATTTGATAAGGCTGGCCTGCTCCGCGTTCCTGCTCTGACGCCAGCCAGCGCGACCAGCTCAAAACAAACAGATACAATTGACTTTAATATGCCCCAAATTCTTCCAAGGCACGTCATGCAGCGGCAGCCAGAAAGCAGCCACGGGCTTGCTAATGGTGGAGGGCAAAAAGGGAATATGGGACAGAATCCCAGAAGTGGGAGCCCCAGCGTGCTTGCCTGGCCGGCCTGGCGTGCTGGTGGTCCCTCAGTGCCTACATTCGGTCCACCTAACCTCACGGGAAGCCTTGGGGCACCTGCGGCCACCATCACAAGCCCTCTACCTGTCTGCGCAGCAGTTGCAGGGGGCTGCTGATCCGGTTTGCCACTTTGTGCAGGGCAAGAATGGGACTGAGTCTCTGAAAGGTCTGGCTTCCTGCAGGCCTGCCTGCCTGCCTGCCTGCCTGCCTGCCCTCTTTCCGGTGGCTCTCCAAGTCCCTGTTCTAAAAAACAACATCCACCAGCTTGGCCAGGACAGCGTTTGCAAGAAGCTCACAAGCCCCAGCCGCCACCTCCCAGCCACGAGGCTGCAAGCAGGCAGCCTTGCCTGAGCTCGCGTTTACCGCTTGAGAGTCCACATCCTGCCTTGACTGGGGTCAAACACAAGCAACACCTACCCGGGTGGTGGCCTCAGAGAGATGCTGCGCCTCTTCGCACCCCGCGGCCCCAAGCCTCCCCCTGCGAGGAAGCCCCCAGCAACGGGCGCAACTGCCCCTCTCTCGCCCGCGAGGCAGCCGCCCGCAACAGCTGGACTCTGGCACCAACTCTGGCTGCCTCCAGCCGATCCTTCTATGGTTATTAACAGTTGCACGAGTGCTCCCCAGATAGCGATCCTCAGAGCCCCCGGTGCTATTTCTGGCTCTGTCGAAGCTCCCTGGAGCTTCTTGTACCTGACAATAAGGAGGGCGGCTGGGGGTGGGGAGAGAAGTGACCTTCACAGTAACAGGAAAATATGTGCCGGCTTGGCGGCTGCCACTCGGACCAGTTTTTTTCCTCTCCGGGCAGGCCAGGGATGGGAGAAAGGGTGGGCTGAGCGACACTCTCGGAAGAACCACCTTCCTGGATCCGTCTGGATCCAATCCACACACTTATGAAAGATCAGAAACGGCCCTGGAAAAACAAGCTGTCCTGCGATAGCAACAGAGAGCAGAGCCAATGGCCTCATGAAGGCTTGTGCATCACCTCTGAATGTTTCTCCTGGCCTTAAGGACTGAATCGGGTGCAATGCAGTGTATACACAACTATTTTAATGCTAGTGTGAGTGTGTATAAACAGCACACACCCAGAGAAATATTGGATCCATAAGCCCTGAATTCTTCTAAGGGCTCAATCCTAACCTGGAGTTAGGCCAGCAAAGTTTGGCCAACACAAGGGACACCATAAAGTATGTTTGGGCTACTCTCGGAGTCAGGGAGGCCAGCACACAGTCGTGCACCACCCCCACCCCCTGACTCCGAGAGTGGGCCAAATGCCCTTTACGGTGTCCCTGGTGCCGGCCAAACGTTGCTGGCCTAACTGTGCCAGCCTAACTCCAGGTTAGGATTGCGCCTGGAGGGTGGGAGGGTTGGACAGGAAACTCAAATCCATTGCACTTTCTTTCTTCAGCGCACCTCCGTGCCCTTACAAAGCTGACTCCAGGTTAGGATGGTGCCCTCACACTCACACACTTTTCATGGCATCAAAATTAGCCCCGGGACTCTCAGAGCTGGGCTGATCGTCTCTGAGGCTGGTGGCTATTCAAGCGTTCTTGCTTCCTCTCGCCGTTCAGGCAGCAGGCAGCAGGCAGCTCAGATTCCTGTCCTTCCCATTCTCAACGCCTCCTTCCGTGCAGGTTCAATTGCCAGTTACAGGACAGACTCGCCTTCCACTCGCTGTAAATAAGCCTCCCAACTCAGGAAACAAGGAGAGCTGGTCAGGCTCCAACATGCCTCAGAGGCACACCGGGAGCAAGCGGCAAGGGCCACACCCCCTACCCTCGGGAGTCTGGGACTGTAAACACCCTGCTGCCAGAGTGGGCGGCCGCACCGCATCACAGACACCTGCTGACGTCCCGTTGGAACACATGCAAAGTCGCGCAAAACATCAAATCTTTCCAGTGAGCGCAAGGAAAGGCCGGTTATGGAACAGTGGCCTCATGATGCAGTGCGAGGCGACTGCCCAAGGGAGGGGATTCTAGGCACCATCAGAACGAGCAGTCGGCCATTCAGTTCTTTAATTTATTCCTTTTTTCCTACTGCTGCGTTTTAGCGAGTGGCCTGGCACGTTATGCATTCTGCCACACGGAGTACACTGGGGTGGGGTCAGCGGGGCATAAGACACTGCCTTGTCCTCGGTCAAATCAGGGCTCCTTTAGCTCAGTCCTGTCCACACGGACTGGCAGGTTTCAGAGCGGGGTCTTTCCCAGGCCTACTTGGAGGTGCTGCCAAGGACTGGACTGGGGTGGGGAGCGTGTGTCCTCCTTCATGCAAAACAAATGTTCCATGACTAGGACTTTGGGAAGGGAGAGGGAACCTGCAGAGCAAAGCACCTCCAATCGTGTGCAGAGAGTTTCCCAGATGCATCCAACCCACAGTGGGGAGAGGCTTTCAAGGCAGAAAGTCCAGATCCCAGAGAAGCTCGAGAACCGGGCACCCTCCGCAGAATAGACACATCCACAAAAGGCAAGGGCTTGCCTCCCAAGGAGCTTGGGGCACACTGAATCCCCCCCGGCACGGCGAACAACGGAGGAGGAATGTGAACAGGCCCTGCCAGCGATAGGAATGGCCCTGCGAGCTCGGCCAGGCCAACCCACCTGTACTGCTCAGACCTGAGCAATGAAGTTGCTCAAATGGGAAAAGAACAGCATTCTCTCTCTCTCTCTCTCTCTCTCTCTCACACACACACACACACACACACACACACACACAAGGCTGAAAGGCTGCAAAAACGAAGCTTCCTGGAGCAAACCTGCGCCACCGCTGTGCCTCCCCCTTGCATTTCCCAGCCCTCGCCGTCACTGCAGAAAGCCGGCGTACCCACCAGAGCACACAACGCCTTACTGGAAGAGGCCGCCGGAGGAGCCTGCACAGGAGGCGCCAAGCCCAGGCTTCATGGTGAACCTGCCGTCTCCAGGGCTGCCTCTTGGCTCCGCGCAGTTCCTGGTCCTCTCGGGGAAAGGGCCAGGCCTGGCTGAGACGGGCAGAGAACTGGGCGCGGCTGGTGCCAGGCTGGGCAGCAAGAGGGGGCCAAGGGCTGCTTTCTCTGCCGGAGGAGAGCCAGCCTGGACCGACCTGACGGACGCCCGCTCGCCGGCCCTGCTCCTCATCCCGTGCGCTGAGCATCTAACCCTTGGCTGCGGGAGAGCTGAGCTCACCGGGGATTTTATTGTCCTCACTAAATCACATCATCATTGGATTAAGCGCCAGTTAGGACGCTGGCCAGAAAGCAGCCAATTCAAAGCACTCTCATAACTCCAGATGCCAGATCGATCTGGGGCCGGACAGAGGCAGGCACGGCACGGCGCGCTCCCGCCCGCCTCCCCGGGAACAAAAGCACGGCTTTCAGAGCAGGCCGGCCGGCGGGAAACAAAACCTGCAGGTCGCTCCAGGCCGTGGGGGTTCCGGCAGCACCAGTTTGCTCCAGACTGGAGAAACGAGCCTGTGTATGTCCCAAGGGGGGCGGTGAGGGGAGGCTCTTTCCTCCTTGCAGTCAGTGTGCAGCTCATGCCCTTAAGGCTGCGGCTGGCAAACTGGAAGAGGTGGGAGAGGAGTGGGGGTGCCACCTCTTTGCCTAGCGAGGCTCCAGCACCTGGACAGCAGGTGGGAATGGAAAGGGTGGGGCCCTGTGCAGGTTCTGTTTTGGCCATGCCAAGCAAAGAGAAGATGACGGGACGGATTAGTTCGCTTTCGGCTGTGAGCGGAGGCTACAATGTCCTTGTGAGCCTGATAACACGCGTGGAGGAGAAGGTCCAAGAACAGCTCAATGGAACCTCCACGGGTAGAGGCAGTCTATCCCGGGAAGCAATGGCACTTGTGCCTTGGTGCCCTGCTCCTGGCTTTCCTGGAGATACCTGCAGGAGGCAGGATGCCTGGCTAAGGCTTCTTCTGGGTCCAGCTGGCAGGGTGCTTATCTTCTTCTTACAAGTGTACTTGCACGGGCTGTACGGAGAAGCAAGCGGACTGCGGACTCTGAAACAGCCACTTTCCTCCCAAAGCAACACATGCGTGTGTGCGCACACACACAGACACACACCTGCACCTTCTTCGACCCCACTGCAAAACTGAGCTTGTTTCTCACAGGTTGGTCTTGTCACACGGCATCCTCCCCAAAACGGCTTTCTTTCTTCCCCGCTCCCACTCCGCAGGCATTGATCTCAGCCCCACTTTGCATCTTGTGTGTGTGTGTGTGTGTGTGTGTGTGTGATGAGCCTCTGAAGACCCACCTCCCAGCCATTATTGCCCACTCAAGAACTATCCGCAGGCTGTCGCTAACCATTGGCAAGCGATCGAGAATAGCAGGGACGGCTGCTTCCTTCAGCCATCATGCCAGCTTCTGTTCGGCTCCCGCAAATACAGCCAGGCTGCCGGATCCAAAGCAACTTCCAAGCACAAACGCGCGAGCCTGGATCCTGCCCAGTCCCTTAAAATTTGCCCTCGTCCTTTGAAACCAACTTCAGCTGGTGGGTGACCCAACTGGGGAACGGCACCTTCCGCTGCGATGTTTTGGTGCCCCCTGTAAGGGCAGAGACCACTCCCAGCGCCCCCCTTACCTTGCCCTCAGCCGGAGGAGCGGACGGGGTGGGGTTTTGCTGCTTTGCGATGTTGTCCATTAAGCACCAGCAGACCCGCTTCTTCTGCTCGTGGGAGTGGGCCTCCAGGCTGACGACGCACTCCAACTTCTAGCACACAAGGGAGAGGCACAAAGGAGTTAGCAGGCATTGGGAGGGACAGCGCTACGGAGTCCGTGCTTGGCCGGCTTCTGAGTCCCTGAGCCACCCTTCCCCGACTGCAGCGCTCGGAAACCGGCGACAAACCCTCCGGCGCTTCACCAAGAGGCACATCCTTGCCATGAAACCCCGATTCCCACATTCGGGATCGCGGCAAGAGCTCCCCGCTGCGCGTTTGCACACGGCTGGCAGCTCTGCTCCGCCATCTGTGCGCTGAATTAGTTTGCTCTCCCATGGGCAGCCTTCCACCCGTTTGAAAGGCAGGAAGGGCGGGGTGCCGGCTCTTCGGGATGAAGACGGAGGAGAAAAAGATAAATTGTCCTACGGCATAGTCAGTTATGAACGAAGCAAAAACACAACACCACCAAAGGGTAAAAAACAGGGACAAAGCCGTGATTTACCAGGAACAGAGAACGGAAGACTAGGATTGTATACGGGGCAAGTCAGTGCGTAAGACAACCTGACAAGTGACAAAGTGCAGCTGAAGAGCAGGAGAGTTGCGCACACAGAGAACAGAATTCAGGCCCATTTTCCCCTTCGCTTTGAGGAAGCTAAGAGAGTCCAGGAGGGGAGAACACCTCCAAGATCAGGAACGCTAAAAGCCCTGGGACTGGCCCTGAACTCTGGCTACTTCACAATTCCACAGAGACACAGCAAGGCGTTTTTTTTTCCTTTTCCTTCTCGCCCCCGTTTTTTGCACAGTGCAGCCAAAGTGTGTTGTGGGCGCACAGGAGTCTATATCCCTCTGGCACTGCTTGAGCAACAACAAAAGTCTTACCTGCCTCAAAGAAATGTCCACAGCTCACAGACAAGGAAGCATGTATGCACCGGAAACATTTTGAGAGCAACGCGCATGGCGCACGCACATTTTAAGGGCTGCAGTGGAGGTCACAGGTACCCAGGCAGGCCCATGCATGTGAAAAGTGCGCATTGTTGGGTTTGCTCCAACACTTGTGGCTCAGCATGGGAGAAGCGGGTGGTTTACTGGAAATTGATTCGGGCTAACAAGGCATAAAATGTAGCTGGGACTGTGCGGGGACGGAGACGAACACACACACACACACACACACACACACACACACACACACACACTGAGCAGCACTATGAGCTAATTTGCCATTTGCACATCCCGCCAGAATGTTCCCCAAGAGGCAGCTGGCAAGGCATTTCCAAGCGCTCTCCACCAAGAAGCTCGTCTCCTAATCCCCCAGCCCTCACCGCAGCTAATGGAATTAACGGCTTGCATCAATCCCATTAGGCCTGGCCAAGAGGAACGCTGCGCAGACTGACTGCGAGGAGAGGGAAACGCGCTGACCGAGCCTTCTGAGGGGATGCTCCTTCCCCAAACAGATGTGCACAGGTTTCTCCACCCCACCCGAACCAGTGGGAAGCACCTTATGGTCCACATACCTGCCCCGTCCTTGTCCTCAAGCGGAAATGGACAAGACAAAGGCTGCGCGAAAGCCCCTTGTTAGGGTCACACGTGCTTGCGTGGACACCAAGTCATGCTGTCATGGCTGGCAACCATCTTTCCGGCCACCATCCATCCAGAAGCATCCCTACTTCTGGGTGTGTGTGCAGTGATGTCATTCAGGGGGAACGGACCAGAACGGGGCGTTCCGGATCCTAACGGGCTCCGTGGCTGGTTCCGGGTTCCCGACAAGTGCCAATCAAAAGTGAGTTCCTGTTCCTAAATCATTTGAATGACACCACTGGGGGTGTGGCAGAACGCTAAGTTTTGCAAGGAGCCTTATCTTGCCGTGTCAGTCCCTCTTCTCCCTTGCTGCCCCGGCCCGAATTACGGCACCTCCCTCCCTCCCCCCACCCCAAAGATTCCGGTTTGAAGGAAGCCGGAGTAGTGACAGAACCGTGTGTCACACTGAGACACACAGGCAGCCTCCTTGGCGGATGGAGACTTTGGACGTGCTGACGTCTTCGGGGATCTGAGTTGTTACTTGTGTCATGCTGGGAATTCTCACCTGCCTTGGTCCACGGCTAGAGAGTTGTACTAAACTCCACCATGCAAACACCTGCCAGATCACATTCAAACGGCACGTCCCAGCAGCCTGAAGCCAACAGGTTTCTGCCCGCAAGGCAGGCCGTAGTCAGGAAAGATGCAAGGTTAATGGGGCAGGGGCAATACTGGATGCCTTCCCCCACCTCCTGTGCTCCACTGATACACTGGCTCGCCTCTCTGCGAGGAGCTACCCCCAAGGAGTCAACATTTCCTTCTAGATATTTCCCAAAGCCAAGGCCGCTCATTGTTCGGTGTGCAAGGGTGCCCCCTGCTGGGGAGCCAGCCGCATTGCCGTGCGGTTGTTCTGCCACGCACCCTTGAGACACTGCGGGCTGCAAAGCCCGTTTACAGTGCCCATGCCAGGCTGCTGGGGGCCCTGGGCAAAAGGGGGCCCCAACCACCCCCCTTAGCTGCCACTGAGGCTCCTACACCGATCCTCTTACAAACTGCGCAATTCACAAGAGGCATTTGGAAGAGGTTTTCTCCTCCCCCAAACACCGTCTGTTCCAGGGGCGTAGCTAAAGAAGTGCAGCGGGTGCAACTGCACCAGGCAAAAAGCTTTTGTGGGGGCAACAAGCAGAGCTTGACACTAATGGCCAAAACTGTGAAAAACCGAGATGTGTATGAATAATACCGCCATGTTATACGCCATTTGATGTGGAACTTAATGCAGAATGCAGTGAAGTGGACCAGACTGTAATACCTTCATTCTGTCAAAAGTTATGGCCAAAAAACACCATGTAATGGATGTCACTTCCTGTTGTGACATCACTCCCGGGGCACCATTCTGTCCGCTGCACTTTCGTTCGCAATGCCCGTGGTCTGCTCTTTTCTCTCTCCGTTTTCTGCTGCTCCCTCTCCTGCCTGCCCCCTGTGTCGTGATTCAGGAGAAGCAGGTATGACATCAGTACAGAAAAAGGGTGTTATGTAGGATGCTCACCTCAGCCAGGTAGAGGAGGCAGAATTTCAGATTCTCAGAGGAACCTGCAAAGGATTAAAAGAAAACAAAGGGACCTTTCTTAGGATGCTGCAGTGGGTGGGCCTCAGGTCTGGCCCAGCAGGGATTTCATGTTCTCATTGCCCACGACAGTCAGCAGAGGAGCTTCCATGTTCAGGGGCAGCCTACCTTTGAATACTAAATGATTGCATGTAGGGGGCTGTTGGCTTCATGCCCTGCTTGGGGGTTTCCCTGCTTTGGGAAACAGGATGTAGGCTTAGGGTGGACCATCAGGGGACTTGGGGGGGGGGAAATCAGCCCTTGCCACTGTGGACTCACCTTCCTGCAGGCGGACATCATGCAGGTAAAGCGGGTTCCGGAGGACGCTGCACCGGCCCGGCTCGTCCTCTTGTGTGAACAGCAACAAGTCGGAGTAGATGAAGACGGTCACCTGTGCGAGGCCAGAAAAATAAATCAGACTCGCAGGGCTGGAAGAAGCCAAAACTTACAGCTGACAGGGAGCAGACTCCAAGCGCTGCAAGACGAGCATTTAAAATCCAGACACGTTTTTGATTCCTAGCCTCAGCTTCATCCCAGCTCCATGAACCACAGAAGCAGGCGCAGAGGGAAAGGCTCTTCCCTAGGGTGGCTAAACTGAACCTCCAGCATCAGAGGCAGTCTACCTCTGTCTACCGGCTGGCTTCTCCCTTCTCGGCATGCTCGAAATTGGCTGGCCGACGTGGGCAGCAAAACGTTAGCGCTCTCTGTCTACTCATACGAGGCTTCAAAAAGTAAACTTTGAGGGAGAAGATGGTCTCTGACGGTGAAAAGATCCCCCTCCAACGTCCGAGCGTTCTGCAGCCGTCAGTTCCTGGACTTACGGAATTCTGTTAGCCTAATTGGCTCGTTCTCTGTTATAGGATGACCCACCCCTAGATACTTGGAGGGTGGTTTCTTCCACCTCAAGATATTGGGAGGGTGGTAGCGCTGTTCCCCTGGGATTTCTCGAACAGCAAATAGTTGCAGGCCTGGAGCCAAGCACACGCTGAACATGGACGTTTCTTCTACGACTCAGATCCGGAAACCCAGCCGGACCCAGATTTCGGAAGGTCGTGAGTGTGGGAACTGCAATCAGGTCTAGACAGGATGTGATCAAAGGCAGCGCAGGGAAAGGACCGGTTCTGGCACGGCTCCACCTCTGCCCCACTCCTTTTTCTTGGCGTTTCCTTATTTGTTTATGTACTGGTGTGATGGATTTTCACCTTGCTTCTGATCGACGCTCTCAAAATGGCCTTCAAAACTCCTAAGAGCCGACGGCATCAACACAATACAACGTTCTGAAGACACCTCGGACCTCACTCTAGGAATCTGCAATGTGCGTCACACCCATATCGCCAAGGCCAGTTGGGAGAAAGTGCCAACAGGTAGGGCCCCCCCCCCACTTGCAGTGATGAAGCCCAGGAAAGCAGGGAGCCAAGTTGTTTGACAACCACAACTGTACAACAAAAAGGCTTCCCCCCACACACACAATAAGGCTACTGAAACAAACAAAGCCTGGAGGTGAAAAGGAGAAGACCATGAGTGGATTCAGATGAGAAAGTTCCAGCCCTGAAAACCTTTCCCTTGCACTGAGCGTGTGCTTAGGAACAGTTCCTTAATTCTAAGTGTATGATCATTTACACAGACGTAAACACTTACACCAAACTCCACTTGTGGGACCTCAGGGCTTTGAAACACACAGCAAAACCCAGTAAACCACACAATAGCTCCTGCAGGGCAGAAATCTACCTGCCTCTGCAGCAGGCCGAGGGGGAGGGAGCTCTGAAGGAGGGCCAGGAACAAAAAGATGCCAACACCCAGCAGTAACCCCTTTCCTGGCATTCATTCACACCAGCTCACCTGGGTGGTTTGGAAGGGAGTCCAGTATCCTGCCAGAGTACTTTTGTCTAAGAGTGCCTCCGAATTCATACCATATTGGGAGCTGGCAGCAAAATGCAGCCGTTGAGCCTGCAACAAGCTGTGGGGCATGATGGCTTTTTACAAGTCCCCACTTTTCTCCCTTCCTGCATGTTTAGTTCACAGCGCAAACGCCCTGTTGATGGCCTGGGAAACTGAGCACGGCTTCTGTTTTCTCTGCAGTCAAGGCGCTCAAGAGAGGCAAATATTGGCTCTTGAGTGGACAGGGAGGACGAACAAAGACACAGCCCCCGTTCTTACATACCTTTGTGGGTTTGTTTCGAGTCTCGTGGAGAAGCAGCTCTTCAGACAGAAGCAGCGTCCGGGCTGGATTGCAGAGGTCAAGAGGCTAATGGGAAGAAAGACACAGAGCTGGGACCAGGGTGGCACTGAGCATCCTTCTCTTGAGAGCTGCACCAGCGTCTCACCTGCTCTGTGCAGCCTCGGCTGAAAGCCCCTGGAAGGAAAAAGGATCTTGCCAGTGGGAAGTCCACAGCCCAACAAAGTGATAACGAAGGGCAGAGAGGGGGAGACACCTCCAGATTTCAGACACCTGCGTCAGGCAGGAACCATGAAAGGACTTGGCACTCCCCACCTCTTGGGCGATTTTTGTGCACGTCTCCGAAGCCACAACTTGGGTGAGGAAAAAAACAAGAAAAGTCGCCACAGCAGCAGCAGCAAGTGCCCTGAGTAGCGCAGAAAAACTGCGTGGGAAGCAGGAAATGTTTGTGAGGGTGGGGGTGGAGGGTGTCACAAAGCACAGCATGTCCCCCTCCCCCAGATGTCAGCCTTCTTGCCTGCCACAAGAAGCATCCCCCAAGCAGGTGGGCGTTTTGGTTTGCACACAGTGAGAGATCACTTGCGAAGATGCAGCCAAACTGGCCTTCCTCTCTGAGCACAGATCAGCTGAACGAGGCAAAAACGGCCTCCACTGACTGCAGGAGTGCGCCAGGGCTTCAGAGAGGGGTCTCCTCCCATTCCTCCTGCCCTAGACTGAGCCTAGCCTTTCCTGCACACAACTGGGGGCTCCGACACCGAGCTACAAGCCTACCCCCATCGCTGGAACGGGACAGCCCAGAAGCTCCAGGAGCCTCACCTGCACAAAGATGGGGAAGACCAACACCTTGGGCGCCAGGGTCACGTACGTCCCGTAGCTGGAGTGCGGGATGTGGGGCCTCACCCGGGTGCAGTTCTGGGGGTTGCTGCTGTGGCTCTTCATGGTCTGGACAGTCTTCATCAGCCGGGATTTCTTGCCGTGAGAGCCGCCTTTGCATGCACTGCCTGGGAACATGGAGAAAGGGGGCCTGGAGGCTGCGCGGCTGCACCCAGGGGCAGGTGGAATTGGGACAGGGTCAGCGTTCAACACACCCACCCTCAGGAACACAACTTTCCCCCAAACACGGGCACAGCTCTGCAGTTCTTTAACTGGCTTTAAGCATCCAGGAATGTCGAGGAGTTGTTTGTCATTTGCCCATCCACTGCACAGCCATGCCTCACACACACGCACACACACACACACCTTTTTTGAGAGTCGATAGGAAACTGAGCCAGGCGGAAATGTTGAGTCAAGCTGGCTTATTGTTGGCCAGTGGAAGGCTCTGAAGCAAATCTCCTACACGGCTGTTCCTGCTGCACAGGACTTGGGAAAACAGCCCCGCTTGAGCTCAGTTTCCACAGCCTCTGCTCAGCCAGGGCTTGCTCTCTGATCGGACAACGGTGCAAAGCAGAGTTTGCACTAGTGCAGCACTAGTGTGCTGTTTCCCCAGGACCTGCACTGTTACTCAGGCCAACAAAGCTTGGCTGGCACAAGGGCCACCGTAAGGAGTGTTTGGACCACTCTCGGAGGCAGGGAGGCCGGCACTCGGACGCGCACCATCCTCCCTGACTCCGAGAGTGGTCCAAACGTGCCTTGTGCCGGCCAAACTTTGCTGGCCTAACTGGGCCAGCCTCACTCCTGAGTAACAGTGCAGGCCTTGGGGAAACAGCACACAGGCAAAGTCACAGAAAGGCTTCTCACAGTCAGGTGAGAAGCTGGGCATGCCCACCGGGCTCAGCTACACAGCATCGTTACAGCCACACGTTTCCGTACTCACGCACACTATCTGGCCAGCATCTCTGGCTGTGTGCAGTGCACATTCTCTGATGGGAGAGGCAAACAGTAAATCTCTCAGAACTAGGATGGATGCCTATGACCTCCCTGCATCGAACCCAGACCCCAAACACCCCCGAACACAGCTGGGGAAACAGATAGGGCCGTTCCAAAGTAAATACGACTGGCCTGTTCCATTAGTGGCTGTTCGGAAAGAGGCTTGTTTGTGCTCAGATAAACAGGGGTCCAGCTGGAGCGTGTTAACTGGCAGTGGCTCAGAACGAGCTGCTGTTTGCCCAGGGATTAATCCTGGTCGGAGGGGTCAGAGCTCGGTGGCAGGACCACATGCCTGGCATGCAGATGGTCCCAAGTTCAATTCAAGGTAGAGCCGGGAAAGATGGAAACCTTGAGAACCCGGGAGGGCTGCTGCCAGCCTGCGCTCAACTAGGCTGAGGGCACAATCCTAGCCTGGAGCTAGGCCGGCACAGTGAGGCCAGCAAAGCTTGGCCGGCGCAAGGGACACCGTAAAGCGCGTCTGGACCACTCTCGGAGCCAGGGGGGATGGCACATGTCTGTGTGCTGGCCTCCCTGACTCCAATTGTGCTTTATGGTGGCCCTTGTGCCGGCCATACTCCAGGTTGGGATTGTGCCCTAAGCAGTGGTGTCATCTAAATGATTTAACAACAGGCACTCACTTTTGATTGGCACGTGTCGGGACCCGCCCACCGGAAGTGACGTCATAAGCCGGAAGTGATGTCGTGGCAGGAAGTGACATGAAAAAAGCCCTTTTTGAGGACTCAGACGATTTTAAACTGACCCAACAGTTGCAACAGTATTCCACAGCACCCCCAGAACATGTTAAGGAGGCCTGGCATCATGTTAAAGTGACGCAACAGTTCCAAAACCCCAGAGCAGCTCATTTTTCAGTGGCAAGGCAAGGCAAGGCTCCGCTCGCTGCCTTCCTGGCTCTGAGAACATGCAGGCAACTCAAACGTGCAGGAAATTCAAACGTTGCAGGGGGCGGAGTCGATGAGTGGGTGGGTGAATGGGCGGGGCCAGCTGTAATCCTAGAAACCGGTACTCGTGTACCCCCGCATACCCCCTGCATGACATCACTGGCCCTAAGCCTGAAATCCATACCCTCAGACAGCCCCACTTTGAGGCCAACGCAAGAGACGGCACCAGAGATGCTCACTCACCCCCAGGGGCCTTTCCCTCCTGGTAGACCGGCCTCAGGAGCTGGAAGACACAAAGCAAGACACTCGGGGTTACCTCCTCCCTCCTGGTCATCGCCAGAGCTCTGAATACTCCACCATTTTTTATGAATGGCTCAGAACTCAGCAGTCTGGGAGCCTTGGCTTTTGTGCTGAAGAGGATGACACCGCCTTGCTTACATGGTGTGTGTGTTTCTGGAACTGCTTTGAGAGCGCAATCCTAACCAGGAGTCAAGCCGGCACAAGGGCCACCGTAAAGCGCACCTGGACCACGCTTGGAGTCAGGGAGGGTGGTGCACATCCCTGCCTCCGAGAGTGGTTCAAACATACTTTACTGTGTCCCTTATGCTGGCCAAACTTTGCTGGCCTCACTGTGCCGGCCTAACTCCAGGTTAGGATTGTGCTACCAATTGTACAATGAGTTGGCCTTAGTGTGTTTTTTTTTAGGGGGGGGGAACAGCAGAAGGGGTGAGTCTGGCCTCCAACACATGCTTTTTTCCAAGAGGAGCTGAGAAGCTTTTGGAGACATGCAAGTGGGACGGTTGGCTGGGGCTGAAAAGCTCCTTTTTCCCACTAGAAGACCAGGGAGGAAGCAGCAGCCAGCCATCCCCCGAGGGCCAGGTCAGCTTTCCAGGCGGCCGACCTCAAGGACCGCGTCAGGAGTCCGTACCTGGCTTCCCGGATTGAGCGGCGCCAGGATGATGTAGTTCTTGTCACCCCCCGTGGAGGAGGGCCGGGAGAGCGGGGGCATCGTGCGCTGGGCGACCTTCCCCAGCTCCGTGTAGCGCTCCCAGCCGTTCAGCACCAGCCCGTCGTTCCCGTCGTACACGACGTGGCAGCTCTGGCGGTGCTCGGGAGGGCGCGAGCGCAGCCCGCTGTTCTTCTCCCGCTTGTTGGGCGGGGACTGCAAGTCGTACGTGGACTTGCAAGAGGAGCGGCGGGGGACGCCTTCTAGGCCCGGCTTGACCTGCGGGACGACACGCCAGACCAGCAGCATGATCTCCCGAGGGCAGTTCCTGCCGAGAGACAAGGGCCCGGTTGACGTCAAGCTCACCCATCGCCCACTCCCTGTGGGACCCACAGTGCAGACCCCCAACACACACCCCGTCCGAGGCTTCCAGCCCTGTAGACTCCCGAAGTGCTGACGGCTCAGACCTTGCCTCCACCCCCCACCTGCGCATGCGCCCTGCTTACCGGATCTCGTGCGCCAACTCCACACATTTCCAGTGTTCGACCGGCTGCTCGTTGAGCTGAAGCACCGTGTCCAGCTGCTGCAGCCCGGCTTTCTCCGCTGGGCCACCTGCAAAAGAGAACGGGTGACAGGCATGTTGTGAGGGCACATCTACACCCCAGAGCTAAGCTAGTTGAACAGACATTCCCTTTCCTCTGGGGGACTGGAGGCAGGCATCTTGTGGTCCTGTGTGCTCCCTGAGGCACCTGGTGGGCCACTGTGAGAGGCAGGAAGCTGGACTGGATGGGTCTGGGCCTGGTCCAGCAGGGCTCTTCTTATGTACAGGGCCCAAGATCTCAATCAGGATAAGGCTCTACATTCACAGTTCTGCGCGGGATGTTGTGATGACAGTCACAGTGTTATGAAACCCATGCATGTTTGGAAAAGAACTATTCCCAGTGTGTGTGTGTGGGGTGAGGGGGGAGGAAGCCCTGGTAAAACCAAAGCTCAAAAACAAGCTGGAAAGAAAGGGCCGCAGCCGCTGAGAACCAATGGCACCGCTCCCCTGTTCAGATCCCCTTTGATCTTACCCAAGTCGACGGCTTGCACCCGGACGGGAGAGTCGCAGCAAATGGTGAACCCGAAGCCGTTTTTCCCACGAGGGATTGTAATCTGGAAGCAGAGGGCAAAGCGAGGAATGGGTGGCCATGTATGAGATGGCAATCTCTGCACCGGTCAGGAGAAAGCAAGAGGATGCAACGGCGAGCCTTGGAGCCCCACGGAGCCAGCACCACTGTGGACTGCGTAGGCTCAAGAGTGGGGCACGCAGCTGGCCGTTTGGGGGCTGGGATTTGCTCTGCGTTTGAGGCCTCCTCGTGTCAGCAAGATCTGCATGAGTCTACATGGCTGGGAGTATTTCCTCTGAGCAGGGGAAAAACCAATAAGCTTATCCGACAGACAGAGAGATGGTTTGAGCAGATAACTGAAGGCCACAAAGGAACTAGCCTGGGACAAGAGGTCTGCCAGGGGCTCTCCCACTCTCTTCAGCAAGCCACGGGGCTTGGAATCACATCCCTCCTTGAAGTCCTTGCAGTCCTAGAGACAGTCCCGTCCCCCTCCAGCTTCCTGTCTGGCTCGCACAAGGGGAAAGACCTGCCCGTCCGGCTTCTGGGAAAGGGAGCCAGAAGGCAGGAAGATCCCCACTGAGGAGACCCATGTGGACCTCCAGAGGCTGGTCGAAGGTGACGGCCAGATCAAAGGGATGTCGTGGAAGCCTCTCTCTGCCTGGGTGGAACCAGAGACTCCTTGGAGCTGCCGAAGACATCTGGAGGGTGCAGTGGGCTGAGGCCCCGAAAGATCAGGAGGGACGATAGTATAAATCATTCCTTTTGTCAGACCCACAGAAGGAGGGCGTGGAAGGACACAAGCTGGACGTCTGGCTTAGAGAGGCAGGGCAGAGCCTGAGCCTTGCTGCAGCTAAGCAGGTCTAGGGATGGTCAGGACTGGGAGAGCCGCTGGGAACTCCCAAGGGTGCTGCCCTGGGGGAGGAAAGCGAGACACAAGTGCAGCAAGCAAACACAACCTACAGCACAATCCTTTGCAAACACACACACACACACACACACACACACACACACACACACACACACACACACACACACACACAGATGGTCTGTCTCTTTTGAGTTGGAATTGTAATTGGGGTTTTAAGTTGTGCTCTGTCTTTTACGCTGAATTTTTTTTTTAATTGCTGTGCACTGCCTTGAATGGAGAGGGCAGGCTAGAGTCACAAACGCACACCCAGAGTCACAACAGCGCCCACACCAGAGTTCAGCTCACCTCTCCCAGTCAAACCTCAACTGTTGATTCTCCAGGTATCTTTAACGCCAGCCTCCCCCCCCCCACAAACACACCCCACCCTCTTCACCATTTGTAACGTGGGGGTGATCTTCCTCAGGCCTACTGGCAGGGTTGCTGCAAGGATAATACATGTGAAACGCACGGAAAAAGGGCCCAATCCTACCTGAATTTCCAGCGCCGGTGCAGCTGCAATGCAGTGCCGAGGAAAGGGAACAAACGTTCTCTTGCCTGGAGGAGGCCTCCCTGACGCCCCGCCCCGCCCCGCAGAACGCAGCGCTTGTCCCTTTGGCACCGCTGCACCAAGGCTGGAAACCTGGGGGAAAGCTTCCTTGAACCTAATGGGATTTCCTTCCAAGCAAGCATGCACAACGCTGCCTTGAATCTGCAGGCTTGTTAGAATTGCTGTCGCTCCCACAAATCTCTGGCTCCCCCAGCCACGCACCAAATAAACAGCATAGCATTGAATTAGGGGAGGGGGAGATTTGCTATAAAGGGCCTGGAGGAAACATGGAGACCCCACCACCACCACCACCAAGCCCCCTCTGAAATCTGGGCCGTGCCTTCCCCCATCCATCCACAGCACGGTCACCCACGGAACCCAGCGATGGCAGAGAGAAGCACAGCCTCCTGCGGGGAGATCCCCAGCTCAGCAGGGGCAGGGGAAGCTGCTCTGCCTACAGGCTCAAATCCCAGCACTCTCGGGGAGGGCTGGAGAAACGCCTTCACCAGATGCTCCGGGGACCTGCGGCCAGCCAGTGGCAGGCGGGCCACAGGCCAGATTCAGCGAGCAGCACGCCATGTGCATTTACGCGGCCAGCCCATTCGGAAACCAGCTCTGCGGGGGACCGTTCCCCCTCCGCCCGCCTGGCTCCACACCCAATCCGAACCAACGCCCGGCAGGCTCCTCGCAGGCACACCTGCTCTCGGGCTTCGGAGGCACCCACCTGCCGGTAGCGCTGCTCGGAGCAAACCCTGCACAGCCCGTGGAAGCGACTCATGTCCGAAGCCGTGGGGCTGCCGGCCGGCCCATGGACGTCTCAAGCTGCCCCCTGCCTCTCCCGGCTGAGCAGGAGCAGCGGAGAGACCCCCTGCCTCTCCTCGCGGCCAGGCGTCCGGGAATAAGCCTTGGTGATCCTGGCATGGCCGCCCATGGGAACCCGGCGGCTCGGCAGAAGAATGGCAGGAAGCCACCCCTCACCTCCCGGGCCGCCTCGGCCATGTGTGGCTCGGCGATAAGCGCCGGGGCTTCCTGAGCACTCCGAGGGGTGAGGAGGAAGAGAGGGAGAGTTCAGAGCCGGATTCCTGCCTGCTCGGTCGCCGAGGCAGCCTTTGTTCCCTGCCGCATTCTCCTAGCCAGGCGCCCAGCCGTGCCCCCCCCCGTTTCTCACAAACACTGGAGGATGCTGGAGAGCCCCCTCCTCTCTCTCTCTCTCTGCTCGCACTTGGTTTGGAGGAAAAAAAGGGGGGGGGGTCTTGAGATCACATTTGTATGCAGAGGGAGGAAAAGAAAGAACTGCAACCAAGAAAAGGAGGCACTTGAAGACCCGCTCTCTCACACGCCGGCATGTGCGCGCGCACACACACTCTCTCTCTCTCTCTCACACACACACACACACAGGCGCACACACATGCTCAGTGGTGATGCACCTGCTTTGCACAGGTTGCTGCTTCCACTGCCTGGCAGCCTCTCCAGGAAGGGCTGGGCAAGCCCCACCAGCCGCCAGTCAGTGCCACAACACTGGGCCAGATAAGGCCACTGTGGGACTCGGGTTTGCAGCAGCTTTAGGGCACAATCCTAACCTGGAGTTAGGCCAGCCAAGTTTGTCCGGCACCAGGGCCACCGTAAAGGATGTTTGGACCACTCTCGGACTCAGGGAGGCCAGCACAGAAATGTGCGCCACCCTCCCTGACTCCGAGAGTGGCCCAAATGCACTTCGCGGTGGTCCTTGTGCTGGACAAACTTGGCTGGCCTCACTGTGCCGGCCTGAGTCCAGGTTAGGATTGTGCCCTTAACGGGGCTTCCTTTTCAAAGGCCACCATTGTTTTCACTGCCACCTTATCTGTTCAGAAAGCGAATCTCCAGCCTGTCCATTCCCTCTGCTGCACCCGGAACAAACAAGCATCCCAGCGATGCTCTGTCCCGGCCAGAGTCTGACGCCCACTGCCTTGAGCAGCTGCTGAGCCCTCTCCCGCCAAGGTGCTTCCCGCACGTACCTTCAGCGGCTCCATGTCCTCGCTGTGCTTGCTCCCCAGGACGGTGGCCGGTTTGACCAGCATCAGGTCTGTGGAGCAAAAGGGAGGAAGGTGTCCATCATCAAGGCCCACAGTAGGAAGTCCATCCCATCCTCCCTCCCCTGGTCCAACACAGCCTGATTTAGATCCTGGTGGAGCAGCCGTTCAGCTGGAGGGGAAACCCTGCAGTGGGAGGGTGTCTGATGGGACTGTGGGGCAACAGGTACCTGCACGGCCTCGATTCACCCTCCTCATGGCCACCTTCAGGTGCTTTGTCCGGCCGAGCTCCTCCCCCAGCAGGTAGAACCAGCCACTGATCTCCTGGGTCCCAAGAAACAAAAAGAGAGAGCTGCAGAAGAGCCTGGATTTTTCAGGACTTAGGGCAATCCAAACCTGGAGTTAGGCTGGCACAGTTTGGCTGGCACAAGGGCCACCATAAAGTATGTCTGGACCACTCTTGAAGTCCGACGGTGGCCGGCAAACTTCGCTGGTCTAACTGTGCCAGGCTAACTCCAGGTTAGACTTGAGCCCTGAGTTACACAATATCACCAGCAGAGGGAAGCAACTGACTGCCAACAGCACCCCCCCCCTCTGTATTTCTCTGTGTGTGTCTGTGTGTGTGTGCACACGCGCACCTCACAGCAGAGATTCCAACAGACAAGTAGAGGTGTGGGAGATCCCTGCTTGAAAAATTAATTCCTTAACTCTAGGTTTTGTCTGAACGATCCTTGTTATAATTGCTATACTAGGTGTTGAGATTTTACAGGGAAAAAGATTTTTTAAAAAACTATTGCATCTGGCAAGCACACATTTAAAACAACTGCCTTAATATTCACCTAGCAAGATGAACATCTGACTTTTCTAAAGTCGCCCACCAAGTCAGATTTGAAGTTCAGAAGTGGAACACTTTCTTTTGTGCAACACAGACCCTGAGATACAGTCCAATTTCAAACTGGGGAAAACTCAGCCACCCATTGACTCTCTCCTGTTTGCACAGAGTTGTTACACTGGCCAGGGCTGTGGATCTGAGGCCGAGATCTAGGGATCGAACCTGGGATCAGGCTTCAGAGGAAGCGGACCCACACGTCTCCTGGCCTGCCTCCCTGGTTGGAAACACCTGACAGGCATCCGCTGCTTGGGCTTGGACAGGTGTGTGTGTGTGTGTGTGTGTGTGTGAAAGCGGAAGGATGCCTCTCCTGGTTAACCTCGTCTGTCGCAGGCACTCGGATTACATAAAGCCCCCACACAAACAACACGCGTACGACACCCGCTGCCTGGGCTGCCGGCAGTGCCTCGCAAATGACAGGCACAGACGTGGAACCCACAGGAGCAGGTGGGCTGTGCTGCTTCAGAGAGGCAGGCAAGCGGGGAGGGGGAGGGCGGCTGAGCATCTCAAAAGCTCTCTTAGTGCGCACAGAAAGTTAGTGTGCCCCATTTCTGTTCACCTTCCTCTTGCGAAGAACTGGAAGGCAAAGCAGAGAGTCTACACTGGGGTCCTTGTCCTCAGCACACAAGCCTTCCAGGTTCAGGGAACCTCTGACCCGCACCAAAAGCCAGGCGTGAAGACTTAGGCAGAAGATTTAGCCGAGAGGGTTAATGCCTCCGTTTGCCCGAAGAACAGCTGAAGATCTCAAGGTCGTGAGCTCGGGACTGCCGGAAGTCTCCATGAGCTGCAGACCTTGCAAACTGCGGCTGATTAAAAGCTGAGTTCCAGCTGCCTCGTGGGAGGAGGAGTGTGCTGAAGACAGCTGCGTCTCTGGTGGCAGCAGGGAAGCATCAGCCAGCAGAAGGCAGACGGGTGGCTAAAGAAAGTGGGCTAAATCCAGAAAGAAAGATCTTTATGTGTATAGTTTCTTTAAAGATAGAACATGTCTGTAAATTGTAAAAACCTTCGGGTTTGAATAAAAGTCTGCCCATGTAAACCGCCTTGAGTTTCAGTCACTAGAGAAATCTAGTGATCTTAAGAAAGGCGGTATATAAATACATGTATTATTATTATTATTATTATTATTATTATTATTATTATTATTATTA
>JAJKFI010000279.1:106939-133682 GCA_029204185.1 Lerista edwardsae
TATTATTATTATTATTATTATTATTATTATTATTATTATTATTATTATTATGAGAGGAGGCGCGGCTGAGGGGGCAGGCAGCTGCATGCAGTACCGGAGCATCAGAAGAGCTTTGGCAGACTAGACCAAAGACCCATCTAGTCCAGAGACCTGCATCGTACAGCAGTCAGGAAGCCCACAAGCAGGGCATGATGGAGACGGCTTTCCTCCACTGCTGCTCCTCAGCAACTGACATGTAGGGGTAGACTGCCCCCAAAGCTGGAGGCTACACATAGCCAGCAAGGCTAAAAAGACTTATCTGCACCCATGGATTGGTCTAGTTCCCCTTTAAAGCCAGGCAGGCTAGTGGCTGTTGCCAGGTCTTGTGGCAGGGGGTGCCACAAATCGATAAACCAATTTCACTGGGCAACCTGGAGTTTAAGTTTTGTGAGAGCAGGAGAGAAAACAGCGACAGCATACAGAACATCCCAGGCTGAACCCTTGGCAGGAGGATTCCTGCCAACGGGGAGGAGAAAGCAACGTACATAATTTTATACACTTCAAACACGTCCCCACTTAGCCAGTTTTTCCCCTAAACAAAAAGTCTCAAGCCTTGCTGCTTTTCCTTTTAATGAAGGTGCTCCATTTGCACGAACCGTTTTAATTTTCTTCTCCGCAGCTTTTCTAGCTGTGCCAAATTCTGCTTTTTGAGAAGGGATGCTGTGCACTCTTGGCTCTGGGGCAAAAATATCTTGCTGTCACTCCCAATCTTTTTCTCGCTGCCACCCAGCCATCAAAACGCAGCGCTTCCATGTCCTCTGGACGAGACACGCAGCTGCCTGTGTGTGTGTGTGTGTGTGTGTGTGTGTGTGTGTGTGTGTGTCGTCCCCCGCCCACCCTCAGCGCAAGGGGCTGTCCGTACCTTGTCTGGGCTCAAGAGAGTCTTCACGCCAAAGCTCATGCAACCAATGAGCTCACACCGCCTGCGGAGAAACCGGTAAGAGAGATCAGGGTCATCAGAACATTCAAGGATGGGCAATGGGTTCATGGAAGAAGCTACGCTCAGAAAGGGCCTCCCTGGCTCACTCCTTCAGCAACTAGTAGCACAGCAGTTAAAGATCCGATCTGCACATCAGGACTTCCCTTGTTTGAGTCACCGCCACCATGAACTCATTCAGGGCCTCTTGGTCAGGCATTCCCTCTCAGTCTCCCCCAGCCATCATCCCAGGGCATTCTGGGGGGGAGCAAAATGGCAGCCACTGCCTGAAAACAGCCGTCAGTATTTAAGAGTTCCGTCTGGCTCTGCTTGATGCAGCTGGAGCGCTCAGAGGCCACGCGTCCCTGTTGCAGCCTCCCTGCCCACCTGCTCCGATCTACCTACTGCACCCATCGCTGGTCTCCTGGGGCATCCCATTCCACAAGGCTGCTCCCACAAGAGTATTCCCTTGCCTTGCAGCCTAGACAGGATACACAGTCAGTTCTCGTTACCCACTGGGGTTAGGTTCCTGGAAACCCTGGCAGATAGTGAATCTGCAGGCAACGAACCATTGATCGTATGGGATCAGTGGGGTTAGGTGCTAGAGGTATCGTGGAGGGGAAGGGGGGACCTTATCTGCCATCATTCCAAAGAGTGATAAAGAGGGCACAAAAGATCATTGGTTGCCCTCTTCCCTCACTGGAGGATTTGTACAACATGGGATGTAGTAGGAAGATACAAAAGATCTTGAGAGATTCTTCACATCCGGGACATTCGATGTTTGAAATCTTACCGTTGGGAAGAAGATATAGAGTGTTGAAAGCTAGGACAAGCAGATTAGATTTAAATATAGTTTTTACCCAAGTGCTGTGATCAGGCTAAATGCAGAGCTTTGAATCTGGTGGTCTTAACAAATGTATACCTCATGGTTTTTAGTGTTGTTTTAATTGTTATCTGTATATGTTTTTCTGGTGTTGTCCAGTAGTATGATGTGAAGTTGTATGATGTGAAGAGCACCTCATTTCGTTGTTCTCATACCTTGAGTACAATGACAATAAATTTCTATTTCTATCAGAAGAATCCAACAGAGACTTGCAGCAAAATGCAGCAGGAAGCACCCAAAGACCTCTGGATGCTGCTGCAGAGCCCTTCGGAACGGCACCTGCGACCAGCACGGACCCCCTGAGCATGAGGGGAGGCATCCAGAATCCCCGCCAAGTCAGTCCGCTGCAGTGCGTCCTGGGAGTCAGTTCCACGGAACTCAGTGACACTTCTGGGTAGAGAGGCACAGGGTCTCACTGCCTGCTGGGTTCCGATGGAAATCCTGAAGATCTAGCACTCTGGACAGCTCCCTGGTGCTGCTGGGAACTGAGCGACCCTTCTAGTGCCATTCTGGCGAGGGTGTGTGGGAAGGGGACTGCTCTACTATACACCCAAACAACATGGCTGCCCTCTTGCCTGCTCCAGGCCACTCCGAACTCCCCTTCCGCCCTTAAGCACCAGGCAAACGATCTCTTTTCTCCATGACAAAAGTGTCTGGAAGTGGGACAGGTTGGGGATGTAATGGGGGGGGGAGCCAGGTTTCTGCAGAAGATACCTTGACGTTCAGGGTACTTGAAAGTCAAACTGCAGCACAACAGAGGTAGAAAGAAACTTTAAATCAGAAGGACAGCCTGTCAAGTTGTGATAGCGTTTGGAAATAAATTTTGGAATAGAAACACGGAAAGACTGAAACAAGAACATAGGAAATGGGAGTTATTTATTCAGAACTGGGATGAGGGCGCAATCCTAACCAACTTTTCAGCACCGGGGCAAGGGCAATGCAGCTCTTAGGCAAGGGAACAAACATTCCCTTGCCGTGAGGAGGCCTCTGTCACTCCTGCTCCACTGCAGGATGCAACATTGATGCAGCTATACCAGTGCTGGAAAGCTGGTTAGGCTTGTGCCCTAAAAGACATGACATTCCAAGTCTAATAATTGAACTGGAATGGTTATAATGACGGATGGATTTATGCTTCTGTTTTCCTCCTGCTCACTATCAGGCAGCCTCTCCGGGATTAGAGCCCAGCCTCTTGTCATCATCTCGCTGATGGTTTTCCCTCACTTGCCTTTTCTAAGTTATAAAACCACTGATCCTGCCACAACTTGGGAACGGATTCTGCCAAGCCTGACTACCTGGAGAGCGATGGTGACTTCCTGGAGAGCTATGATGCCATCGTGCCCAGGCTGAAGCCTCCAAAAGCTTCAGCAACCAGAGCTCCTCCATGGTTTTTTTTTTTAAGCCTGGCCTCAACAGTGTCCCAACCGCGACTGTGTCCTTACCTGCAATTCCTCAGGCGGTTCCAGGTGGTGACCAGAAGCCGTTTCTGTTCATCTTCCTCTTGCAAAGAACTGGAAGGCAAAGCGGAGAGGACATGGGGCAGCCCATCAGCCTCCAGAAACAGGCGTGGCTAGATTTGCATGGCACAGACTCTCCTGCTGTGGGCCTTCTCACCCTTGCTTGGCCAGGATCTAAAGCCGGACACCGTCCTCTGGTTACGCCAGGCACTCAAACACCGGTGGAGACAGCACACAGTTAAAAACGGAACGAACATCAGCGTCCAGATTTCAGTTCCAACCAGTTTTGCCACTGATATTCACGCTCTGTCCCGTTCTCAGTACGCAAGAGCACGCTTGAACTTTCGGAAATCCTTTTACCTGCCGTGGTTCCCACCCAAATCAAGGGCCGCTTCTAGGAAAAGAAGCACGTGCCCCTCGTTCTGCAGAGAAGCAAACGCACGAAAAAAAAAACTTCAAGGGATGAGTGGGGGAGAGCAGGAGCCCTGTTCTCTGGCTTGGTGTGTGCTGACAGGCAGGCAAGCCAACTCTGCGCCTAGGTTCAAGGCTCTTGGGCTGCAATGAGGAGCAGAATAGCGTCTGTCAGTCCTCATTTACCCGCAGGATTTCACCATGCGTAAGGCATGTTGTTAGACATAATAGCACACAAGAGGAGAGAGACACTAAAAGGAGAGATGGAACAACAATGTCCCTGGCCCAGTTTGGAACACAAGATAGAAGGAGCAGGGAGGGGGGGCAGATAACATTTCTACACACACACACACACACACACACACACACACACACACACACCATACTCACAAAAGGAACCGCTCGTGGAAGACAGGGTTTTTGCTGTCTGGAACGGTCTTGGTCCTTTGCCTGCACTTCCGATCCGTGTCTGGCACGATGGACACCTTCGTTTGGAGGGAGAGCGAGAGAGAGAAAAACGAGGTGTTAACCCTCTTTCAGCCAGAGTGGAGTTGAGCAAAAACAGGGAAACAAGCAAACAATTCCGGCAGGTTTTGCCACGCGAGAAACAGGCGCCTGGATTTCAAGCTGTGAAAGGAACGGCGGGTGGGGGTGGGTTGCCCTTCCTAGGGGAGGATGGCTGCACCTTGCACAGCATCTTCTGGAGAGCTCACCTGTACGGCCGCTGAGGCAGGGCATTCAGTGAACACTTGCCTGTGCCATCACGCCTGCGGCTGAGGCTGCCCGGCAGCCCCTGGCACCAGACTGCACAGAAAGAAGACCGACTGCGTCCCACGGACGCTCAGCAATGCTCAGCGCTTCCTTCTTCAGGTCCGGCAAATCACCGCCGGCAAACCGAGAGAAGGGTTTATATATATATAAATCAATGACCACAGATGATGCAGTCAGCAGCCGGGGCTGGAGGAGGGACTCGGCTGAGAAAAGAAGGGAACTGCAGCCCTCCAGAAAGGCTTCTTCCTGGGTGGGGCGAATTACATTGAAATGTAGGGGGGCCCAGGGTGGGACCAGCCTCCTCACCATTTTTTTGCTGCCCCACCAGCTATCCTTTTTGAGCAGAGGGGCGTCTGGCTAAAACTGGGGGCAAGACCGGCAGATTTCCCTCCCCAACTCTTCCTAAACAATATTTGATTTATTTCCCACATTTTTGTACCCCCCCTTCCTCCAAGGAGCTTAGGGTGGTGTCCATGGTCCCCTTCACTCCTTTTTGTCCTCACAACAGCCCTGTGAGGTAGACGAGGATGAGAGAGAGAGAGAGAGAGAGAGAGAGAGAGAGAGTGGTCCAAGGTCACCCAGGAAGCTTACATAAGAGCATAAGAAGAGCCCTGCTGGATCAGGCCAAAGGCCCAGCTAGCCCAGCTTCCTGTATCTCACTGTGACCCACCAGGAGCCTCAGGGAGCACACGCAAGACCACAAGATGCCTGCATCCTGTGGCCACCCCCTTCCATCTGGCATTCTCAGGTAGCCTACTTCTAAAATAAGGAGGTTGCACCACCCATCGCGGCCTGTAGCCTGCGATGGGCTTTTCCTCCAAAAGTCTGTCCAATCCCCTTTGATAGGCACCTAGGTCAGACGCCATCCCCACCACCTGTGGCAAGGAGTTCCACAGGTTAATTACCCGTTGAATTAAAAAGGTATTTCCTTTTATCCGTTCTCACTCTCCCAACACTCACTTTTAGTGGCTAAAGTGGGCATTTGAACCTCCAGGTCTAACACCACACCTTCCTGCCTCATAAGCACTTTGCAACAGGTTTTTTGTGTGTGTTTTTTTTTCAATTGCCGCAGTGCAAAACACCCTCCCCGGAGAACAGCAAGCACACCTTGACAAAGGAATCGCAGATCCGGTACTCCTTTCCCATCAGGCCTTTGGCTTCCATAACTGGGATGGGGCGGCAGGTTGTGGGGCAGGGGAAGGAAGAAAAAAGAGAGAACAAAAATACATTTTTAAAAAGCTTGGAAATTGCACACTCTGCTCCCTTGCTGAGAGCAAGAGGGGAAGGATTAACCAAATAAAAAGCTGACTTAGCAATTGCTGGCTACACACACACTCACATCTCTTGCCCGCACAGCTTCCTGCCTGTCTTACTCACTCAATTCCATACTCAGATTCCTTCCTCGCTGGTTTTTCTTTTTTCTTTTGCATTCCCAGGTCCCTGCTGACTCAGCGCAATTCTCCCCATGCTCACCCCCCTCCAGTATTACAACAAGCCTCTCCCCCTGCCCCAGCCACCACAATCACCACCCCGATGTACACTTTCCTGGAGTTCAGGGTTGCCATTGTGCTGCACACCACACCATTGCTCTGCAAAACAGGCAGAATTTGGCACCAGGCACACAATTTGGCTCCACAGTGGGACTTGTGCAGACATAACCTGCTATTCCTTTAAAAACTGCAGATCCTCTGTCATGGCGAGCCTGGTGCTCACGGCTTCTTTGGTCCCCCCTCTCAGCCTCAGTGTTCCCGGCCTGTGAAATGGGAGCACCCACTGATGGCTTTTCACCAGGGCTTTTGTGCAGCTCCGCTGGCTGGTTTTAGAGTGTGTGAAGCCATAAGGACATCAGAAGAGAGAGAGAGCCACAAACATTCTGAGGACACTCTCAGAATGGCTCTCTCTGCTCGGCCCACAGCTGCCAGTGCAACACCCCATGGATCACTGGGTGGGAATGAAATCCGAAGAGGGTTCAGGGGATGGGAGGGTGTGCGAGTGAGTGCGCACGCGTGCACGCCCTGCCATGAGTGAAAGCCTGCTAAAAATACCCAAGACCGAGCGTTTGGTTGGAGGCAGATGCAATCCCGCGTCCAGATGCCAAACTGCATTCCGCACGCCTGACTTCCCTCAGCTTGCGGTGGCCAGCTCAATGCCCAGGGCCCAGAAGCGCCATCAAGCTAAATACCAAAGGCCGCGTCCTGATCTCCGCTCCCGACACCGAGCTGCTCCGCAGGGGAGGCTGCAGTTCCGCCAGGCAACACAGGAAGCAGGATGCGAACCTAGCCAGGCCAGGACCCCACAGAGGAACGAGAGGATGTTCAGCAGAGAGGGTTTTCTTGTAGCTGAACGTGGCCACACTCCCGTACCCAGCAATCTGCTCTCCCCCCCGTCCCGCAGTGGACACAGCAGAAGGGAGAGCGGACTTTGGGCTCTAAGGAGCTGTTTTGTTTGTGGAGCTTTCCCTCCCCAGACTCCTTGTCTTGAAGCCAAACAAGATCCTGGCTGGGGTTGGGGAGGGGGGGCAGAACCAGTCACCCACTGCACCCCTTACACTGGCGTGATCAAGGTAACAACTCTACACCTCATGCAACTACTCACCATACAGTGTAAGGTCCCTTCCTTGAATGTCGATGGAGAGCTTCAGCCGTCCTAGGAGAGAGAACATGACAGAGAGTATTGCCTATTGGGTGGAGACGTTGGCCTTGAAAGACTGGAATCCAGGACCCACCTCTGGCAGAGGACTTACCAAGTGGCCTCAGTTGCCGAGATGTAAAATGGGAACAGGGCGGTCTTCACTTAAATTGGGACCGCCATCTGGTCCCTAAAGGCAGATTCCTATCTGAGACCCTGATCTCAAGGACTCTGCCCGTGTTCTCCTTCACTGTGAATGAAGGGAAAGCACTTTCTAGCATCTGGAGGAAGAGTTCTGGCAACAACTCTGGGAGAAAGTTCTTGTGCTTGTGAAAGTGCTTGTGGCTCTTAGGAAAGAGCTGTAGTGTGCACACTTGAGCAGGCTGAACCCAGGGCCCAGCTCTGCAAAAGCCAGTTCTGTAAATTCACTGACCCCTTTCTTCAGGCCAGTGCTTTGCTCTCCCTAATTCCTTCCCAGAGATACACCCATGTGCACATTTCTGCGGTTTGCACAGGGCCTGCATGCCCACAGGATGATTACAAGATTGCTCTCAAAACAGAGTCAGAGAGCAGCAGGTTGATTTTAATCCTAGATCATGTCAGGCAGCCAGAGAGCTTTGTCAGGCCACAAAAACATGCCTCTCCTTGGGCACTCATCTTGCATGCAGCAACAGGACACAGGCAGGGTGGCAGATAAAGTCGGCCGTGCACGCAAGGCGCCCCCTGGTGGGCAAAAGTGAGAAAGGTGGCTCATGTCACTGAGGTTTCTCAGGACAGAAGCTTGCATTCCCAGCAGAAAGAGAAGCAAGGTGCCACTTCGCCTCCCTGTACAGACCATCTGTGCAGGGGGCTGCTGAGCTGCGCCTAAGAACAGGCCCGCCACTCGGCCCGCTTCACCCTGCCTCATTGCACTGCCAGGCCTGACACTGGGAGAGAAGCATCTCTCTGAAGCCAGCCAGTCTCCTTCTGAGGCTGTGGCCAATTCACAGCCCCTTTGAACCTGCTTTTCGCCCCGCCAAAATAATGCAAGGCTTTGGAGCGGCTGCCACCATGGAAATCGTGAGATGGTCAACCCACGGTAAGCGTCGAACAACGGCCTTGCTGTGAAAGTGGAATATCTGGGACCCAGACAAGTGAGACCTGGAGTGTGGCCTATACCCCCAACTGACAGCCAGGTCCAGCGAGGAGGAATTTGGCAGGCAGCAGAACCTTCTCCCAGAAAACACCAGCAAGGCAGACGCTCCGGCAGGGAGATTTCAGCACCAACGGGGAGCCAAACCGTTAAAAATCTGGCTTCAGTTCCGTTTCGGAAACCCTGACCCAATTTAGATGCACTTCAGGCGCAATATCGCACTTCTTGGCTGGCAATGCAACTCTCTAGCATGAATAAACGATCTCTGAGAAAAATGAATTCTTGAAAAATGAAACTGGTAGGATTAAAAAATAAACAGCAGGAAAGGAAAGCATTCAGCATACCTTTTGCAAACTGAGTGCCTGATTACCAGACCCTTTTATTTTAAAGGAGTTGCCAGGTTAGGATTGTGCTCTCAAGTCCACAAAGACAACTCAAATTCCTTGCTCTGGAAGCCACGACGATGTCCAAATCCCGCCTGTCATGCGGCATGCTCCAAAACGCATGCAAATCCCTATGTGTATGCGTGGTCAGGATATTGCAACCAGCTGCAACTCTCCCCAATGTGTGCTTCAGGTCATGGGGAACGGGGGGGGGGGAAGGGCGGGGAGAAGACGGCTTCTCCCCATTACAAATCCGGAGGAAGGACAATATTTGCCTTTCAAGGGACGTAAAAGGAGATGGGATCTCTGCCAGCCTTCTGTTGTGCATCTGAGTACCGTCCCCACTGCATGGCTTGTAAGCCCACCCCTGGGTGCTTTTAGGAGGGGGCTGAACAACAGAGATACTGGCCCTTTGCAAGAACGGAAGTTTCCTGGCAACCAGCTCTGCAGCCACAGCAACGCCCCCCCCCCTCCCCGGCCTGTCCCCCTCCGCCAACTCACCAAACGTCCTCAGACAAAAGGAAGACTGCGAATGCTTGGCCGGCCGGGCACAGGGGGAGATCCTGTGGGGAGTTCTGCACGCCATGGCCCCCACGGGAGGCGGCAGTCGGTTTTTCCCCTGCTGCTCAAGTTGCTAAACAGAGCTTCCGAGAGGCAAAGTTGCGCCCTTGGCAGCAGAGGGCTCTGCCGTGTAACCGCCACTGTTTGAACAGGACAAAAGACGCCGGGTCGCCCATTGGCGGATTTGAAAGTTGATCCGCACCTGACCGCACAAGCAGGCAAACCCTTGGCCTCCAATGCAACACACACCGCGGCTTCCAATTTAGTAAATGCAAGTGCTCTTTTCTCGCACCGGCGTGGCACGCGGGTGTTCTGCCCGACACCGGAGGACACCGCGACCTTCAGAGGTACTCGATTGTTTGGTCCAGTGCCTGCTTCTTGGCGCGGCACCAGATCTCGCTTGTATCCGTTTCCGAAAGTGTCAAAGCGTTGAGAGGGACGAGATTCATATTTAACGAGCGACGGGGTATCGATTGCCAGAAGAATCCATTCTAAAAGCTTTAATTTACTTTTAAAATGAGGGGGAACCTGCCAATGCATCAGCAGATCTTAACGTTCTTTCTAAGGCAAATATGTGTAAAAATCGCAGGTTTTTAAAACCCTTTTTAAAACCCTTCTCTCTCTCTCAGGAGGGAATGCATCTTTGAAGAAGAGGCCTTCCATGACATGTGGATGACAAGGGGCACCTTAAGAGAGGCATCCCCTCCTCTGCTTCCCCACCTCATCAATCCACCAGTACCCACCTTTGCCTTTCACGCACGTGTGGCTGATCTTCCTCCTTCGCCTCAGCAGCAACTCTGATTGCCTCTTGGAAGGTGGCCTGGCTCCACAGCCGTTGGCATAAGTGCCGAGATCCATCTCTGCAAGGAAAGCAGGAGAGAAGGTGGCCCACTGGAAACTGAGGACACAATCCTAACCCCCTTTCCCACGCCAATGGGGCATGTGCTGCATCCTGCAGTTGAGGGGGGGGGCAGTCACGGAGGCCTCCTCAAGGCAGAGTTAAACATTTTCCCTCATATACCTGTGAAGGGGCATTAAGTATTCAGCTACTCGAGGCCTTGCAGGAAGGCTGGAGGATCAAAAACCAAGACTTGCTCAGAGCAGCAAGAAAACCATCTCCCACTCTGCCTAAGTTAATCAGTTCCAGGCTTAGAAACTTTTAACTTTCTGAAGCTGTCGCTTTAATGGGTAACCTGTTCCTTTAGTAAAAGACATTGTTTCTAGGACAGAGTGGATGTAAGGCAAGCAAGCAGAGGCTTGGAGCACAATCCTCACCCGGAGTTAGGCCAGCAAAGTTTGGCTGGCACAAGCGCCACCATAAAGTGAGTTTGGACCACTCTCAGAGTCAGAGAGGCCAGCACACAGACGTGCGCTGTAGACAGACCTGGCTGTAGAAACCATTGTTTCTATTTCACAGATGCATAAAATAGTAATGACCAGCTCAATGAGGAAGAACCTGAACCCCGGATCCTGTACAACTCTATCTACTGGATGAGAGAGTGCCCCCCCTTCACACACACACACCGTCTCCAGGCATGCTGCATTTTGTAGTGGTCACTGCTGCACAGCTGGATTTTTTAACCATTTCTAAGCAAGCAAGCTTGACATTTTCTCAGCTAACCCGCACCCTCACCAAAACAACAACAACAACAACACAAAAGCCACCCAGTTGCTCCAAGAAGGCTACCTGACACTTACTTGCAAACCAGATCGGGGAATGTCCGGAGGAAGAAGCGACTGCTCTCCAGGCAACAGGCAAACAGTGGAAACTGCCAGCAAAGATTGGTACTGTCTGCTGTGGATGAAAACTGGCAGGGAGGGAGGGTGGTAGAAGACAAGGAGGATTAACTTCAAGGGGGAGGAGCCCCCTTAGACATGCAAGGAGTGCCAAGAAACACCCCAGCAAGTGGTCAGGACTTTTCCCACCCACCCCCAGGGAGGCACACACATGGCAATAGAAACCTACTGGCCACTTTCTCCGACTGGTAGGAATTTTTGATAGCTAGATTTTTACCTGATGTTGCCTGCCCTTCTCCAGCCCAAGAACAGCACGTACCTTTCACCGGATTGCCAAAATTGCAATCTGCTGCCTTCTTCTCCGGGCCAGAGGCGACACCCAAGTAGATTGGGAAGCACAACTATCCACTGGGGCATTTTCAACACAGTCCATCAGGGGCAGCTGGACTAGGGGGCCTGCAGGTGTTGACAGGAGGGTCTGCGGAATGCTTTGCCAGAAATCTACCTAGCTCGGGATTTCCTGATAGATCTCACAGTCCATCCACTTCTGGGCAATGAGGCTTCACTTTGAAGCAGGGTCAGGTCATGGATGAAGGACAATGGATGGTAGCAGGCAAGGGAGATGCTCTGTTGTCTAAACTAGGATGTACTTTGAGGGCGCAATCCTAACCTGGAGTTAGCCCGGCACAGTTAAACCAACAAAGTTTGGCTGGCACAAGGGACAATGTAAAGTATGTTTGGACCACTCTCAAGAGTCAGAGAGGCAGCACACAGACACACGCCATCCTCCCTGGCTTCGAGAGGGGTCCAAACCTGTTTTACGGTGTCCTTTGTGCCGGCCAAACTTTGCTGGCCTAACTCCAGGTTAGGACTGCGCTCTGAGCTGTGAATCTCGACTTTCCTGGATTTGAATTTGGGCTTGTCCATAAACTCCCTAGGGCAAGCTCCTCCCCCCCCAGCGTCAGTATCCCTGCGAAATGGGGAGAATAATGCTTGCTCACTTTACAGGACTGCTGCAAGAACATACGTGTGAAGCGCTCAGGAATTACTACCCCCAAAGCTAGGAATTACTATTATGATTAATAAAACCCTCTGAGAGCATTAAGTGCAGTATTTAATGAAAAGGAGGCCTCAGAAGCATAGCAGCCTTTCCTATCCTTGCCGCTAATGGATCAATGAAGCTGCTGTAATAGAATTTGGCTCTGGAGAGAAGGGCCACACAGGCAACAAATGGAAGAAGCTGGAATTTTAATGGTTGTGAAGTCCGAGAGCATATTTCAAACTCTAGCATACAAACAGAGAAGGCGATGTCCCCGGAGATGGCATCCACCTGCCCCTTTCAGCTTCAAGTCAGATCTGGAAAACAAGTCTCACTAATCTCGGAGAGGAGGGGGGAAGAAGGAGGTGGCGGAGGCGGGTTAGTGGGCGGGAGAATTTCCTCTGACTTCTGAGTGGCACCCTTGGGCCACTGCTCTCCGCCACTTTCCAAAGGCATGTCCTGGGACATCACAGCCGCCTCCTGTTTTGCGGTGATTTTGCAGAGTACGTTGTAGTAGCTCTTGCTTCTCGGTATCCTGGAAGTGCAGCTGTCATAACCTAAGCAAAATCAAAAACAAACAAGGGGATGGGGACCAGGGTGCGTTGGGCAATGGCTGTGAAGGGGTCTGGAGCCCTCAGACCTGGGTTGCTAAGAACCAGGGGACGGTCTGGTGGGGAGTCCTCCCAGCCCATCCGGGGGGAGCCCTTGACCCATGCCAGGTTGACCTTCCACCCCGGGACTCAACACATTGGGCCCCACAAGGTGCTAGTCCTCGAAGGGGAAACCCTGGCCAGAGACAGCCCACCCACCGGGGCCCTCGGACCACCTGCTGGACTTACCTGGAGAAGACCTGGAGATCACGATCCTTGTGGGAGAGGACTGGAGGCTCTCCGTCCGTGGCAGCGGGGGAGAAAGATCTGGGGGAAGAAGGAAAGCCTGTTAAGAAACTGGCTACGGGCCCAACAGGGGCCCATGAACGCAAAAGCTATCACTGGATTAAGCAGCACCTGCAAGCTACACACTAGAGCTCGTCTTCCTGACCAGTGGGGTAAGATCCCCACCTTATGTGTGTAAGGTGCGTGTGTGAAGGTTGCACTCTTGATGGACATCACAATGGTGAAAAATACGAGCAACGCCTCCCCAGGCCCCGGAGCGCCTGCATGGATGGGATGGTGGAGCAGCCAACAGCAAAGACATGCTGAGGAACAGCAACAGCTCTGGCCTGTCAGCAGGTGGTGCTGATGACTCAATTGGCAATGTCAGCATAGCATCGTCCCGCCAGACAGCACCCCCGCAAGTGGTAACGGCTGGGCGCCAATCCCCAAAGGGGGAACCCAGGCCAGCGACAGCCCGCCAACTGGGGCCAAGCCCTCTGCCCATGTTGCTGGACTTACTTGGGGAAGACCTGGAGACAAGGGCCCTCCCAGCAGGGAACTGGAGGCCCTCCTTCGGCGACGGTGACAGGGGAGTGAAAGCTAGGAGGAAAAGGAATGTCTGTTGAGAGACTGGCTACGAGCCCTGCGGCATAATTGGGACCCATGAATGCCCAGGGTCTCCGAGCGAAAAACGGCAGAACTGGAATGGTTGGTGTCTAAGGAAAGTATCGATATGGTGGCCATAATGGAAACTTCGCAGAAAGCGGGAAGGAATCAGAGCAAAATCTAGCCTGGAGTTAGGCCGGCACAGTTAGGCCAGCAGAGTTTGGCCAGCACCACGGCCACCTAAAGTCCATTCGGACACTCAAATGCTATCTACCCACCTCTCAGCGTTTCCTTAACCCCCCCTCACCTGGTTGTCGTTCCAGCCTGCGGAGCGTCTGAAAGGGAAGTCAAACTGTACTCACTGTCAATGCTCAGGTCTGTCTTGTTGCTCTTGAACTCCACAAACTTGACGGAAGGCTTTCCTCTGCTAGGGGCCCGGCGGGCGCTGGCCTCTCTCTGGAGCCCCTTCTCTGCAAACTGAAGGGAGGAAGTGGTGACTGAGGACGTTCAGCCCGGCTGGGCTGCCCAGCTCAAGAACGTTAAGCCCTGGAGGATCTTACTTAGTTCCTCAAAGCTCAGTCCTAAGCTGCGCAGGAACAGGCGGGCCGGCTCACCTTAGCCGCATCCCGACCACGTTAGGAGGCATTAGCAGCTCAGGGAATTTTCCCCTTGCCCTGGGGTAAGCTCCAGCCAGACCTATGGGGCTGCTCAGATCTGTGCCCACAAAAGAGGAAGAGCAAGTCCACGTGGCCAGGAGCGGCCCGAATTGGGACCGCCCAGCCCACGGATGAGGGTTTGGATATGGCCCAATGGCCACGGCACTGCCCTGGCACAGCTGTCTGGCACACCCTTGGCATGGCTCTGCACTGGCAGAGCTAAGCCGGCACTCAACGGGCACAGCTGATGGGCACGGTGGCACCTGCTAAAATTCCCTCTTCTACGCAACGGTTAAAGGTAGAGGCACTCTCCCCCAGTCTGTATCCGCTAACCCTAATCCATGAGGACTCATAAGGGATCTGAAGGGATCTGGTCCCTCTGCCTCTGGGATTGCAGGCAGGTCGTGTCGTGCCTGGACAGCAAACCCAGCCCCTGCAACCTGCCCTACAGCACTCACTGCCTTCCGGGGTAGCTTGGTGGTCAGAGCAGGATCCTCGTGCTGCCGTGCTGAGTTCGTCCCCAGGCAGCTCAAAGACACTGAACCTAAAGCCAAGGCCAGAGGAAGCAAGGTCAGCCTTTTGCAGAGAACCTTCCAGACCCCTCTCCAAGCTTGGCCAGGCAGCAAGCAGAGCGAGAGTCCAAACCTCTTGAGGTTGGCTTGCTGGTTTTCTCAAGCTGTTTTCTCTGGCCCTTTTCCTTCAAGGCAGCCTAGAGAAAGAAGTTAAGAGAGCAGAAGGAAGTGTGATCGAGGGCACAATCCTAACCTGGATTGATGCACAACCTGGATTAAAACACAACTCAGGGCGCAAGCCTAACCTGGAGTTAGGCCAGCAATGTTTGGCTGGCACAAGGGCCACGGTAAAGCATGTTTGGACCACTCTTGGAGTCAGAGAGGCCAGCACACAGACGTGCTCCATCTTCCCCGATTCCACGAGTGGCCCAAAAGTGCTTTACGGTGGCCCTTGTGCAGGCCAAACTTTGCTGGCCTAACTGTGCCAGCCTAACACCAGGTTAGGAGGTTAGCTGGGGGCAAGTCAAAAGTGCTTAATTTCTGCCATCTCTGCAGTCACCTTCAGGACAGTCAGCAAGACACTGCAACTTTCTTTCTGACTCCCCATACCCCCACCAACGCACCGTGATGGCCGTGTTCACCTCAGAGTCACACTTGTTCAAACTCGGTGCCTTCTTCACGATAATTGGGAGCACGAGTTTCTCCTTGTCCTCCATCCACCTCTCCTTCCTGCTCTTCAGATTCACAGCACTGTCGCTCCGCAGTACAACAAGGGGACTGCGCTGGGGTCGGTACTGCCGCTTCCTGCTGGGGCTGACGTTTGGAGTCCTTTCTTTCCCTAGGGGAGCAAAACTTGGAAGCAAAACACGACAGTGGGCCTCTCACTGAGGCTTGGGGCTAAAATGTTTGCACACAGAACAAGTAGGAGGACCGTTATTACTTTTTTCCTTCCAGAGTAGGCACGCGTTTACCACTGAAATTTTGGAACGAGGTGGCCAGGATCATAACAGTGCTTCCTGATCCAAGAGCTCTCTTTCCTCAAAGCAGAGACGTCACGCCGGACTCAGCGGCCCAGAATGCCAGCCTAGTTCTTTGACACGTGCAAATTGTGCAAGGGAGTGGCAACAGGATGCAAGCATCTTGTTGTCTCATGTCTTCCTGGGGCACCTGGTGGGCCGCTGTGAGATACAGGAAGCTGGACTAGATGGGCCTTTGGCCTGATCCAGCAGGGCTCTTCTGATGTTCTTATGTTCTTATCTTTAGGCTCTTCTCCAAAACAAGTGATGGCTTAAGAGCTGAAATGTTTAGCAGTGCTAAACGTTAAAAGCGCAGGAGTGAATCGTGACAACCTGCTATAGCCATGCCCTGTTAAGACTACAGGATGTTGTAGGGTTTGGGTCTGGGGTCCCCCATGGATACCTGAAACCGTGGATACTGGGGATGCCTTTTTAAAGACAGGGGAACATCAGTGGTTTTGCTGCAACAAGGTAAAAAACAAAAGAGATTTGTTTAATGTTCCCGTATCTTTTTAATAGGTGTCCCAGTATCTATGGATAACTGAAACTGTGGATATCAGGGCATGCCTGTATAACCAAAAAAGTACCAATTTTCAAATGTCAAGCATTTTCTTCTCTTGCCACATATTTTTTTTACTTCATCTAGGGGCACAATCCTAACCTGGAGTGAGGCCAGCACAGTTAGGCCAGCAAAGTTTGGATGGCACAAAACTGTAAAGCATGTTTGGACCACTCTTGGAGCCAAAGAGGCCAGCACACAGACGCGCGCCATTCTCCCTGACTCCGAGAGTGGGCCAAACGTGTTTTACGGTGGCCCTTGTGCTGGCCTAACTCCAGGTTAGGATTGCGCTCTAAGTAAAGTAGACCCTTTACAAGCACCACTGACTCACGGGGTTAGGGTCACATCACAATGTTTACTAGGCAAACATCTTAATTTACTCACTCCTGCATGCCCGCCAAGGACCACCCCACTTAGAAGAGTTATAAGCTGACCTCGCTCTATAATTAGGAGCCTTCTCAGGCTTCATTAGATGCAGGCGGTAGGGCTGCCCCCCTGTAGGAATTTTACTCGACTTCTTCCTTTTCTGTTTAAAAAAAAAAAAAAAAAAAAAGGAGGAAAGATATCAAATGCATTTGCAGGTAACTTTGAACCTAGCAGCAGAATCTTGACAGGGAAATGAATACAACTCACAAACTCTGGCTTCTCCGACAAAGACAAGATGCCTTCCAACGCAAGGTCTTTCACACGCATCCTTTGTGAAGCAGACGTCTCTCTAAACAAAGAGAAACCATGTAGTTCACTCCTTGAGGAAACGTTTCCGGTGTCCGTTAAAAAGGCAGAACGAGGAGCAGCATATGGGTATCCCTTCACTGCACTAGAAGTGTTAACCTCCCTGTTCTTTTCCTTGCAGTTTACTGTCACCACTAAGAGCACAATCCTGAACTGGAATTAGGCCGGCACAGTTAGGCCAGCAAAGTTTGGCCTGCACAAGGGACACCATCAAGGATGTTTGGATACTCTTGGAGTCAGAGGCCAGCACACAGATGTGCACCATCCTCCCTGACTCCGAGAGTGGTCCAAACGTGCTTTACGGTGGCCCTGTGCCGGCCAAACTTTGCTAGCCTAACTGTGCTGGCAGGGGTGAAGGGAAGATTTTCAAAGGCGATATACAAGCCACACTACTTACATACTCGTCGTGGAGTTCTCAGGCTGCAGAAGCTTATGCCGTATGCCTGGGACCCACCTGACCACCAACGACGGGTGGGGAGTTTGTTGATCCGGATCGGGATCAGCCGACACACTGAGATCTGCCACCTGCATTTAGCAAACAGAGAGGGAAGGCATTATTCAAACGCTTTTTGTGTCTCAGAGTCAGAGAGGCCAGCACACAGACGTGCGCCATCCCCCCTGACTCCGAAAGTGGCCCAAATGTGCTTTACGGTGGCCCTTGTGCCGGCCAAACTCCAGGGAAGGATTGCGCTATTAATTGTTAAAGAAATATATAGCTAGTTGTCACCAAAGAGATGGTACAGATCAGATGGAGGCTGCAAGCAGGATGTTTCAAGTGTTTCTGGAGCTGTATTTGTTTCCTGCAAGCATGCTCTGTTTCCTCAGTGGGCTTCAGGCATCCGTGTGAGTGTTGAGAGCATCTAGGATTACACCAGGTGCTCGACCAGCACCTCACTGATGGCTACCAGCTACCACCACCACCCGGGCAGTCCAGCAAACGCACTCACTTGCATGGTTGGCCTCCAGTAGTTGACACCAGTTGGTGTGCAGTGAGGTGTGTGGAATTCCACCCTCGAGTTCTTTTCTGAGCTGGCGCATGCATGCCGACCAAACAAAACACAACCGGAAAGAGAACACAAAGACAATGATTTGGACTTTTCTGCCACAGAGTGCAATCCTAACCTGGAGTTAGGCCGGCTCAGTTAGGCCAGCAAAGTTTGGCTGGCACAAGGGGCACCACAAAGCGTGTTTGAACCGCTCTTGGATTCAGAGGCCAGCACAGAGACATGCGCCATCCTCCTGACTGAGAGTGGTCCAAACGTGCTTTATGGTGGCCCTTGTGCCAGCCAAACTTTGCTGGCCTAACTGTGATGGCCTAACTCCAGGTTAGGATTGCGCTCTCAGTGATTTGTTAAACCAGTAAAAACAACTCCAGAATCACACAGAACGACACACAGAGCTCCTACCTGGCTGACCTCACCACCGACACGGGCGGGAACAGCATCTCGTTCAACGTGGAATGCGTCTGGAAGCCTTTGGCATTTCTGATATTGGAGATGGTCTTGGAAATGGAGGTTGAACTTTCGCTACTTTCGACGTGACCTTTCTCAGAACAATCGAAGGGAAGGTCGACGATTTTCAGCGTTGGCACTTCATCTGAAACATTGGGGAAACCACGGTTAACCTGCTTCAGAAAACAGCAAAAACGAAGTACACGCTCGCATCTGTTTTAAGTACAATCAGACATCACCGTGAAAGTATCCCAGTTTACCCCAACAATTAAAAAATTAGTTTCTATTTATTACTCTTCATCCTCCCCATCCAAAAACCTCAAAACCGTAAAATATGTTTGGACCACTCTCGGAGACAGAGAGGCCAGCACACAGATGTGCGCCATCCTTCCCGACTCCGAGAGTGGTCCAAACACCACTCCCTTGTATCTGGCATTCTGAGGTAAATTTCTGAGGTAAAATTCTGAGGTAAATATGAGGTAAATAAAGCAAAGTCTGGTCAGCACAAGGGACACCATAAGGTATGTTTGGACCACTCTCGGAGACAGAGAGGCCAGCACACAGACGTGCGCCACCCTCCCTGACTCCGAGAGTGGTCCAAATGCGCTTTACAGTGGCCCTTGTGCCGGCCAAACTTTCCTGGCCTAATTGTGCTGGCTTGACTCCAGGTTAGAATTGCGCCCTCAATTGGGTCATACTCACGACCAGCCATTTTCTGCTGAATGTCACGACATGTCTGAAATATCTTGTTGTGGTCCGCACAAGACCTTCCAGATTCCTGCTTTCACTTCTGAACATCTGAAGTACCCCAAGATCCACTGCCAAATGCCGGCTTACCTCTAGGTTCTGGGGAATCCCTCCCAGAGATTTTAAAGAGGATCCGTGGGACTCCTTTCTCAATCCTCCGCAGGGCTTCCCAGCAAGGCGGGTGTTGACATGCCACCATGTTGCAAACGGTCTCGTCCCATCCACTGGCATCGACAGCCATCATGTTGGCGGTGGACTTCCGTGGTGAAGGAACTGCCGAGAAACGCCAGCTGTAAGAATGAGAAAGAGCCATGAACAGTTTTTCCAAATGGCTTCCTGTCCCATAAGCACACTAGCCTCGTACGGGCACTGTTGGTTCCATTTTTACAGGACTGAACCACACAAAAAAGGCCACTACGATAAACCAGATAGTGCCACAACAGCACCCCCAGGAGAAATGCACAGTTTTGTGGGCTCTCGTGTAGACAGAAAGAGATTTTTCTCTGCTATGTGACTGATTGGGACTGATTGGTAGGGGATTGAATAAGGAAAAATATTTTGTTGTTGTTGTTGTTGGAAACAATAACAACATAGAGCCATCCATATGCCTGTTGCACTTGTCAATGAATTTTTTTTGCCTCTACACCTCTTTGTGAACTTATTGTTGAAAAGTGGTATATAAATACTGATTGATTGATAAGAATAGAAGCTCCTGGTCCAAGGCTCGCACTCGGAAAAAGACATAGGAAGGGGATCAAACCAGGGAAGGTAGCTGTGATTATTTCATATAGGCTTAGTATGTATGATTTGTAATAACACTAACAGCATGACTTTATACTTTATATATCAATGTTATTATCATAGTGCTTTAAGTAGAGGGGGAAGAAAATATTTCCTCACGCATATTGCACAATAAGCTTATGGAACCCACTGCCACATTATTTGGGAAGGAAGCACCTCCCTCAGTTTTAACAGGCAGTCGAGCCTGCATGAATCCTGGGGGTGAGCCTGGGAACAGGGGGTGGTAGATGTGATTACTTTATATATGCTTAGTACGCATGGTTGGCAATAACAGCCTTATATGTAGAAATATTATTATTATTATTATTATTATTATTATTATTATTATTATTATAGTGCTTTAAGTAGAGCGAGAAGAATATTTTTCCACACACATATTTCACAATGAGCTTATGGAACTCGCTGCCACGTGACCCGGGAAGGGGGCGCCTCCCTCAGGTGGTTTTTAACTGGCTGTCGAGTTCATGTGGCGCGCGCGCGAGCCCTTCGAGTCTGGGGGGTGTGTGGAAATCCCGCCTTTCTACTTTTCCGCCTTTTTGCCTCACGCTCAAAGCCCTCAAGAAAACGACAATGCGAGCGTCGCCCCCCCAGCACCTCTCGCTACGGTTGCTAAGCAACTCCGAACGCTCTTCCGCTTCCCTTCCAGACCCTCCTACTGCCGCCGCCAATCTCGGGGAGCTCCTCCCCTCTCCCCTCCCAGAATCCACCGCGCGGGCGCGCTAGCAGGGCTAGCAGCGATTGTGAAACGCCCCCCGAACGTCGCCGCATATGGAGGTTTTAGGAGGCCCAAGAGGTAAGGTCGAGCACGGTTACAGTCTTCGCTTCCGGTGTTCTCCGTATCGTCCGCGGACATATGCGGGGAAAGGACCCCTTTGCTGATATAGCATTTGAACATGTCGGTATGCCGCTTTTTAAATGTTTTGCATCGCTATTTAGCACCGCTGCTAATCGGACGATGAATTGGCCACGTTCAGTAATTGCAGTTGTGAACTGCAAAGAATTCATCTCCATGGCTCCACCTTTCTGCTCATGGGCAGCTGCGAGCTGCGATCGGAAGTGTCTGTGTTGAGTCCCACTCAGCCAACCCCCTTTGGCATATAAGGGCAGGCTTGGGTACCAGCGCGCGGTGCATGCTGGGACGGCCAGTGGAAGGGGGCGTGGCCGGGGGCGTGGCCAAACGCAACGCGGCTGGAAGGCGGCGAGTTGTCCGGTTTCGCGCGCCTTTCGAGCGGACTTTGATTGCACAGTGAGTGCAGGGATTGCCCCGGGCAGGAAGCAAGCTCCCAAGACTGGGCTGGAAAGAAGGGGCGTTCTTTCCCCTTTCTGCAGCCTTTTCCAGGGCAAGTTCTCTTATGATGCACTCTGTGCGTGCTCAGAAGCTCCCTCTCTCTTCCTTGTAATGCAAAGGCACGAGATGCCTCTCCTGCCCAAAGCTGCAGCGGGGGAGCACCAGCAGGTCCCCGCCAAACCTCAGGATTTGCTGCTTCTTTTGGGATAATACTCTGTGCATGCTCAGAGGCTGCCTTTTTAGTTTGAGAACATGATGGAACTGGAAGAGATACAGAAGGGAGCGGCCAAAATGATTCTGGGCTGGGGCACTTCCCTGCAGGATTTGGGGATCTTCAGGCTAGAATAGAGGCATGTGGTTGGGAGACATGATTGAGACGTACAAAATTATACATGGGATGTGCCTTGTGGGTAGACAGATGCTCTTTTCCATTTCTCACAACACCACCTGTAAGATGGTAGACCTTGGTATGGATGCACAATTCCCCCCCCCCCCGTTTCATCTTCCTCCAGTTGCGTGTCGCCTCAGGTGCCCACAATGGCTGAACGGCCTGAAGACCTCAACCTGCCCAACGCTGTCGTCACCCGCATCATCAAGGAAGCGGTGAGTCGGCAGGTGGGCTGCGGGGAATTCTTCACTACCTGATGTCCCTGGTGGGGGACACCTTGGTGGCGTTGAAGGCTGATGCAACAGGCCCCAAGAATCCCCTCTTGAATAGAGACATGAGCTTGTACAGCGGGCCTTCCGCATCCACTATCAGTATCCGCGGTCACTGAGCTTGCGTCTGGAGGGCCGGACAGGACCTCTTGGATGTGTCCGGAAGGCACTTCTGGTTGTGTCTGGGTGGACCTGTGAGGCCTTCCCCACAGATTCCATTATCCGCAGGTGTGGGTGGGCCCTGCAACAGATTCCCCGTGGATACCAGGGGCTCACTGTATTCCCCAGGCTGATTCCCGTTGCTTCTTTCTCAGCTTCCTGACGGAGTGAACATTTCCAAGGAGGCCCGTAGCGCCATCTCGAGGGCTGCCAGCGTCTTTGTGCTCTATGCCACTTCCTGGTGAGTGTCTCCGCTAGCCGAGGCCCGGATGCAGATGTGATTTTCAGCCACCGTGTCCTGAGCTGGAGAATTGGTCTGCCTAGCTTGGCATTGTCAGTGCCAATTTACAGGGCTACATTTGGGGAAATGTTACAGATCTGTATTTCTAACTGTCTGTAACTTTTGAACAATGATGGCCAATGAGGCTTACTCCTGGGTAAGTGTGGATAGCAGCCTTTGGGATGTTTGGGGAATTTTTTAAGAAGAGTTCAGTAACTGCTTGGGAGAGTTAGGAAGGTTCTTCTTAACGTTAAATATTTTTTAAAACTTGTTGTAAATGTTTTAATTCATGTACTTCCGTGATTGATTTTAGTTGTATGGGGGGGGGGTTCAACATTTTCTTGCTTGATGATGCCACTTCTAGCTGTGACATCACTTCTGGTGGGTCCTGACAGATTGTCATTCTAAAAGGTGGGTCCCGGTGCTGAAACATTTGAGAACCATTGCTCTACAGAAAAGTCAATTAAAAAAAAAAGTTCATAGGGAATAACTTTTTACCTTTCCTACCTCTTGCTCCCTCTCTTAGTGCCAATAACTTTGCCATGAAGGGGAAGAGGAAAACCTTGAATGCTGGAGATGTCCTTTCTGCCATGGAGGAAATGGAGTTTCAGAGATTCCTGGGCCCTTTAAAAGAATCCTTGGAAGGTAACATGAAAATGTGTCTTCCAGTTTGCCTTCATGTAGCTTCATGTGGACACGTTGCCGCATCTAACTTTTGCCATCTGTTCTCTCCTAGCTTACAGGCGTGAGCAGAAAGGCAAGAAGGTTGCATCCGAGCCCAAGAAAAAAGACAAGGACAAGAAAGAGGATTCCGAAGAGGCTGACAAGAGCCGGGATGAAGAGAACGAAGAGGAGGAGGAAAGAATGGAGGAGGAGGAAGAGCAAAATGAGGAGGAGGAGGTGGATAACTGAAGGACTTGTGGGCCCAGTTCCTTTCCCAAGGAAATGTTGCCACTTCTCTTCCTGCTGAAAAGCAGACTGCTGGTCCTTGAGTTTCCTAGCAGCAAAAGGCCCGTGAAATTTTCAGGCTGCTGCTTGGGTTGAGAAGTTGCTTTTCCCCCCTAATTGGCACAAACCGTGCACAGACTCTGCAGAAAATGCCACTACCAATGTCCTGGGCAGCTTGTTAAGGCAAACGGTAGGCTTTTGGTGGAGGAGAATAGACCAATAAAAAACGCCCAGCAAGCAGACATATGTGTTTAAACAAGCCAGCTTGGCTGTTGGCATCTGGAGCCAGCTGGGGTGTGTTTTGGGCTGGTCAGGTTTGGGGTGCAAAATGTGGAGGCGATGGACCCGCCACGCTTCTGTTATGAGAGCAGTGTGTGGCCAGCTGTCTCCAGTTCTGCTCCTCTTGTTGGTGCCTTCTTTGTGTATACAAGATGCAGTTTGGCTTGGTTCCTTTTTGCGACCCCCTCCTTGTTTGGGGTGCGTTGATTATGTTGCTCCCCACCTGTTGCGTTCCAAGACTTGGATGTAAAAGTATTCTATGTTCTGCTGTCTAAAATGTTGAACAGCATTTCATTAAAAAAAGAACAAACTCCAAAGTGGTTTAGGTCTTGATTACATTGTGTGCGCGGTAGAACTTGTTGCTTATCAATCACCTGCTCTGCTCGTCTGATGGTTTATGAAACAAGAACTTCTGCCTTCCAGTGTAGCAATTCTGTCCATGGCGGCTCTGTATATCTAAACAGCCAGTAAACACTGCTTGACCCATCCTCTGAGTTCTGTTTTTTGAAGTTGTGTCTTGGAGTTTAATTTTAAGAATGTAAGAAGAGCCCCGCTGAATCAGGCCAAAAGCCCACCTAGTCCAGCTTCCTGCATCTCACAGTGGCCCACCAGATGCCTCAGGGAGCACACAGGACCACAAGATGCCTGCATTCTCTGGTCTCTCCCTTGCACTTGGCAATTTGTGCCTAAGCTTTAATGGTGGGACCCTTCAGAGCTCAGATGGTGGCCCTTGAGCAGGTGCAGAGTGCCTTTTCCTAGATGCCCAGAAACCTGACATAAAACTAACCCTGCAGGGAATTATTCAAATGGGAGCTGCCTCCTTAAAGAACATTTCTCAAATGACTGAGGAAAGGGCTTCCAGATCAGAGGGTTGCTATTTTTGGCACACAGACTGGGAAAGAAAAGCCCTTTGCTCCTGAGTGCTTGGCGCTGCACAAAGAGCTGCGATACCTGGTGAATTCGCCTGCTTGCCTCTTTAAGAGCCCGCGGGAGGCGTGGTCATGCAAATGAGGGGGCGGTGGGCTTGCGGTGGCTGCCGGGAAACCAGCTGGCTCTCCTCCCGCGTGGGGTCGATGCAAGAGGACGCGCTCCGTGCAACGGGTGAGCCAGGCTGGGGAAGAGGGCGGCGGGTCCCGGGGCTCCCCCTTGACGAATGGGGCGCCTGAAAGGCTTGATGCAATAGTCGCTCTCATACAAATTTTTTTTGCTGGTTTGCGGCTGCTTAGCTAGATCCATGGGGTTTTTTCCCCACTTTGCTCCCCCATTGCACTTCTAAGGGGTCACCAGAAGGACTCTGCCCCGATGCAGCCGCATTCACTCGCTATTTATCCCCCCACAATGCACGGGCTCTCCCTCCCCCCCCCGTTTTGCATTCTTTCTGCATCAGGAAGTTCAAATAGCTGCTGGTCAAATAATTTCCCCAACTACAGTCCCTTTTTTTTCCTTTTGTCGTTTCCCTTGGATCTGTTTCCAGATTGTAAGCTCCTTGGGGGCAGAGCCTCTGCAAAGTTCTGGGTGCGTAGACCCTAGGCTGTACGTGCATGCATGCACCCACACACGCAGCCACCAGTGTAATTCTTATGTTCTTAATTATCGTCTGGGTTTGCCCCCAAACGATCCCCTGTTGCTTTGGCGCCAGTTCAATTGCTTCTTCCTTTTCCTGTACTTTGGGGGTGGAATTTAGGATTTTTATGGCAAGAAAAGCTCAAGTCGCAAACTGGACAAGCTGGCAGTTCTTTGAGTGTCACCTTCCACCCAGTTTGGGTGGAATCAAGTGTTGATGAAATGTGCACACTATAGTTAACTGTTTGTGACGTGCAGAACATTGGAGTGCGCAAAACGCACATGGTATCAATTGCATCCATCCGAGCAAGTGAAGGGTTAACACTTGATGCCTTTTGGAGTGAAGTTGAAAGATCTTTTTTTTTTCCCATGGCTGCGTTTTGTGAAATGTTCCCTGTGAACCTTGGTCTCTCTTGAGAAACTACCTGCTTAGGAAATGTGACTTCAGCATTGCACAAGCAATGTTACCTGCGGCCTCCCGCCCTCGCGTGGCCCTGTGGCGTTCACCCAGAACCCTGCTACGTTCAGTGGATTTACTTCCACGTAAGCCTGCATAGCGTTGCAACCCACTGATGGCTTGGGCTGGCCACTTGCCTTGAGCAGCTCTTGGTGCATTGCAGAATCTCTCCTGCCCAGCCCCGCTGCTGAGACCTGAAGATGCAGGCAGACTCGCTCTTGCACAGCGGCTATTTCCACCCTGTGCTCCGCTCCTGGCAGACGGCCACCACCTCCTTCAGCGCCGCCAATCTCATCTACCCCATCTTTGTGACGTAAGTCTGCCGCTTTCGGTCCCCGGGAGTGTCTCAAAAACGGGGGGCGCTGGACCAGTGCGGACTTTGGTCTGGCTCGGTCCTTCTCTTCTCGTGTTCCTGTTGGCTGCGGAAGTTGCAGGTAGAGCCTCCATGTGCAGGAGCAGTGAAGAGCAAATGGTTGAGAGAGGCAAGCTGTGGCAGAGGGCTACCGACTTCCTGCCCTGCTTGTAGGCTTCCTGGAGGCCGCTGTGAGAAACAGGATGCTGAGCTAGATTTGACCTGGCCCGGCAGGGTTGCGAGCCAGAATGGGCTAGATGGGCTGCCTCCTGCTCTAGCCTCCTGGCAACAAGATCATTATGACCCAGAGACCCTGACTCCCTCAGCCACTTGTTTCTCCAAAAGAGCCCTGGGGTCTGAGAATAGCTGCATTGTCAGGAGACGGTCAGTTTTGCTTGGCCCGGCCCGTCTCCCTGGCTGCTCGGAGCTGCTGGCTTGTTCCGCCTCCCTGATTTGCTTTCAACCCCTGCCAAGTGCAGTCCGTGCCAGGGACCTCTGAAGCATCCTCCATCTCTTGTGCGCTTAACTCTTTCAGGGACAGCCCGGATGCTGTGGAGCCCATCGCCAGCCTGCCTGGGCAAGCCCGGTAAGTGAGCACACCCAGCTCCACATTGGTCCATCAGCCCCCAGTGGTCAGCTCTGAGTGGCAGCCGTCCGACGGGCCCCTGAACGCCTTTGGGGACAGGGAAGATCTGATGAGAGGGTGGTGTGAGTCGGGGGGTGAGAGCACACAGCTTGTGGGGCCAGTCTGTCCTTTTAGGAAGTGGTGGAGATCTAACCAGGGTCACATTTTCATTTTCCAAAGAGAGAGAGAGAGAGAGAGAGAGAGAGAGAGAGAGAGAGAGAGAGAG